>JAWNGG020000104.1:0-600000 GCA_036937485.2 Tetragonisca angustula | reverse complement strand
GAACATGGTTCTCGAATTAAAATAGCATAGGTGAAATATTACTATTCTCAAGATAATTTATAATTTCCCTTTTGCGTTGAATCATTATTCTCCTCAGCAATAATTAATAATAAGCGAATCATTGACAACATATCAGATACTGCGGTACTTGAAAGTTCCGGTTAAATTTCTAGCCTGATTGGAGCCCATAAATCCAGCTGCAATTTGAGTTTTCAACAAAACTACTAAAGTTGCGAGGCATGATTTACTTCCGATTACCATAATCGACAAAGTTGATTGCGATTACCATAATCAACAAAGTTCTAGTTTATGGTTATAGTTTAGTACAATTTCAGTACAAAGTTGATAGAGGAGGTAATTAATGGCTTTTCTTATTGCTAAACGATACTAACTTGATTTACCAGGAAAAATTCACTTCACTTTCTTTCTTCAACTTATATCGAGCAGTTTTCAAATCAACATCCATGCAATAAAATAATAATATAATAATACAATGTATATGCGTTACGAAATTGAATGTAATCTCCTGTTTTTTAATTACGTTGGTTTCCACGTTGCTTTCATAATTATTTTTTAATAAAACCTTGCATCTCGGATTTTAATTCTTCCAGAAAATATAAAAAATATATGTATTATATGTACAATTATTACATATATTGTATAAAATTATTACATGTATAAAAATATACATATTTAATACATACATGATACGTATGAATAGTTTACTACAAGCATTCCATTAGACTATTAAATATTTGAATTAGAGTATTCGTATAATGAAGTTCTTTAAAATAATTATTTTCTTAATACGAGTATATCATAAATTTTATTTGTCTAACATAAACAGCTTTTCTGTATAAGAAGTGATAAACTAAACGTTTACATGAATAAATTACATTAACTTTATATATTATTACAACAAATGTGTCTAAAATATATATAATTTGATGCAACTCGTACGTTTTCCAAATTTTAAGCGATATTGTTATTCAATTTATCTTCTTATGCAAAACACTATATACAATAGATAAATAAAAAATATTCTTACTAGCTGCAATATCTCAAGAAATAATTAATTCAATAATATTATTACAAATATATTTATATAGAGCATCGTATGAGAATATATGGAGCATAATCTTCTAATACCCTGGTGCACTATCAAATTGTTAAAAATGACCTTATAGATATGTTTTCACACACTTGAACGATTTTTGTGTCCTTTACTTTTGTGTCCATTATAAACTTTTTCCTAACCCTCGCATTCCAGTTTCTGTGGTTTCTCCATTTTTCTGACTTTGATGATCAAGTGTTAATACATATAATAAATAATAAAATATAATAAATATATAATAAACGTGTGATAACAAAATGTAAAATAATAATAAAATTAAAAATAATAATAAAACTTAATAAATATATAATAAATGTGTGATAATAAAATGTAATAAATATATAATAATAAAATATAATAAATATATAATAAATGTGTGATAATAAAATGTAAAATAATAATAAAATTAAAAATAATAATAAAACTTAATAAATATAAAATAAATATATGATAATAAAATGTAATAAATATATAATAATAAAATTGCTCAAAACAGAAACACTAGAAAACGCATAGCAAGCGGAAGATCAACGAGCCCCATTCAGAGTCGGTCGAACGTACTTTCTGAAATTATCCTAATATTATCCATCCCTTCGCCGGTCAATTGCCCCGACAGCAATCGTGAACAGAGAGAAAAGACAAAACAAAGCAACGTGGAATAATCGATCACCAAACTCGTTCGATCGAGGATATGGAGAATTACGGGCGTGCTCGCCCCGGTGATTAAGGGAAGTTTCAAGCTCGCGTTAATCACGCGTGCACACGATCGCGCGCGATCCCATTCAACGCGCGAGCAAGCGTTTAACATTTCATAGGGAGCGTTTAATCGCCCTCCAGGGCTCTTTATGCTAGTTTCCTATCTTCGCTGGCTCGAGCTCCTTTCGTCGGCGATCCACGCGAAGAAAGACCCCGCCTGATCCGCGATTACATTACCGCGGACGAAACGAACGGCCGATGAGTAACACCGTCGTCGCGTGAAACGATTAGGCTCGTTCATTAATCTTCTGTCGAGATTCTCCTACGGGCGAGAGTTGCTGTACCTGAGAACGTGTTATCTTTCTTTTCTCTTTATTCTTTCTGATGTGATCTTTCGTTTCATTATTCGAGACATATTTATGCTAACAAGGAGAGGTCACAGCTGTCGGTTCGTCGATTTTAATGAAATTTGGTCTTTCGATTCTAAGGCAAATATAATTGGACCGTGTCCGAGCATTTCCGTCAATACTCATTATTTACAGAGATGTTTAATGTTTCAATTTTCTACAGATATACTACAGAGATATACTTCTTTTCTTAAATTTGCAACCAGCATTAGCGTAGCTGACAGTGCGGTGGATTCATATCCGGAAGTTTTTTAGGGTTCGAAGGGAAGAATATTTTTGTATTATATCTCTACTTTTGTTTTCCTTTCTTTTTTCTTTCAAGTTTTCTTGTTTTTTAATGTGGAATACTGTGTTTCACATTTCCACAGCATCTCTAACTGTTAATCTATTGAAAATATCACAGAAAATTTCAATATAAAATACGAACATTACAATTTTTAATAACTAATCGTTTGCAAAATTACAATGTCTAGGATAATAAACGTCATAAAAGCATGAAAAGCATAAATATACCTGGCAGTATGAACATTTTATGCCATATTGTTACACGAACACTTTACATCGTCTGGAAAGCACACTTGGTTTACATTAAAAAATATGGATTTATGAGTTATTAATTTTGTTGCGTGCCAGAAATATTTAACCATTGCATTGAAAACTGGTGCAGATAATTGATTATGAATCAATGAACGAATTTTGATAATATCTTCTCTACGTGAAAGTTGATGACTGTGAAAGTTCATGGCGCTGTAACTAGGGACATTATAAAAATGTAAAACACAGTATTCTACGTAAAAAAGAAAGAAAGAAAACAAAAATAGAAATAATACAAAAAAAGTTCTTCTGTGGGCGGACTCGAGAACCCTAAAACTTCCGTGTATGAATAAATTATGCTATAGCTACGCTACTACATCACTACCTCCAACTTTAGGAAAAGAAGTATGTATAGCTCTGATAAAAGATTAAAACATTAAATATCTCTGTAAATAATGAGTATTGACGGAAATGCTTGGACATAGTCAAATTATTTTTACATTAGATTTTATTTTACATTTTATTTTTACATGAGAATCTTCAGATAACATATATACAGGGTGGCCACTGAAAAACTAAAGGGTTTGAAAGAACAGGAAAATGATTGTCGTTTATACATCATAATACTGAAAAGTATCCATTATTTATATTTTCAAATAAAATAATAAAAAATTAAAGAAACATGCGTTTGTAAAAGTTACTTTTGGTTTATGTCATTCAGTCTTTCAGTGACCACCCTGTATAAATAATACACGCATTTCTTAACAAGACCATGTTACATCTATCCCTCCATTTCTTTCACGCGATACCAATTTATGCGACCAAAAAAAAAAAAAAAAAAAAAAAAAAAAAAAAAAAAAAAAAAAAAAAATACATTGTAAGCATTGTTCAACGAGGCTTAAAACTTGAACAAGATTTGAAAAAATATTGCAGCGAATTTGTGAAAACTTAACGAAAGACAAGTCTGAGAATAAATCGTCCAAGGATATTAACATTAACAATGAAAATGATGTCGAACTTTGCAAATATTCCAGGCGATAAGAGTAATAAATTTTTTTCATACAGAATATAATGTATAAAAATTTTTTCCAGTCATATCGTTTTCTTGAGAATTGAAAGTGTAAACCTTCGATTTTTTAAATAGACTGCTATTTCTTTTTTGTATATTGTGCAAAATACAAAGACGAATTCAACGATTGTTCGTGTTTCGTGATGACATTGCTCGATAAACTTCGCATTTATCAGTTCATTAACAATTCTTGAGTTTTCGGATATAATTATTCACTAAGGTGAGTCGCAACCAATCCTGTTTGGCTGGAATCATGCACACCGACAGGCAATGTAAAAAAACAGTTATGCAAAAGGATACCGTTGAAAAGTAAAAATAAGAGCCCTCTTTGCTTCCCTTTTAATGTTGCTGTTTGTAATTCATAATGCGTTAAAATAAACCAGGAAAGCTCGTGCCGATCAAATATATACTTTTGTTTCACTAGCCCTCCAAAGTATTCGTAATTCTTGACCCCGTCAAACTGTCCTGCCCCCTTAACGACTCGCCAACTTTCCTCATTCGTTCATCTACATAACAATACAACTTCACGTCGCGTTCAAATCGAATCTCAAGAAGAGCCTCGAAGAACGCAAACCGCGATTTTATACGACAGTCGCTCAGGGAGATATTTCTTTAAAGAGCGATGCGAAACTTCATAAAAAGCGTCTGAAACGAGGTTGCAACGAGGCCGATGGTAAATCTGGCTTTAACGCTCTTTCAGAAACAGTTTCCGACAGAGCCCATCTGTTCTGTTCTTAAAACATCGCCAGTTACATATTTCCCAAGATCCCGAAGACGCTCTCTCTCTCTCTCTCTCTTTCTCTCCTCTCACGTCCACGATTCGACAAGGAGAGCTTTGACGTCTCGCTTCGAGCCACGTTAATGCAGCACCGTGGCATCACTTCGTTAACATTAAATCGAATTGACACGCAGCAGGTGTCTATTTGACGACGAAAGCTTTGAGCAATTTCCGCGGGATCGCTAAGTGAAGCTTACATAAAGCGAAAAATATCTTCAATCTATAGTCACTTCCTAGACGACGACGGCGGCAAGTTTTTGCACGAGGAAATCGGTTCTAACGATACCTCGTCGCGCTTAACAAAGAAGCTCCTCTCGGCGGGACTTCTAAAGAAGAAGAAGAAGAGCATTTAAATCAGCCTTCGTACATACAGACATAATACACGCGTTGAGAAATTAATGTGTACTGAAGTGGGCCAAAGTTTCCTCCCACAACGACATACAGAGTGTTTCGTAACTTGATTGTACGCCTGGAAAAAAGTCATATAAATATATGTCCTATCTGTCTTCGTTTATGAGATATAATGAATTACTTTGACAAAAGATGCTCGAAATGACCACCTTGCATTTGAAGGCAAGCCTTGAACCTGCACGCGTTTTGTCCATTCATCTGGTTACTCTCTCCATCATTCCTGGTATTTCTCGAATTTGTCGGAAGCTCTATTTTATTTCGTAGTATCTCAGCATTTTCAATCGACGTTGCGCGTACAACAGATTTTAAATGTCGCCACAAATGAAAATCTAATGGATTCAAGTCCGGAAAACGAGCAGGCCATGCGATAGGACGACCGATTCATTTATTTGCAAAGTGTCGATTTAAAAATTGCCTGGCCACTCGGCGGAGCTCCATCATGCATAAACGAAGTCTAATATCGACTTGGAATTTCCTCTAATACTTCGTGTAAACGCGTGCTCAAAAAATCAACTTTCTTTGTGCCTGTTAGGTTCCCATCAAGAAAAAAAGGTCCAATGAAAAATTTATCAATTATTCCTGCCCATACGTTTAAACTAAACTGGCGTTGATGTCTTGAATGCACAATAACATGTGGGTTATCGTCATCTCAATTGTGATTATTATAAAAATTGAATATCCCTGGTAAAACTAGCTTACTAGAATTTGCTCTGTTTATAAAATTCATTATACCTCACAAACGAAGACAGATAGAACATATATTTATACGATCTTTCTTCATTATTTTTAGGCAGCTCCCGAAGTGGGTCCCATAAGTTACGAAACACCCTGTATAGGAAGAAACTAATTTTTTTTTTAAGGAGGTTTAGGGTCTTTAGCGACGTGCTGGAATTTTCTCTTTATATTTGGTCGAATAGTTGGATCTCCTTTAAGTAGTTGATAACATTTTTTTAATGTTTCTGATAGATTAGGGTATTCCGTATTTGCTTCTTAGGTTTCGATATTTTTCGCATTCATGTAACAGGTGTATGATTAGGAGGTATGATCTTGGAATGTCCGATTCGAAGTCTAGTCATAGCTATCCTTTCTTTTCTGTTTGTGTTGTTGTTTGATACTTTTTGGTAGAAATGATGTGCTACGTCGTGTATTTTGGTTCTGTTTGTCGTCGTCCAAATTCTGTTCCATTCTTCTATTTCAGATTTGGTCGTTGAAGCTAGTAGGTCTTGGTGTGAAGGAATCCAGATGATTATTATTTGTTTATGATCGTTGGTAAGTTCGGTGTATGATTCTTAAATCATTTGTGTGACTTCGTGCTTTTTAATTTCAAATTAAATTTAAGTTCAAACATTGATTTGGAAAATTATTTCTTTCAAATGTCGACCGCTAGAGAATTCGCAAATTGTAAAAACACATAATTAAAAAATTACGGATTTATTTCAGTAGGAAGTGACTTTTACCCTGTATAACAACTTCGCTGAGGAAATCAAGCTTCGACAGTTTTGGCTTGACATTTACTAGATTTTTGCATACGAAACGTAAAATTGTTATAAATCTAGCAACTAGAATACAGTTTGATAATATTTATTATTGTTAATTAAAGTTAACCAAGTGCCCAGGCTAATTAAATTGATGACTTGCTAATTGTTTCATTGCAAAAACAGGTTGTGCGTCAAACGTGGGTCGATACTGAATTTGAACATATTCTTTAAGAAACTTTAGGTTTTTAAGTAGCCAAGAACCGATATATTTTTACCTTGTTTCAATACTTTCGGCTTTTCTTACTTTTGCAGACTGTTTCTATTGGGAAGCGAGATGTATATGTGTTTCACACATTCTGCTTCTACGACAATGTTTCGTAGTTCCAAATGATGTACAGAAAAATTGAAAGAAAGGAAAGAGGATTAAACTTTGTTCTATTGCAGAAAAATCCTTATTCTATTCTTGAGGAGAGAAATTAATCTTCCACTGATGAGAAGGAAAAGAAAGTCTTGTATGTCGATCAACTAAGAATTTTAATTGCAATAATTCTAACTTTGTTTTCATATTATAATTAATATAATTGCATATTAGAATAATTATATTACATTATAATATATTTTATCATAATAATTATATTATTATAATAATATTACAACTATATTTTTGTTTTATTTGGTTGCATCTTATTCATATTGTATATTTTGTATAAAATATTTTGCAATATTTTTTCAAGTTTCATCTGAAAAAAACACGATAACAGCATCTGCAGTTTACACGTTGCCTGTTATTTTGCGTAAATTAATTGTTTAACAGAAAATGAAATAACAAATTAATACGCCCGGAAAAACAACATAATTACATAATTTGAAATAAATACGCGAGATATTTGAACGTAGTTCATAACATTCCTAATTAATTCGTTTATGAATTTACTTCGACTGTTGCAGACAGGTAATTTATTTGATGGTATTTTATCTGGGAAATATATAATGTGTTGTTAAATTTTAATGCATCAAGATGCTGAAATTTAGGCAACATAAATTCACACGTGTCAAGTACAATCATATACTATATGTGAAAGTGGAAAGCGGACGATATATATAAGATAATATACAATGAAAATATTTAAAAATTGATTGAGAAAATAGACAAAAATAACACGTATACTATAAAAATAAAAAGTAAGAAATTATATATAGACGATAAGAAATTTAAAAAAAATCATTTTTCTATTCTTTAAATTTTATCAATTCATTTCGTTTAGATGTATTATAGTTGATTTAAGAAAACCTTGTTGCCAATTTTCACTTAATTACACAAAATGTTAACTATTTAATTATCTTGAAGAATAACATAAATATAAATGATGATAAATATAATTGAAAGATAATAACTCTGTATTTAGCAAATGCATTTTATTTTTAATATTACATTGTGCTCGGGTTGTAACATTAAAAGAATTGTACAAAATTTGTAGTACTATTTTCCTTTTGATAATGATTATTTTTCTCTTCTACAAACTAAACTGTCACTATAAAATTAAGATTGTAAACTGAATTGAATTATATCATAGATCTGTTAACTTTGCAAAAAATTCGTTCATGAGTTTCAAATATTTTTATATGATATAATTATAAATTAAATAATTATCACATATTATACTATAAATATAAATTTTTCTTACTCTACTTTATCTTGTTGAATAAATATGCACAATTCTGTTGCACGCTGCAATTTCGATGTAAAAGTTTAATTTTACACAGAAACGTGAGATATAAAAAATTTAAAGAACAATAAATTAGAATAAAAAGCAATTGAACCAATTATTTATACGATTATTCAATTCCACTTGCAAAATTACGTAAAATAATCTCTGAGAATTTAACACATCTAAAAAAAAAACACGCAAATAGGGAACATTTCGTGACCAGAAGAAGATGAATCAAATCAAGTTACGAATCGTGATCGCGTCTACGCAAATATTATTTTCACTTTCCATTCTACAATTATTTCCTACTTTATCAAAATCGAAAAAAGCAACTCTTAATATAACTATAATTATTAACATAACATAATTCAAAATCAAAATTATTATTTATTATAATTTATATAATTTAATTTAAATTCTAAATTTAAAACACTAATATGCTAAAATAATTAATATAAAATATTTATCATAAATATTAATAAATTATTTATAAATTATAGTCCTTTCGTACAAATAATTTAAATATATTTATAGATAGAGACCAATCTGATTTACGTCGATTTGAACTCAAATCATGTAAGATTTAAAAAGTCGAACAGACTTAATTATTAAACTTCTACATTTGAAATTTATCTTAATTCAACATCGAGGTCGCAATCATTTTTTTCTATATGATCTGTGAAAAAAATATAACGCTGTTATCCCTAAGGTAATTTAATCCAATAATTATAAATTACAAATCAAAATTTTTTCTTCAATCAAAGTTTTCAAAAATTAAAATTTATTAAATTTAATAATTCTCCCAATTAAATCGAACAACTCAAACGCAGAGATCAAAGATTAAAGAAACTCCGAATGAAAGTGTCGAACGAACGGAGGACAAATTTTCAAACTTTCCTCCTCTTTGTAAGTCCTCGATCCAACGACATCCAATTTCCATAATCTACGCTGATCGCGAATCGTAAATCGCTGATGATCGCACTCGGACGCAACACTAAAACCAACACGAAAGAAGAAACTCATTGATCCATCGGTCGATCGCGTTCAAAATGGAACTATAAACGCGGTGGATCGCGTTCAAACACTTCCTTCACCCCTCCCCCCTTAATTTCTTCTACAACATCAAATTGATTTTATTGGATAACCGTTGGAACAATTTCTTCGAGGGTGTTCTTTTGTCGAGCTGTTCTCACCGGAGAAGTGCAGCACCGGATTACACAACTTTCCCCTCGTCTTCCTTACGAACGGTATAGTTCGTAGTTCGATTTTGCACCGATCTGCCGGTTTGATGCCACGGATCAAGCAGGAAACTCTTTAGTTTCCCCGGTGCGCTTAATCCACAATGTTCTCGCGTCCCCGTTTGATCCGACCAGCCGGCCAAACGAGATTTTGCCCGATATCCTTACAAATCTCTGTGAATCGCCGGCTACCGCGTTGACCAACGAAAACGATGTGACTTCCATTCGACGAACTTCACGAGAGCATGAAAGGACGGGGGATCCACGTTACATTTCGATCGAGACTGAGCTAACAGCGTCTGTCACTAGTCTATGGTTTCTGGAGATCGTTTCGGTGACTTACGCGGGATATTTGCGAATATTTTGTTAAAAATCAAGATAATTTTCTAATTTTCTAATTTTCGAATTCTCTGATTTTCTAATTTTCTAATTTTCTAATTTTCTGATTTTCTAATTCTCTGATTTTCTAATTTTCGGTAGCATGGAGATCGTTTCGGTAGCACACGCAGGATATTTGCGAATATTTTGTTAAAAATCGAGCTAAATTTCTAATTTTCTAATTTTCTAATTTGGAGGATCTGTGTTACGTTTCAAAATTGAGCTAACAGCGTCTGCCACTAGTTTACGGTTTCTGAAGATCGTTTCGGTGACACACGCGGGATATTTGCGAATATTTTGTTAAAAACCAAGATAAATTTCTAATTTTCTAGTTTTCTAATTTCCAATTTCAATTTTGGCTTTTAACAATCTGTGCTTTTTAATAAACACAGAATTAGTAAAATCGACGTAAAATCGAGTAAATTTCTAGTTTTCTCGTTTTCTGATTTCCAGTTTCAATTTTGGCATTTAATGTTCTGTGTTTTTTAATAAACACAGGATAAGTTGACGTAAAGTAGAATAAATTTTTAGTTTTCTAGTATTCTAATTCCCCAGTTCCTTTCCAGTTTCAATTTCGACTTTTAATATATTTTGTGCTTTTTAATAAACACCGAATAGGTTGACGTAAAATATAGTAAATTTCTAGTTTTCTAGTTTTTAACATTTTGTGCTTTTTAATAAGTACAGAATAGATCGACGTAAAGTGGAATAAATTTCTAGTTTTCTAGTTTTCCCGTTTCGATTTTGGTTTTTAGTGTTCTGTGCTTTTTTAATAAACACAGAATAGGTCGACGTAGAATAAAGTAAACTTCTAATTTCCTAGTTTCCTAATTTCCACTTTCTTTCCAGTTTGCAATTTTGGCTTTCAACTTTCCGTGTTATTTTGATAAAATGCAAGTGGAAAGAAATGCTGGATCTGATAGAGCAGGGAAATTTAGTCAAAGTTGGTAAGAAAGCCGCTTAAAAAAGTGGATGATTTCAGGACGCTGACTTTCGCGCCCTGAATTTCATAATTTTCGAAATTTCGTTCAGAGATCGGTTACGAAATCAACGGAGTCTTCAAAAGTTACACAGTTCACGGCAACTTTAGGAATGCTCGACGTTCTTCCAACTAATCTTACGTAACACCTAAGTTTAATCTATCCCACTCTGGATTTTCTCGGGAGGGCAACTATGAATGCACCGGACACGCAGCCGGCTGCTTTCTGAATTTCCTGTACGATTTGCATAAATCAACCGTATCAGACAACACAAATACGCAACGAGGAACCGCTGCATATGTTCCGCTCCAAGAAAGTTAGTTCTCATAACTCCAGATCCCGCGTTTGACGTTGCCGTAAGTTCGGAATGCTACATCGGATGTCACCGAAATGCAAAACGTATTTACACTGCGCGTAAGTAACTAGACGTTTAAATGCTGTTGCTGCTGAACGTTTTCTTTCCCGTCGTTAAGTTTCATGCAAACAAACAGCTGATGCTTTATAAAAGTCTGTACGAACCGTTTCGAAGCGCGGTCTGACACTTTTGGGTTGTTTCAATGGTTTTAAAAATGAAAATTTTAACAAAATGAGGAGACTTGACTCTTGAGTGGATTGTTGGGATCTCCAAATTAATTATCATAGTGTGAAAACCGAAGAATCAATAAGGATGAAGAATTGTCGATAATATTTAAACTGTTACGAACTTCGTAAAGAAAATTCATTTTGAAGCTTCCGCTCTACCTCTACTTTCACAATCTTCAGTTCTTTCCTGCTCGAAAGTTATTTTTTCTCGAAAGTTGTCAAAATTTAAATGCCTCTAAAGACAATAAAACAATAAAAAATTCTCTTTATTACCGGATCCACCGAATCTCCTCTTTACAACAAAAAATCCGAAACTCTTCACTGTATGTGTTGGTACTATTTCAAGATTTACATTCTCTGATATCTATTTTCAACGATACAAGAGAAATATAAATTTCCATGTATCAAATCGAGATTCTTCTTTTCTTTATAAATTATATATAATTAATGAAAGTTTATTATAATAAAATAATTTTTTATATTGTATAATGTTTATTAATATTTATATATATTAATAAATTATATTTGTATTTATATCTATATAAATTAATAAATTTTATTTATATATATATTAATATTTATTAATAATTTAATAAACTCCAATTATTAAACATAAATTACACACAAGTTCCACTTATAAATTAAATTTATAATTAAATGTAAATTAAATATAAATTAAATTAAGAAATAAATATAAATTAAATATAAATTAAATTAATAAATAAATATAAATTAAATATAAATTAAACATATTATTGAATTAAAAGTGAAAATTTACTTAACGCTTATAGTCACTCTGCAGAGTCTTCAACCATTTAATTGTGATATATATTTATTCTTTTTATAGATAACTATCAACTGTATATGTTCAGATTAAATTAAAAAGTATTTTATATTGCAATAATTTAGAAATATGCAAATATTCATATAAATCTGAGCTGTTTGAGAAGTTTGTATCAGATTTTCATACCTATAATTGATATGATATACAGCGCGAACCTAATTAAAATTAATTCCAATCAATTATAAGGAAAAGGAGAAGGAGATTTCATGCTCAGAAAGTTTATTGTCAAGTACTTGTCGAGCTTGTTTGCCTAATTTTGATCGAAATAATAAATACACTTTCCTGAAATAAATTACTTTATATACATACATGCATACATACATATATATATATATATATATATATATATATATATATATATATTATCTTTTCATAATATTTATGTTCAATAATTGGAGTTTATTAAATTACAATATCAATAAATATTATATAATTTGAAAAAATTATTAAAAGCGTCCGAAACACTGAGAAGAGTGCTTCGCGACGCAAAAAGTATCGGCACGCCAACATATTGTCGTTGTCGTCGCACACATTATTATTGAATTTAGACACTAATCGATTAAAGTCCAAGTACGCACATCAGATCTCTGCCGATCAAAATTTCGAAAAAAATTGTTGGAACGTATACGAATGCGAGATCCTCGAGAGAGCCCTGCAGTTCGCCGGGCCAAACGAACGGAAGTCAGTGTCGGAAAAGAGTGCTACCTCGTTGACGGACAGACGTCGATTAGACTCGCCTCTCGTGTCAAAAGCGCTAAACAATTCCGACCCGCCCTTTTTCAAAGTCTGCCGTGAAATTACTCGCGCGAGAATCCACGACTACCGAAAAATTCCACCTGCCGAAGGTCTTTGTCTCCCTATTAGTTCTGTGAGCACGGCAGGTTGTGCTCTAACGAAAAAAAGAAAGACAGAAAGAGAGAGAGAGAGAGAGAAAAGAGAAGAAAAAAAAAGGAGGAAGATTCATATACACCCAGTAATAGTTCGCCTCGTCGAATCATGCTGCTCCGCGACAATGTGAACTCGCCTTTTGTGCCCTCGTGCTCGAACGGGCGGACAAAAATTCGCGTAACAGCACGACTCGAAAAGGGGAGCGAACGGCACGCGGTCTAAATTCGCGGTTGAGAGGGAACGTTTTCTTCTTTTTTTTTTTTTTTTTTTCTTTTCGCGACAATGCCGGCTCGAAACGACTGCGTTACGATACAAATGGGGCAAGCGTAAACAGCGAGGCGAGCAGACAAAAATCGTGCTGACGGAGGAGGGTTGAACAACTCGTCGACAACTCGATGGCACGAGTCCCCTGAGTGTACCCGTGGAATATTCCACGGTCTAAGGGATACCACGTTGCAAACCACGTTTCCGCACCGGCGACTGTTTATGCAAGAGGAATGAAGGGGGAAAAAAAAGGAATCGTCGTGCTGTCTGACGAAGCTGAGACCTCGGAACGAGGCACCAGATACAGTGAAACAAATTAATACTCGGACATTAGTAGAGTTGATCGATGGAATCTTTTACATTGGCACGCTGTAATTTTATTCGTGATAAGAAATATAAGTATCTCTTTGTTTATTACGTTAATATAAAGGTAATAAAAATTATTTGTCGTAGTATGTGTTTTAAATAAAACGATGTCTAATTAGAGTGTCTAATATTGATTTGATTGAATAATATTAAGTCAGTTGATTAATACTTACTGTGATGACTGTAATCTCTATTAGAGTCTTTAGACCGAATATTAATTTGATTCACTGTACAGTCTAACGTCTGAATGAGAATCAATAGTCGACTAACGATTGAACTTCTCCAGTAATCTTTAATTATTAGCGGATTTTCACACAAATTCAGATTTTTACGAATAAAATTTAATAGAATATTGAATATTAATGGAATATTCATAGAATTTTTTTCGTCGATCGTTATGCAGAGTATTGTTGTTACGTTGGATATTTTCTATTCATTCGCATCTTTGCTACTTCGATTTTATTATAAGTGAATGGCTGTGACATTCGAATTTTCATAAATGGAGGCAAAATTCTTAGTTTAGTCCTCGATTAAATACCTTTTAATTAAGGGATTAAATTTTAACTTGTTAAATTAACTAATTATATTATCATATTATCTAATATATTAATAATATATTACTAATTATATTATTATTATAAAACTGATTAAATTTAAATTTTAACTCATTAATTTAACTAATTAAGGATTTTTATTTCAACTCTCTGGACCCTACGTTTTCCACGCGTTCTCTCAATATTTTGTCTGAACGATAAGGGAGGAAATATTCAAAAAGATTTGAAACTTCATAGCTACAAATAGAGATAATAACAGAACAATTTTTTTTTTTTATTAGTCCTCAAGTGGACTTTTAATTTCAATTTAATAGTAGAAATTCATACTTCATTCGTAAAATTTTCTCTGCGTCGTTAGAAACATAAGAAGATAAATCTTCAAATAGCACATATGATACAATCATTAATTTAATTAATTTAATACTCCATTTAAGGATTGAAAAAGAATTCTACGTGTAAAAATATTTCACAAAGAAATTTTGATTCTTTTTCTGTTTTTAAATTTTGCCTACAATTACACCGTGCACTTTCGTTTCGTGGTATCGGTCGTCAAAGGGTTAGTAATTCAGTTCCTCTCAATTCTAATCGTTGACAATTAATCAAAATTCTTGTAGCCAAATTAGCGGTTAAGGATCGAGATATTTTGCAATAATGTCAACAGATTCTCTCTCTCTCTCATATATACACACACACAATGTGCTTCGAAAAACTGTTCAGTTTTCTTACCAAAGAAATGTTTCAAGCTGCCAAAAAATTCATCATGTTGAAACCACTTCAAACCATCGAATCCATCTCCAGACCTTTCGGCCATCCCGGGGATGGCAAATAGATTTATGATTCTGCGGAGTCTCGCTTTGTAACGATTTCAAATTCGAACGTGACCGAACCGCGAAGGAATATTGGCCACGAGCCAGTTACAACCAAGTTTCCCCGCGGCGTAGAATTTAAGCTGATTTCGCGCGTTCCATTATCATCCGCTATTTGCTAGTTCACCGTTGCATTGAAAATGCAGTATGCTCGAAAAGTATACTTCCGATAAAAAGCTGTGTCGCCGGTGGAAAAGAGACGATCGAAGACAATCAATCGCGGATCTCCAAAGGAGACAAGTTCTAGTTCAGCGGGAGTTTCCAACAGTTTTCTGGCATCTCTAAATTGCCTCACTCCTGTCAGATGTGATTCTTATTATCAATCGAAAAGTGAATTTTTGAAACCTGAAAAAGCCCTTAACGAGCTTCCATGAAGGAAAGAAAAAATTTGAATGTTAAATTTTCATTTAAAGAAACATAAGAAAATTCAAACAATTTTAATAATTTTTCATGTATCAATTCGTATACGATCCACGGGGAACAATTTTTTGAAATTTTGATTGGCAGAGATCTGATGTTCATGCTTGGACTTTAATCGATTAGTGTCTAAATTTAATAATAAATATGTTGGCGTGCCGATACTTTTTGTGTCGCGAAGCTCTCTTCTCAGTGCTTTGGACGCTTTTAATAATTTTTTAAATTATATAATATTTATTAATATTGTAATTTAATAAACTCCAATTATTGAATATAAATATTATGAAAAAATTTTATATATATATATATATATATATATATATATACATATAATCTTTTTCATACTAAAAATTGAATTGTTGATAACTTATTTTTTAATTGCCCCCCTCCCCTTGCTGTATTGTGAGACGTTGGGACAGGTTTTAGTGATTAATCGAGCGATTACAAATACTTCTCGATAAAATTATGACTCAAAATGGGGGATGACAACGAAGAAGCATGAAGAAGTATCGAGCTTCCACTTTACACGTCTCTTTCGAGTATCGCGAGAAATTATCGGGAATATAATTTTTAACTAGCTAGATCTACCGACGAAAGATTTCCGTCAGAGAGGTATTAAAGTAAGAAAATAGAAAAGCTTCGTGACACGATGAATTGCATAAGCTTTGATTTATATATTTTACGAAAAATCACTTAACTCTGTAAAAATACACTGTTTCAAAATTTCTAATAAAAATTAGAAAATTCCATAAAATTCCTGATAAAAATTATAAACTAGTTATTTTCACCACCTCTGTAGTTTTAATATTAAAAAGAACACTCAGGACATCAGTGGAAAATTATTTTAGAAGACAAATATCATAGGGAGTTTGGACGTTTTATATGTTTCTTCGCTGCACTTAAACAGATGCATGAAAATCTGCAATAAAAAGTCTAGTTATCGCGTTAAAGTGATATATATAGTATTTATATAAAATTAATAAAACAGTATTTATATATAGTGTATATAAAGAATTAGTTTGTTTTAAGTCTTTTCATTAGAATAGAGTAAAGAATAATACTTTCTTATTTAAGACTTTGTCTTCGAAAAAATCGAGTTCGAAAATTTGTCGAATATACTACGACCGACTAATTTTAGATTGAACAATTAACAGAAGTTGAACTAATTTTAAATTGAATAATTAACTCTACGTGCAAAACGACACCATGTATTAATTTAATTTAATTATTAATATAAATAGGATAAATGTGAATAATATAATGTAAATATGTATAATATAAATATCTATTAATTTAAAAATAAGTAAAAAAAATATACATACATATTAATTGAATCTAATCGACTTTCACATCAATGTAGAAGAAATTTTTCTTTTATTTATATATCTATTCAAAACCGAACAATCTTAAAATAAATAAAGGATTTTTCAAACAATAAAATGTTTCAAAAATATAGGAGTGATTTCTATTATATTATTGATATTTATTATTATGTTATTAATATTAATATTATTTTTTAAATATTATATTAAATTAATTATTAATATTTATTATAGTATTAATATTATTTTTTTTAAATCGTCTCATAAAATTTGATAATATACATTTATAATAAATAGTAAAAATAAATAGTAAAATCAACTCGCTGGTGTTTCTATGTATAATTATGAAAACAAGTCACATCTTATTCACATAGACAACTATGCAGACATTTTTAAAACGATCGCGATCACGGTCCAAGAGAACAGATTTTCTCTGTTAAAGAATCGAAAACACTAACGTGTGCTTCGTTAGAGTGAAACAAAATTCGTGAAAATGAACGAGCAGCAACAAAATGGAGCAATTAGAAATCCAGAATTCAATCCTAAATCGGTACTATCGATGGGAGAGTTTGATGGATCAAATCCCAAGTCACCAAGGGAAACCGCACGACAGTGCTATAACAGCCTCATTCTACTTAATCGTCGGATTTAGTTCCTCTTATTTTCGAAGCTCAAAAGGCAACCTGCAGAACGATTTTCGTCGGCTAAAGAAGTTGCGGTGACGTTAATAAAGTACACTACAAAGCAAAGTAAGAGATTTTGTAAAAGCAGAGAGGAAACGAAGCCAATTGTGAAAAATTTTTAATTAATTTCTTTTGACCGTGGATCTTTCAATTCGTCATTAATTCTTAAACGCGTATACCTGCAAATTTTCAACATACTATATTATTAATTCTAAATCATTTCTGTGTATTGCTGCACAAACATTTGATACGTCGTTTACTTTCTGAACGGAATAAACTTCATTATTCTGAGAAATAGGAATATTATAATAATTTCGTTCAGTGAACTGCTGATGTATTTTTATTAGTAAAATTTATTCATTGAAAATTTTTGCATCTTTATTATCAATCTTTGTAAAGTAATTTTAAAATATTCTTCATATGACACAATAATAATTTTATATCGTATTTAGTTGATCCAGGAACTAATAATTTGAGATCTTTTTCTCAAAAAGTCAATGGATGTTACGCCCACTCAGTTACAACTTTAGACTGTAAATATAATTAATAAAATAAATAAAAGTAAAATAATATTTATTTTATTAATTAATATGATTAATAAATTTAACAAAGATAAATGAAATAAATAAAGATAAATAAAACGAATAATAATAAATATAAATAAATAGAAAGAAAAAAATTTTAGTAATATAGAAAAACCATATCACAAATAAAATATTTGTTGACGAAAGAAATTACTTCGCCTGAAATCTTTACAGTCTCTAATCTTTATCATGAGAGTATATGACCTACGACATTTATTTGTTGAACTTTCTGTTGGATACGAACGAATCTGTCTGATTTCTATCTACGTGTTCTCATCTATTCTCATCTATTCTCGAATACAGTGCATTTCACAGTGCATTGATCAGATCAATAAATAACGAGTCATTTCGGACAGTATTTTCCATCGACTCGCCCTCCGCGCACTGTGGAAACAATAGGTTAAGATTTTATCGGGAGAATCGTGATTGATGTACTGTTCTGGAAATTCTTCGTATTCATGCGGGTTCAAATAGGGTCTAAACGGGATATTTTATGCGAAATTATGATTGAAATGCCCTCCATGTTTTTCTTGATAAAGTGCTTTTAAATTCCTCGCAAAACGCGAGGGGCAAAAAGAGGACAAAATGGCGAAGTAATTTACAGGGTGATGTGCGAAAAATGGCTTGAAAGGTTTTAAAATTAATTATATCGATACATCGCGTATTTCAAATTTATTGTTCGTTCAATGGTATTAAATTGAAAGAAGAAGGCTACGTTGAATTTATATTTTGTTCAAACTTTAGTTTGAAATTAATGTTTAATAATGAAAATAACGTTTAATAAATTTTACGTAGACTGAACAGAGAAGAAATTGTTAAATCGTAAAATATTTTCCTTCGTACGTGGAAATATTCCTTAAATAATATTCGATAAATTTATTCGTCTTTTTCAGATAAATAAAACAAATACAGAAATCAATCAGTGTAGGTCACTTGTCGTTAAAAGAAATTTGTACCGTGCAAAATGTAATTATAAATGCAATTTTCACGTGAATACTTCCTAATTTATTATATTTTTAACCAATTTATTTTCTCCTATGCTATATCACAATATTGTTGGAATATTGATAATGAAAATTGATTGATAATGAAAAGAAAAAGATTCTGATGAGGTAGAATTAAGATATTACGATTAAACTATGGATTTTTATATATCTATGGATGACTCAAAGATATTTTTTAAATTATATTCACCAAAGCAGAGATTCACGTAAAAATTCTCACTATAAATACGATTTGTTTCAAAATTTGGCAAAATTAGATACAGAAACAGATAGATGTAGAAATTTCAGATTTCTTAATAAATGCGGAGAAGAATTTTCTATTCTTTCTACACCTACTAAAAAACATAATTAACTGCTCAGCTGTTTAACCAAATGTAATTTATCATCGATTTATATAGTCTCCTGAATTAATTAATCTTTCAGTTGTTTACAAAAATTTTAGTTACAGAAACAACTGTTAATTACAGATATTTATGGTTATGGAAATTTCTAGCTAAAGCCAACTGTAATAAAAAAGAAAAAAAAAAAAGGAAAAAAAAGTGTCAAGCGGCAGACGAATCAAAAAAGTCAGAAAAAAAGATTAAATATCTGAAAACACAGATTTTACAGATATTTCACGCTATGCAAGCCATTAATTTTCCGCCCCTCCTCCCCCCGATTACAAATTTGACAGAACGATACTGCGTCCCGAGTTGTAATGGATGAACAGATCGAACAATATCTGATGGTGGCTAGGTCACGTCGCCTCTAATTGCTTCAATTGCAAACACCGTTGGTCCCATAGGAAGTCAATCAGTCTTGTATGACGAAAGCGGAGGAAGTAGAGCTTGATGATAACACAAAGTCCCTCGTTAAAGGTTTTTGCGGTTATTACAAAGGAATCTTCACGGTCGCCTTCAACTCTTTTCCAAAGGCATTGAGAGAGTACGAAAGTATTGATCTCCTTGCATCTAGTATAACACTAACGTGATATCAATAGCACCACAATGAGAGAGCTATTTTCGAACGACAAGACCAAGAGGAAGGAGAGAGACGAAGAGTGTTGAGAGCGGTGAGAGAAGATTTGACGTTTACATCGTGAATGAGCTGTGATTTATAGTAAATTAGGCTAGTAAACGTGTGCTTTCTGTCTTAATGTATTCTTTCACAGATTAATTTGTTTCAGTACTTCAGACTCGTAAGGATCATCGATTTTAAAATTTAAGATATTTCACATTCTTCGAGCTTCACGAATGTTTATGAAGACTTTCCAAATTTAAGTTCGTGCAAGAAAACCTGGACGAATATTTTATACTTTCATTGTGAGTTTTCTTAACATAATTTTTTTAAATACGAGTACTTGATTCTTCTATAACATAGTTATAATTAACGAAAGAACCAATTTAATGGGCAGCATTGGAGATAAGTATCTTTGTCAATATTTTTAGCTATACTATCTACTTCTTTTTTTTGAGACATCATGTATGATGATGTAGTGTCAGCTGCTAATATAAAAAAATATAAAAGTTTAATAATTGATTAAACGTCGTCCAATCTTTCAATCTTGCTAAAATTGTGTAAAACATAGAAAATTTAATTCAATGACCAGCTGCAAGTCAATTAGGCTAATAAATACCGCTGAATCCTGTACAACTCTCTACTTATTTTGTGAAATCGATTATTCCATGTTCAACGACATAACATTTAAAATCTGACAGGTTCAAGCATCAATTTTCAATTTGACAACAAATTTTCAGACAAATTTCTAAATATCCCGAGAATTGCGAAATACTAAATGGAAAAATTCAACGAAAGACACGCACACACTTTCGTTAATCTACTCGCCCATTTCATTTCGTGTCGTTCGATTAGCGAGTCCGTGAAAGGGGAGGAGAGGGAAAAAGTCGGCAAGAAGGAGATGGAAAACGAACGTTGCCTCCGATTATCCGATCGCCGATTCAATCGGCCTGGTTTACGCTCGCGGATAGCTTCAATCAAGCAGAGACGCGGGCGCGTGTATCTGCCGGGCCGGGATCAATGCGCGTCTGTCACAAAATCGCATTAACGTCCGCGATTTCTCATCTAGAATGTATCGTTAATAGTAACGGCGGGCTGGCTGATTCGGTGACAAGATCATTAGCAGCCCGGGTTTCGATTACATGCTGCCTAACTCGTACCGTTCGCCTACCCATTTTGCATTCCAATCACAACACGGCTCGATGCCCGGTTATCCCGAAATGTGTTCCATTACTCGGCAAATAAATATCGCGAAAGCTGTTCCGGATGACGATCCGCGGACGAGAAGGATAGTAAACGGGTCGCGGATTATTTATATTTCATTTTTCTCGTTTTTTTTTTTTTTTTTTTTTTATGGGAATAATTGACACCTCGAGTGCTATGAAAGTATACCTCCGCTGATGTATATGCATATAATGCATACATATGTACGTCGTGACTGGACCATGTATTTTTATTTCGTGAAATATTTGAAGAAAATGTACAGAGTGCAAGCAGTATGGAAAAACGTAGAGTATTTTTTAAAATACGTTTGTTACGATATCTAGTAGATAAAATTGATATTTTTTTTTACCTTGGTGTCATTTGAAAAAACGTATGTGTATTACGGAGGAATACATTTTAAACATTTTTTTTAAAAATCGTAGGGATTGAAAGTATCGTTATTCTATAATATTAGGTACTGTTGCGGTATATTTTATAAATTAAAAAAATTTTTCTCGTATAACGTTACTGTCATAATATATTATATTATATTTAATGCGAAATAAACATCTAATAATTTTTTTATTTTTTTTATAATACGACTCAAACATGGATAGTTCCCTCGCCTTTCAGATGACAGATTTTGGAAATTAAAGTTCCAAAAATATGTATCTCTATTATAGTAACAATTTTCCAACATAAATAAACTAACAGTTTCTTATAGAGAATGATTTTATCAAGTTGACCTCCTTACACGTCCATCTACAAATTATTTTTCTTCTGAATTCGAAAATGTTTCGAGGACTATGGAATAAACGAAAAGTTTTGAAGATAATTATAGTTCCAGATCAAACCAATACAGCCTGTATACTATTAATATTAATTACATCAGAATATAATCTTATAATGTAAGACAAACTTTCAATATTGGATTAGTCATTATTATTATTTTTATGCAAATTCATATCTAAAAAAAAAATTGAACTTATACAGAGATTTGTTTCATCCATAAATATTATAATAAATATTAAACTTTGGATATTTTGTATATTTTTGCATATTAACCGTGTGCATTGTTGTACCTTAAAATTCTCATAAATGCACAAAAATCTGTATAATAGTTTTCATAATTTTTATAATTTTTGAATTTTTATCATCTCTTCGAATACCAATTGCATTTATTATTCATTGTATTTAAATAACATTAATTTAAATGCAAAAGTGTCAAAATAACCATTGAGATAATTTTGACCAAACTTCCAGTGGTATCATAAGATGAGATATGAATTCGTATAGGAATACGATTTTTTGGATATTTCATAGCTTTGTAATCTCGATGAATAATGTATGCCATTCGTAAAAAGAGAGGAATTAATTTCTTTAATGGAAGACGGCTACGATGTTATATCGGGAATCGAACAAACTATAGAAATCGATTGAAGTGTTTCCCCCACGTCGAGAGAACTTATTCGATATCAATATCTTTTGAAACTAAATTGTCCAAGGGATCACAAAATATCTCTGCTCTTATTTAAATTTATCTAGCAGTATATATTTAGCAGTATTTTTAATATTGGAACGATGAAAGAAAATGTCAAGGACTTGCTTAACGTTCTCTCATCATTGTCTTCCACTTGGATTTCAATTTAATTTTGTAAAATTGCAAAATTGCAATGATATTGGAATAAATTACCGTTTTCATTCTCAACGAACCTACATTTTTAGTACAAATTGTATAATAATAGTAGCATCTCTGGTGTATAGGTTCCGATAAATAAAACATAAATAATCGAAAGTATTCAAAATCATTGAAAACTTTCAAATAAGAAATACCATGATCGTTTCAATCATATGGAGAAATTCACGATTTCAATGCAATCTGCGAACACGAAATACTTCAATGTTTTCGTACGCTTTCGAGTGCTCGCGTTTGATGGAAAACTTTCTTGCCAGAAGTGGCATAATTAATAATTTTCAAAATCAATATTTGACTGCCAGAATTACAACGCGAATCATAACGTTTCGTGGGTGAACCGCCTACTTACTAACTAGGAAAGTTCTTGCAATTACACGTCTCATTAACCGGCACCGTCATCCATCACGCTACCATGACTGCACAGCTCATAGCAAATTGTTGACAATGTCATTCTACTATTACTCTCACAATTCAGTTACGCGTAAATCACTTTTACGATGCATAAACATCGTAAGCAATCTATCTAATTACTCACTTGCAGAATCGGTTATATTATCTACATGTAAATTGCACGTGTAACTTGACGAATAGATTACGTTAATCTACGCTACTACACGACAAATTAATCACGCGCGTTCAGTGTTATGGGAAGATATTAGACGCCCGTGGTATTTTATCGTTCTCTAATGCTATTTTAATAAACTGTACATTAGTTCGAACTTTATTGCGTAAAGATTCGTTATCAACTTATTTTTCTCAGCTGAAACGTTACTTCTCTTATTGTTAAACAATGATGGGAAATATTTAAACGTTAAACATTTAAATATTTAAAGATATCGTCTTTTTTTATAACTATGTTATATATAATAATTGTATTATAATAATTATGTATATAATTATATTATCTATAAATATTATAATCTATAAATATACAAATATTATTATAATTATATATAATTATTATATTCAAAATTATATATAATATATATTATATTATCTGTAATATTATCTATAATTTATATAAGTTGTAACACATGTATTTAATACAGGAATATTGTTATTATCATTATATTCTAAATGACATTATTATTAACTGATAGTTGAGAAATTCAATTCTATTTGTTTCTTAATAGAATTGTAATTTTTTAATGAAGCAAACACAATTGTGAGATTCTTCTGATTGAAATAAGATAAATATGACATATCTTGTACTACATTTATGTAATGTAAAATCATTATTACTGTGTTAATTGATTGCCTAACAAACTCACGTACACATGCTTTTTAATAAAATTGTAACTTATTTGTTTATAGAACGATAAAAATAATTTCAATATACTTAAATTATAATTACAACTGTAGCTCAATTATAATTACAGTTATAATTTTATTTAAAAATATATGGAACTTTCAGTAACATGTGAATAAGATTTTTCAAATTAAAATAAAAGGAAGATTTAACATTGGAATTTTAAAATTTTGTAAAAATCTGATACATTAATGAGTTATCAATAAATTAAGCAAAGATATTAATTAACACATGGTATCAAATAATTAATATTTTCGTTACCAACGAACGAAAAATTTATTGCCGTTTCCTCAAAACCACTACGTGTATTTGACTTCGATAAAACCTCAACTTCAATTTTTTAACAAACTAACTTTGTTAAAATTCGTAGAAATTTACTAAATGCATCGAATTGAAATTTGTCTACCTTCTGGTAGAACGTAGCATCGCTATAGTGAAGTTCCATATAACGAAGTTTACTGACCTTCGAAGTTTACATTGTAACGAAGTTATTGAATTGCTTGTAATGTTGCTGGAATCCCACGGGGTGCACGAGTCACGCACAAGCCAATGAAATTTCACAACGCTGTTTGTAAATAGCATATTCGATACCAAACTAATGGCATTAGTCGACACAAGAAGAAAATGAAAAGGTTTCGCAATGGTTAATTAAAATTGCCATTAAACCGAGAGCAATTTGAGCAATGCGACGGTATCACAAAATAGAAAAAAAAATACACATAAAAGTTAGTCAAATTATTACCTAAATATTAAATTTATGAATATTTTCAATATTATATAAATATTCAATATTCAATAATAGTAATAATAATAATAATAACAACAACAATAAGAGTAATAGTAATAATAATCTTTCAAACAATTTAATATTTAATAGGTTATTTTGAACCATGTTTGAAATACGCCATCTTGCGGCGCCAACGAACGAACGAATTTCTTACTCGTTTTTACAAGATTTTTAATACGTCATATCTCTGTATATTAATCAATGATTAAGATCAATGATTACTTATTGGCAGTTGTTGTTAATCAGTAACAGATTAGATGTTCTCTGACTCATGCTAAATAACGTAATATTGTAATGTGCGAATATGAAAGGATTTGAATTCAAGCTTACACGTACTTACAAACAGCGCGCTTCTTATGAATATGCCGCGTACACGAAGCTTCACGAAATTTCAATAGCAGCGCAACGAGACGAGATAAAATTTGCAACTACAGTTCAAGAGTGTATTATCGTGCACTTTCGATAAAAATGATACACCTTCGGCAAACACGGTGTTTGAACTGTCACTGCACAACTGTCATAAAGACCACTGTTCTCAATTACGAAATCTTATTCGTTTATCTTCGAAGTTTCGCCGATAGATGGCAGTGTCGTCTTTCTTTTTGGGTCACGTGACACTGTGTTCTAAAAATGCGCCTTATTATGAATTTCATTCTGATTGTTATTGCGGGCAACTGTGTGCCCTGATTAATAAATTAACGTCTTTAATTATGTTGAAAAAATTGTATTTTATCTTTATCGTGAAACTGAGAAATATTCACTACAAAAGTGTTGCATTCGTCAGAAAATTGGAAAGTTTCGAGTTTATTAAATATTGTGGTTGATTTACAATAAATAATTGATTGTTCGGATATTTCATAGCCCAGAATAAATAGTTCACGATAAATATTCTGTAGCTTTTTATATATTTATATATTTTCTGTAGCTTATATACATTTCGTTTCACATTACTAGTATGTACACGTATTATTGCTAGTCTTGATGAAGTTTCAAAATATTTCATATATAGTGTTTGTATACTTGTACAATGTATTGAGATACTTTCATAAGGCACAGTGAATATTTTATTCGTATAACAAATGACATAAATTATTTAGTTGGTATATTTATTAGTTTATTAAATATTTAATCATTATTAAGCATTATATTTGTTAATTAAATTTCAATACTTATTAAACATTTAATTTGTTATATTATTTGTTAAATATGTATAGTTGAATTTTTATGTCAACAATTTAATCTGCAGATTTCATGCTTTTGTAGAATATTTAAACTGTGTAATATGTAAATTGTGAAATTGCACAATATGGATAATATGCAAATTTATAATATTTACTACATAAAATAATTTTCTACCAATGTTCGATTTTTTAAAATATATCCTCAAAAGTATGAATTTGAAATTCAACGAAATTCTGTATATTCCTGTATATTCATTTTATTTAAAAACACAGTAAAAACCATTTTATCTATTATTTTTCGAATATCGAGAGTATTATTTACAAGTAACTAGATAAACATTGCATCAAATTAATATTGGATATTATCATGAAATTAAATATTAAAACATTCGGAAAATAAAACCTCTACGAGGACATAAAGCTTGCTCGAAACAATGTAATATTAACATTTTTATATTCAATATTATTTATAAATAATATTGTATTAACAATAAAGTATAGTTTAAATAATTGTAATTACGTCATATATGCTGCAGAATGAAAAGTATCGGTAACGAAAAGGAAAGTTCGTTTACAGTAATAATAGTAACAACAACAACAATAGAAAAACTCGAACGCTCGGGGAAGCAACGGAGCTAAAGTCGCGATAAGTTTGCCACGGTTTTCCGTTTGGCCGCCGGCGAAAGCGTTAACGTGCGAATTTGCAAATTATTTCGTAACTTTCCAGCAATGCCCGGAAGCGTAGCTTGGTTTAATTACGCCCCTAAAATATCACGTCCGAGTTTTGCCTGCACGGTCGAACGTCGCGCTTTCATTCGAAGGCGTTCGTACAATGAACCTATTCGACTTGTTGTTGCTAATTGCGAAACAACGACGCTGGTTTTACACAGCTCCCGAATAATTTCCAAATTCTTAAAAAATTCTTTCAATACCGGAAGAGAAGTATCATAAAAACAGTCGACGAGCTAGAAACTTGGACGAAATTTCATCTATCATCATGCTCGGTTTTTTATAATATCGCGTCACACTCGTGACGAATTACGAGTTACAATTTCAGTTGGAAGCAACAAAGAAATTATGAAGATTAGAAAATATAACATAAAATTTAATACAGTCACAGTTATAATAATTACTGCTCAAAGAAGTTTGTAAAGAAAATTGTAAGGAGTTAATTGTCATTCTTGAATTGTGTGAATTCAATTTTGAATTGAATTGCATTGAAATTGAAAACTGTTTTACAATTAAATACATGATATTGGTTGCAAACATATATTTAATAAAAAATTAATGCACAGCGTAAATAGCTATTCTAAACATGTACACAACAAGTATTAAACATAACTTTATTGAATATAATGGATTTTGCCATATCTGCAAAATAGATTTTCATATTAAATATCTTGTGTATATATATATTTAAATTTACAGACTGACGTAATAATAATGATTGTGTCTCGTTATATTGTTTTATATAACACAAACAGAACTTGATCAAATATTTATTTCATAAATTGTTAGAATGTATGCTTTGGATATTTTTATTATTTATGCGTATTATGTACATTCTGTATATATAGTTCATTTTCACATTCGTAGCACAATTATATCACTCAAAATGTAATGACTCGACTGCGAATTTTTATGCATCTACGGAAAACTCACAAATGTATACAAATGTATACAATGTATATTTAAAACATTTAATGTAGAGTATTTATTATGACATGTAATAGACAAAACAAATTTCAAATTTTTAGGTACTATTTTTTTAACAGTGATAATCATAAAAATTTAAGAAATGCATGAAAATTTGCCAACAATTAAATTAAATCACACATTACAAATAACGTTGCAAATCATTTCACGTCAGATTTACAACAGTCGATTTTAATGTGTTTGTCACAGAGTATATGCGACCTAAGGAACATGTTAATAACAATTGACACGTAATGAATCACCAATGCGACGCAGCAATCAAGAGGCGCAATGTCCGCCGGTTCTTAGACCTAATTCCCTGACGGCCTAATTACCACCCTAACAACCCTCATAGGCTATCAAGATGGACAGGATACTTGTAGATCCCTGAGGAATATCCGAAGATGAATTTATCAATGATTTACCAATTACGTCAACATTAATCTTTGCTGAAACGTGATCTGTTCTATAAATGATAATACTAATGGCCCTTATAACATTAATCTTTGCTGAAACGTGATCTGTTCTATAAATAATAATACTAATGGCCCTTATAATTCAGCAAAGCTTTTTACGTCTGTGAAGTTTATTGAAGCAATATATGATCGAATATTCTTTATGCAACATGTTGTATATATTTATGTTGTAAAATACGCATGCAATTTAAAAATTTATTTGTTACTTACTACTTTCGTGTTTAATACATTGGAGAAATCATTTAATCGTTATGCCCACACTTAATCATTATAGTTACGGACGTGTACAAATAGTGATACAAAATTTGGAGATATAATATTTTATATGTGTATAAATAAAATTTATATTGAATATTCTTTTTATATTAAAAAATTAATTCATCTGTCGTAGAAAATATGATTATAGCACACATTTATTTTCAATTACAATTTGGTTTTACAAAACTATGATTTTACTTTTTTATTTGTAAACTAAGAAAATATAAGAGAAAAGACCTATTTAGTCCTACTGTTTAAAATTATACAAATTCTTGGGAATTGACGATGTTTCTTGCGGAAAGCATAAATAAATAGGAACAAAGAAATTACGAAGTTCAATTATTAAATTGTAAATGTTTGATTGCAAATTCATGCCTTTACAAAAGTAGGTCAAGAGATTATAACTTGCCTATGATATTTCTGCAACGTGTGCGTTTCACTCGAACTTTACAATTGCAATTTCTTCAATCGAACCTCATTCGATTAAATCGATCATCAACTTCGTCGCGGATCATAGACAATTCCTTCTTCAATTGACCTCAATCTACCCCGCAATTACCTGCGTACAATCAAAAAACGGTTTAATCGCGGACCCACTAATTTCGTTTCATGCTCTCCTACACAATACGCGTGCACGTTTCGCGAATTCAGTATTTGCCGCTCGTTACTGCTCTCTAACGATCGCGGTGGTACACTACCAACCTTCGCAATCTTCCCTCGGTGGCAAAAAATTCAGGACGTTACACCGGAACACAAGCGGAAATCCTCCCAGAAGAAAAATACCGGCCCGAATGACTGCCATCACAACTGAGCAAACAAGATAGCTTTCGACGAACTAGGAGGGGGAGAGAAGAAAAAGATTCTTATGTACTCAGCTGCAGTCCAGGGTACTGTACGCGTTTAACGTTGAACGCGTTGCTCGAGGTCGAGGATATCGTAGCAAGCGGACAAATCGCGGCAAATAATTTGCGGATCGCGTCTAAAGGCAAATTGCGGAGAAAAGTGCTAGTCTCTTATCATAGATGTTAGCCGGATTCTCGTGAGAGACATTACCGCGACTTTCTCTCTCTTTCTCTCTCTCCCTCACTCATTTTCTCTCTACATACATTACGTATATGTGCACACTCGGCAACGTAAACTGCAGTTTCGTTGCCTGATAGCGAGATACGAATGCACTAGCTTCGTGCAAAACACGAACAAACACAGCGGCGATAAAAATTAAACACGCTATAAATATTTGCGCCGAGTTATGCGCGCGGGATTTTTGTTTTTTCTTGCGTTACGTGTTTTGGACGAAAGGAACGAGTGCTTGTTCATCCACCACTTTGACCATTTTTATGGTTGTTATTGCGTGCTCGTTCATCCGTCATTTTATGGTCATTGCACCATTGATTGTTGCGCTAAACGAATATTAGAGCGCAAGAGGATTGGTATAATTCAAAGCGATCGAAGTTGACTGATTTATACTAGTCCGTAAAATTCAGAAAAGTGACATTTCGTTTGTACCTTCTTTACACGTGTATATTCTGATGATGCATTTAGACTAACAATAAACGAACGAATGCTCGTTTGTCCCTTACTTTGACAAAATTCGACATCCATCTTTCTCTTCGTCTTTCACAGACAAAATCAAAGTTAAAATATCTTTCGAACACAGACAGAGATGAATAGTTTAATAATAATTTGTATAAAAATTGAATATCAAAAAAATATATATATAAGAATTTAATCTATTTAGAATCAAAGAAATGTTTTACAATATTATAGATATTTATTAATGTAGTAAATGTAATAATATAATATTATTTAAAATGACATAACGTAATAATATCTAAAACATTAATAAACGTGTTAATAGTAAGCAAATTTTGGCCAATTTTAGTCAATTGTAAATTCTACGTGGAGGAAGTAGCGATTGAAAAAATATTCAGCAATGTCAAAAGAAATATCTATATACATATTCTAGAAATTCGACGTGCTGAGTTTCTAGAATATGTATATAGAATAGATATATAGAGTCGATCGAACAAAATTGCAAATGAAACATTGCACTACATATGCCTCGTGAAATAGCTTTATTATTTTTCGTAGAACTACGAACAACAGAAGTATTTGGATCTAGCCATTTTCTTTATAGTTGTATGACAATCGGATACGCTAAAAACCGTAATGGCTTGACAAGAATGAGTACCTAAAACACATGTTCCATCCGAGAAATACAGCAGCTACTCTGCTATTGAGATAATGGCAACCATTTCATTTACAGAATTTCATTCACGTGCCATTACCATTTCCTACGACCGAAAATTACGTAAATCCAAGATAACGGAAAGGAAGAATACGTTTCAAGGGAATGAGCAAAAGGTGCACATATGTGAAATTGGAATTCATGAATGGAAAAACGGGAACTCATCGTTACCGATGGCAACGTACACTGAAAATGATTATACAGACATCTTGGTACATGAAACTTTGTCGTGCTCGTGCGTTCGAAACTTCTGTCGTTTTGAAATAAAACGAATCGTAGAAACAACGCTGAAATGAACTTTAGCATTTTAGAACAAAACTTTCGTTTTTATGAGTTTTAGATAATTTTTGTAAATTTGAAAGATATAATGAGATTGTTCGATATTTCAAAATATAAGGAAATAAAAAACAAGGGATGTCGGACCAGAATCACTATTGAAACAGTTTTTTCTTATTTTATTTTTAACAAATGTAAGACAATCTCACATGATCTTTATAATTCTGTCAATAAAAGTTTAATCTGTGTATTACAGAAGTTTCATAAACTTCAAACTGTGGTTTCAGATTTTAACGTACATTTGCAATATTAATTAATAAAATGCTCTATAAGTAAGGATTATTTAGTCTAAGTGCGTCATTAGAGTGTACGTCAAGAATTGCAAATAAAATGTCATTCTGGTTTTTCTTCGATTGGTAAACATTTAAAATATTTAAATATTTAAATATTTTATTATATATCAATATTACATTTTATAGAAATTTCTAATCTGCTTCTTTTCTAATCATCTTCAAGTCATTTACTCAAACAAAATATATTACATTATCCACACTGACTGCAACAATGTGTTCTCCTGCAAAAGCACTTGTTTCCTCAATAAACTAAAATGTAAAAACTGCCATCTTCCTAAGAACCTCAGTTTAATGGAAATAAATAAATACAAGAGAGAACACTTTAATTAAAGTTTAGAGAATCAAATAGAAAAGGAGGAAATAATAGAAATACTATTGTTGGTAAGAATGGACATTCTAGTTATCTAAACAACTAGGGGAGTCGCACTCAATGGAACAAGGCATTGTGCAAGAGGTTTCCCCTTAGGCTTCCTAAGCTTAATCCATGAAGTTCGTCGGACTTCTTCCACAGTCATGCACGAAAACGTTTCAGCCAGCTAAGGTAGCTTCTGCCTAAGTGTGTCCAGGCGAACAGGATTCCACAGGATACTTAGCAGAGTCAGGACTTTTGTACCATAGTAGGTCGCTGGTTGCCGTTTACTGAAACTTCGTTATCAAAATGCTGACTCTCCTCTTGTATCTGTGTTTAAGCTTATTAGGAACTAATTGTTACAGCGGTGTATTTATACAAGAGAAACAAAATACGCTGGTAAGAAACATTGGACGATAAATTCATGTATGCTGTTAATACATATTGCAGATATTTATACGTTTCGAGTGTGTATAAAAATTTAAAATGACCTATTGTAAAATGTGACTGCGTATTAATGATGTATCAAACGTAATAAAATAAAACGAAGAAAACATTTGATGATAATTTAACATACGCTGTTGGTGCACTTGGTAAATATTTATACGTTTTAAATATATAAAATAAGAAATAGAATAGAATGAAATAAAATAGGATTGTAATGAAATAAAATGTAATAGTGAATATATATGGAAATGCACAATAATGTATATATATATGTGTGACATCACATAGTGAGAATATGTAAAAGATGTAATAAATATGTATAATAAAAATTGCTATACAATCAGCTATTTTCTTTTTGCACATTTACAGTGGCTCACGAAAATATTCGAACATTTGCAGAAACATTTTATAAATATATGTATTATATAAAATATTTTAAAATTTTATTAACACTGAGAGATTATGATGATATTAAATTCCAATGTGGAAATTATATACCTAAAAGTCACAAGATATTTAATACAAGTATGTATTTATCCAAAGATCACAATTTAAACAGACATAATCCACTGTATCAATAAACTTTCATATTACACTAAGTGTGTTAAGTTTTTATTAAATATGTGCTTGAAACCTCTATGTGTATTTTCATTTCTGCTTTTCCATTACCATTAAAAATTGAAAATTAAAATTACCATTTGCCATTTAAATTAAAATTAGCATTTGCTATTTAAATTAAAATTTCAATGAGGAGTAAAAATTACCATTTGCCGTTTAAATTCGAATTTTAATGGAAAAGTAAAAAGGACATCTTAGAATATTTTTAAATCACGACGAAATAGAAAAAACAATGAAGAAATTCGTTTGATAAAATTACACAAAGTAAATTACCAATACTGCAGCAAAATTGCATTTCCCTTAAATTTATTTTAAAATGCAACATTTAAAATATATATATATATATTTAATTTTTCAACAATTGTGTAACAGTCCAAAAATATCCTTATGTACTGTATTACAACAGATATAGACTAAATGTCTAATTTGTCATTTTTCGCAAGTATTCGACTTTTTTGTTAATAATTATCCAATTTATTTAATTCAATTATTTAGAATTGTTGTTACATTATTATTGCGATATAAGTATTAAAATTACTCGACGCTGTATCAATTATTTTAATTACAGTAGATTTTCAACGAGTATCATCGCCATCTCTTCAACCAAACAATTGGCAAGTGAAAAATGTCTACTTTAGATCTGAAGTGTACCCATCTGTTCAGAAATCAAGCTTCTTTTCTGATCGTGGACATCCATTGCACAGAATATGTCCTCATACAGTGTGTCCGCTGACAGAACACTTACCTGCACGAACTTTCTTGCTCACCTTTCAAAGTGTCACGTTTAAAAGTCTCACGAGTGCGGAAGCGAACTCTGCAAGTGTTACGGCGACGTTCCACGACAGGATTCTTCGACAAACGGACACGTCTTAACAGAACATATCTGCTTTTTACTTGCATACTTTGGCCACCCTTTGTAACAGTGGTGTAAAAGAAGTTTCCGGCTCCTTCGAAAGACGCTTCAGAAGTTTCCAATTTCAAGCTTGAAACTTTTCACATACAAATTTAAAGGAACTTGAAATATACATTCCTTTTCGAAATATGCATTTTTTTTTTTTTTCGAGGAACGATTGACCAATATTTTGCTTCACTGAGAGAAAGAGAAATGAGCACCAGATTTTGAGCACTAATTAATTAATTTTCTATTTTACTACGTGAACTTAATTTCATTTCAGAATCTAAATTGGGAAACAGTTTGAAGGTTGGAAAGAACATTAAAAAGTAATGAAAATTCACGTTATTCAGAAATTGCATATAACAAATACTTTCTAAATGAATTATCATTCATTGTTATGATTAAATATCTTCGATGCGAATTGGAATTTTTAGAACGAAATTTTAGGATGTTTCCTTTTTTTCAAATGAAAGTGTTATCATATTTGTAAAAAGATATACTCATATACTATAACTATACTATAACTTTTAAAATTATATTAAAATTGTAAATGAAATTCTGTTGTTGTAAATTTGTCCTCCAATGAAGAAATGCTTAATTTGAATTAAATTTTAATTGGAAATAGTTTATAATTGTATAAAATAGCATGCGACTGTCCGTTGTGAGGTATTATAATATTAAAAAGTTTGATTATACATATATATATATATTAATTATAATATTACAAAGATTATAATATTTCTTACAACGTGACTATCCATTGTAAGGAATTACAATATTAAAACATCTTTTATAAAATAAATATTTACAATACTGTTCTAAAAAAAAATTAATTACGACAATGACTAGAGATGTGCGTTTCCTAGAAATCAATCAAAACCTGTACGATTTTTTATATGCTGGATGAGTTAAATAATTTATTTTTAAGTTCAATGTAGCATCTTATTTACACGTTATCATAGGATAAAACAATTTGTTTGAAAAGGGAACAATTTTTACTTCAAATCTCTTGATAACGATAAAAAATCAAAATTTACGAAAGCTTCCAAGTAAATTAATAGAAATTTCAACTGATTTCAAGAGCAGAGGAAGAGGGAAGCTAGGACTAAAACTTATCGGAGCTGCGTTTTGCATACTAATGATTTTCATCGCGCACTCTATATTGGTTATCACGTTCACATTATCAGTCCTTGTTATTGCAAATTGAGTCAGTATCGATTAAAATAATCAATCGCTAAATTAATTTTCACCTTCGCGGGCAGCGCACGTGAAAGCTACGTGCACGCACGTGCCAACTGTTTTTAATTTCAGAGTTCCTCTTACCAGAGTTTCCTCCTTCCTCGTACATTCTAATTTTCGAAACTTTTGCAAATGCAGCAGAAATGGAAGCAGCGAAATGTAGCGAAAAAGATGTTAAGCGAATGCTTCGCAATTTCCTTTCATTACCCCGATATTAGGAAATACTATATTAAAAGGAATTGCAAATGAGATGTCGCGTTAACGTAACGTTGGTCTTTGCATTTGCATACAGGGTATTTAATTTCCCGATCCTCTTATCTTTCATTAAATAAATAAACAATTTTTCTTTCTAATTACACGTTTAGAAGCAATAATGTAGAACGTTGCAAACTCGCAGTTTAACGCTTGCGAATTGATTTAACGAGGTGAGAAATTTTCTCATCGCTTTTTATTACGATATTTCGAAATAATAATATTAAGAAATAACTGTTTCCTGCGTATCACAATTTTTGCATGACAAAGGTTGACTTGAAATGTTGCAATTCGAATTCATTTCATTAATAACACAGATTGTGATAATAAAATGTAATCCATAAAAGTGATAGTAAAATGTAATCCATAAAAGTGTCAAATATTTCTAACACTGTGAAGATTCTCATAGCAACTTGTATATATACAGAAATGCTCTAACAGAGTAAAAAATAAAAATTTATTTCATTTAATTATAATATTTCTTAATTAAAACATTCTTTAACTTTAACTGTTTCAATTTTTTAAATATTTGGAAACTGCTTTTTTTACCAACAATCAACAAATTCGGACCATTTTTTTATTTATGTTCTTTCACAAAAATTTGTCGAACCGTATCAAGTACAATAATGGAGGGCAAAAACATATCGTAAAAGAACTAAGGAGACAAAGATTTAAGAACTGGAACGTATCGTTTCGCAAGGATCCGCTGTTCCATGAATTATTCGTCCGAAAGGATGGAGGTCTACGCGACAGGGAATTGAAATAAACCCCTACCTTTCATACTGTTACACGTAACGCGGTATTACATACAGACATAGAGAGAGAGAGAATAATGAACGGCATGCATATGTACCGCATAATGGCGCATACCTTTTTTTGCCAGAAGAATTGTTGAACAAGAAATGTCTCTGTGAGAACGCTAAGGCAGAAAATGATTCTGAAAACTTATGGACCAATAAACGAATGGTGCATTGCCCTCTAACGTGAGCGGATTCACGAGCTTTTGTGAGTGTATATACGATCAGAGGAACGAGTACAGTTGAAAATATAATCGTTTCGATAATGCAATTCGTTGTTCTTTTACATGTATGATTCACATATATGATTTCACGTAATACCACTTACATAATATACATGTAAAATAAAATTTGTACGTAAAATATCATATAACGTATGTATATGATTAAATAATTTCCTATGCAACACATGTAATTTCGTTTTAAATTTATTTTAGGGAAAATGTTGATTTTCTTTTAAATATGTAAATATTGGACGCTTCACTTACGTGGTATCATTGAGTTTTTATATACTTTGAATATTATAGCCCAATATTTGTATATTTTTATATATACATATATTTATATATATCTATACATATAAACATATATATTTTATGTAAATTTATTATTTTCATGCGTGTATACATGAACTATATATTTTGAAATGTTTATACTTCATCTACAATCAAATTTAAAACTTTTATCAGATTCTCTGGCAGATTTAAATTTTTCATTGGAATTAAAAAATAATTAAACTTTTCTTTCGTTTTGTGTTGTAAATTTACTTTTACTCAAAAAAATTACTTGATTCTCTAAATTATCATTGTTGTCCTAATTTTTATGCTTCTCATTATTAAACTTTTATGTTACGTTGATCGAAATATTAAAAATTAAATTAACAGATCACCGATAACATCGTCATCGATCGTAAACCTTATGCACAAATATGTGAAATTCGTTTTGAAATGTTTTCAAGAACTGACGCACAGAGAAAAACGCTGCATTGAAACGCGCCACGTTATATCTTATAAAACAAGAAAAGCAATTTCAAACATCCCGTAGCACGAATTCTCTTTGTGAAGCGCAACATTGAACAAAGAATCTGACACGATATGATCCACTAGCTTATGAAAATCCCTGCCTGAATAAATTCAAATAAACCTTCTGGTCTTTCTTCACAGTGTCTTTTATTTTGAAAGCTCGAAATGCAGATTGCCTAAATTTATTACCATATTATCATTAATAATACATAAATTTATTATACCATAAATATTATCATAAATTATTCGATATTCATAGGGACAACGCCTTGAAATAATATTATAAAATATCCATCACATTTGCTATAGTATTATATTATATCGTGCAAGCATTTTTATCGAAAATGCTATTGTCATGTAAAACTGCGATTTATACTAATTCTGGGGAATTAACTAACATAGATATTCATTTAACGTTGTTCTAATATTATTTTAATATTATTATTAATATATTAACTATATATATTAATGTATTATTATTAATAAATATTATAATTTAATATCATTTTAATATTATTTCTAAAAAGAAAGTAACACACTTTTGAAAGTGTCATCAATTTAATTAATGTAAAGTTGACGCTTGTCATAATAATCTTATTTTAAATCGAGTCTTCTGTGTTTGACAACTCTTTATATACGTAGGTCGAATGAATTGAACTTTACAGACTGATGAAACATAACAAGAACTTGAAAATTTTATCAACGAGTCACCCTCAAGTTAAACGACAAACAATTAAACTGTATGAAACTTTCATTCCCATTTTTATTGTTTCTTTTTTTGAAAATCAATAAAGTGCAATAATTTCTCTGGAACACAGGAAGAGAGAAGTTTCATGATAAATTAGTTTTGTAAAATTGACAGAGGCTCGTTTGCCCGCGGGGATAAACACGCAGAAGCATTTTAGGCTCGTTATACTATCCCTTGTTTCTTCCTCTCCTTCGTTGTGACATACAGACCACCGGTTTGTGTTGGAAAACCATAAAACTTTAACGGAGAAGTTTGTACCTCCAGTATCGTTTGAGATAACACCAGAGAAGCAGAACTTCGAGGATTCCGCGCTATTGGCTACTATCCAAAGTCATTTGACGAGATCAGCCGTTCGTACCCAATCGTACCAATATTTTCTCGCAGTGAAAAAATTTCAATTCGTGTCACTGTGCTCAATGAACTGTAGAATTATCGATGAGATATATATCAAGCGTGTACGTATTAGCATGTTCCCTTCGTTCAAGTTTTAACAAGAAATTACTGCGTCTACCTTCAATTTTCCGAATTTATTCTTCGTCTGAGGGTGATGCCGTGAAAATTTCCAATGTGACTTTTGAATTTAGCCGATATTGGTCGAAAATTAAATGATTAGTTTGTTTCTTGACGAAGACTCTCTTCGTCGACATTTTAACATGTGATTTAACAAAAGAGAAAAAAAATTATTATTATGTTTCTAAATTTACTTCACTCTTGGAAAAAGTAATGATGCGTGAAATGATGCATTGTCGATGCAGCGATGTTCTTTATTTTCGAAAAGAGAGAGACACGACTCAAATACAAAAAGAAGTAAGACAGAACTCATGATACAAGAAGCAGACTTAGGATTGGTTCAAGAAATGGTTCAAAATGCTGCCATTTTTTTTAATCTTCGAAATTTCGCTGTTTCCGTGGTACATGCCATAGCCATATTTATACTAATTAAGATGCATTTTGGTCTTTTAGTTTCAAATAACCAGGTGGACCGGAATCACGTCATTCGAACCCGTTTTTAAAAAACATGCTTTACTTATGGCTACACAATTTGCACAACTTTCGTTAAAAAAAAATTGTAAATACTCTTTAAGTATGAATAAATCTATGTGCGAAAACTGCATATCAAAATGTATCGTGGTTTCCTTAGAAAAAAATCCCCAAAAAGTCGATTTTTCGGGTATTTTAGTGTAAAGTGCGTGTTTTCTTAACTTTGTTAGGGAATTTTTTGCAAAGAAACTATTATACCTTTTGCAGCGAAATTGACAAGGTTCATTTGTACGTATTTCAACGACGTTTTAAAATTTTCTTTGGACAAAAAGAGTCAAAATTAGTGGCACTGCCTACTCTCAAACATAGTCGCTTTTAAAAAAAGGCTCGTCTCACGGTGTCCATGATTCCGGCTATTTTGCTTGTCGGAAATAAAAAAACGTGAATGTTACTCAATTAGTACGAGTTTGGCTATAACTGGTACCAAAACGAAAGAAAAAGGTCGGCAATCAAAAAAAGTGGCGATACTTTGAATTTCGATTATCGATTTCTACGCGTTTCTGTCAAGCTTCGGAAGCCTGAAAAAAATATAAACAATAAAATTTCTTGGTTGACTCTGACAGGGGCTATAGTCACACATGTACTAAGCGCGTACTTAAAATTTTCAGTCAACTGGTCGAGTAGATTTCGAGAGGTCACGGACACCCTGTTCTGTGAAACATAGTTTTCCATAGAAAAAAATGCCTTTAAAGTTCAGTATCGTGGTAACAATGACTCGCGTCATTCAAACAACCGTAACTTCGTTGACTTTCAGAGTTCACGTGTAAGGTTGCAGAGATTCATTTCGAAAGGAAAAAAAAAATCGATTTTTTCAAATAGCCCCGTGAAAGGGAGAAGAAGGAAAAGGAGACGACTCACCTGACTGGGCTCCGTGCGCAGGTGCTGCGGGCGCAGGGGGCACCAGGCCGGCGATGCTGTAAAGCGTCTGCCCGCTGCCATACTTGAGGCCGCCGCAGTGACAGGGTGTCGTGGGGGTGGGAAGGCCCTCGCTGCCCCTGATGGCGGCACCGACCACCGAGATCTCGTCGAGCTCGTGACCGCTGTCGTAATGGCACAATCTGGTCGCGCTGGTGCTCGCACCGCCGCCACCGCCGCCGCTGCCGTCCCCCCCGCCAGCATCGCCGCGGCCACCGCCGCTGCCCCTGCCACCCCCGCTGCGGCCACGAAGCGACTGCACCAGCCGCTTGGCGCCTGAAGACATTCCACGAAGGTGATCCAGCCTTCCGGTCTTTTCTCCCCTGCTGTCCTCGCCGAACCCACCCCTCTAAAAGCCCGACGATATCCACCTGCGAATTACAAATCGCACGCTTCAGACACGTCGTTTGCGTTTGCGTCGGTCGTGTGATTGAAGGGACGGTGTATTTGTAATTGAGTGGATTAAGGCGCGTTACGATTGGAGCTCGTGGAACCACGAAGCGTTGCACCACACTTGCTGCAGTTGTACTTTGCAGCGTGTGTCTGATGTTTATTAAGGGTCGTTACGTGTTCTAATACGGTCGAGTGTCGATCGTAGCAGCAACAATGACACGGGCGAAGAAATATGTACGAAACTTACAGTCGGGTGTAGTTTCGTGAAGCGTGAACTTTTCAAACGTGAATCTTTCACGCCTGTTCCTGTTTCACTGCGGACCATAACGAGTGACCAAAACCGTATACAATAATTATCCAATCGTTCTTGAACTCGTCGGTGCGATATCACTGGATAGAAGTTATTGAGATGTAATAAATTTATTATTACGGTTTGCCTAGTTTGTTTTACTTGAATATACTTAGAATTGAGAAGTGATTTTACTTCATTTATGATCGAACGAGACATTCTCGTGTTAATTTCATAAACAACTGAACTTTGCAGACCGATGAAGCATCAAAGAAAAATTTTGTTGTCGAGTTTTTTCAGAATTCCATTTACAAGTTAAATTCCATTGATACTATTAATGAAACACGATAATTTCTTGCAATGTGAGAAAAGGTATTTAATGTCTAATATTTGTTCAAAATAAACACTTTTTGATGAAATGAGATACAAGAAAGATTATGTATACATATTCAAAACACAGATGCAGTGACGTATGAATGGAGAATCATTTCAAAGCAGTGTTTTTTTTTTTATTTTATTTAGAATATTATCGTTAGTACAGATAGTTCTGGTATTGGAGGAAATGATTACGAATTCAGTTATTAGCTTCTTTTCTATTATCCTTTTTCATTTAGGAAAGATTGTATTTTATCTCTAACTCGTGCAAGTTCGAGAACAATCTCTAACACGTAAGATTTATAAATACCTACCATAATTATTAATTTACCCACTTATTTCCTTTCTATCGAAACTTACAAGGCGTTTTTCTCTATTAAACTTTAAAAAGGTCCCCATATTCAATTATTAAAATACTAATTACGCGCATGTCTCAATTAACGGCAGTGATAAACTTACTTGAGCTCAATTAATTGTATAATTGTGAAATAAATACCTATATGTTACTGGAATAATTGAAATTATATTACCCGTTGTTGGAATAATTATATCGTATACATTTACCTCATTATAAATAGTACGTTTGAACTTGAAGAAACGAAAATATTCAGTAAAACAGAATCCAGTAAAAGAATTTGTTTCCAAGCGTGTAGGAAAGCAAATACACATATTTATTAATAAATAACAGTAAAAGTCAGTGTACAATGAAATATATAAGATAAATATGTAATAAAAATTAGATTGGAAAACAGTACTTCGTTTTGCATCATTAAAAAAGTTAATGGTTTAAATGAAATTAGTGTGTTTGATCTTTTTTTTATTGTGAAATATTTTCTCGATGGTATGAAAAATTTTACTAACGAAAAGCAGCATCATTTAGATAGAAATTTATATCGTGCATTCACGTTAATCGATAAAATGAAGACAGGAAAAATGTAATAATTAATCCGCGATGGTTTCGAGTTTGATTTATTTTGATGGAATAATCAATTTAAACGCGTAATTGAAGCTGTTTGAAATGAGACCGTCTCTACACCCGTCAATTTTCATTAAAAAGTTGAACAAATGAAAAATCAATCTGTTGTTATTTCGTGTTTTCTCTATTTTTTTTTTTCTTCTTTCTATTTGAACTCAAATGAAACTCACGGATAAAGCTTTTTAACAAAGTAATTACGTTTACTATTTTTCTATACGGAGAACACACCGGCAACGTTTGGCAAGAATGTGGAGCAACTTGTATATTAAATTATAAAATGCCACTTAAATATGTATACACGTGTCTCTGAGTTGCTGATTTAAAGTTGTAATTGCATTATTTAGCTGCTAATATAAGTAATTCCGGAATTAAACCAGTCGATAGAAAGTTTAAAATATTCGTATAAAACTTTGGCATGAAAGCATGTAGTAAGTATACAATCAATTACTTTCACCTAATACTGAAAAGATTTCGACAACACAAAATGAAATTATTGAATCAATATTATCTAAATTAAATTGAATTATCAATAACTTTAAAGTTAAAAATTTATTTAAAAAAGGTAACATTAAATTTATATTTATTCCCAGAAACAAAACCTCTCTTTCATTATCTGCGATTTTTTCATAGTATTGTACAAAAAAAAACACAATAAGTAAACTCTTAGATTAGAATATTATTAAAGAAAATACTTTTGTCATATTATTTTACATTTCGTTTCATTATCTAATTTTATCAGCCTTTATTTGAACAAAGATTCCATTTTGCACTTGAAACGAAATTGTCATATCGTTCACATTATGCGCGCATTGTAAATTCGCGACTATCGCTAAATTCCTTCGCTCGTTGATAATTTCATGAAGCTGTTCGCAGCATGAATACTTTAATGCGGAAATTAATTCCAGAGGTATTATTCCTTGTAATTTATATTTCGATATTCGAAGTTTAACCAACTTATTGTTACGTATTACTGTGTTAGATTTCATGCTGCTCTGCGCGCATTAAATTTGTATTATAGCTACACGTCGTATGAATTATCATTCACTTGTAAAATAAAATATAAAATCGAACTTAAAATGTTTCCTTTATATAGAAATAATAATAATAATTAAACTAAATTACCTATTATACCTCTATTAAATTCTATTTCTTTTTGATATATATATATATTTAAGTATCAAATTGTTTTTTTCTTATATTTTAAATGGACAAGCAGTCAACTATCATAAACATCTCGTTTCACCGAGAAAGGGTTGATACTACCCCTGGCAAAGAGTTTTCAATTGAAACAGAAGTAACTTGATCGTATTTAAAAAAAATATTGAAATCCTTCGTGAGCAGAGAATTCAAGGAGAAGATTCAATTGTAGTTTTGTTTTCACATGTTTGAAACAAATACGACAATATTTTCTATACAAAAGACTTCGACGTTTTTTACACTAGACCTACCGACGACTAAAGTATAAAATTTGTCGCAGAGAAATTAAATACGTTGTTAAAGCAACAGGGAAAAATTTACAACACGACGAAGAACACAAGCTAAAACACAAAAATTGTAAATGGTCATAAATTGTAATTGTCGTAAAATTACAAATGGCTATAAATTAAAATTAAATTAAATTAACTGTTAAATCGTTAATTGTTAAATTACAATTACAATTAAGATTACAAATGGCCACTTGGTCAGCTTTCACTGTCAAATACTTCCGATTGAAAACTCACTGCCAGTATCAGTACGTTCCAGTTCGAAATGATACATCTGGAGAGGGTCAAATAGAAAATCGTCTCACCGATCGAGGATATCCGTCGTCCGCAGTGATAGTTCTGCTAATTCGGTGTAACCAGGCGGCGATAGCCACGCACGCACAACAGCGACCGGTGTCACCGGTCTAGACACCAAATCACGTTCATGTTCTCCACCCTGTAACGAGCCCCCTCCTTCTCCTCCTCCTTCTCCTCCCACCCCCCGCGAAACACAAAACACCGATCCCGCTGGGTTCTACACGCGTGCACGCACCAACCGACGAAACGACAGCATCACACACGATCTCCTCACCACTCGCGAGGTCGGTTTCTCGTCGCGTCCTCACCAACGATCCTCGAACACGGTACGCTCGAACCGCTCATATCCACGCTTTCGAGAACGACAGGTCACCGACACGTGTGCCACGAGCACATCGAAATTCACGGCACGCGCGTTTCTCTTCCTTTTCTTCTCTGTTTCCTCCTCGTTCTCTCTCAGGCGTCGACTAATCCTGCCGCCCTCCTCGGAAGCCACGTGACGACCCGCGGAGCGCAGTGACACTTCAAGGGGCCGCAGCGGTGCAACAAGTGTCTCGGGTCACGGCACTCGGTGTCACGTGCTCGGCTGCACTCTCCCCCTTCGTCCTTCTTCGCCCTCTTTAACAACGATCGCGATGCTTAACTCACGTCGGGGCGATGCGGCGGTACCTGGAAATGGCAGAGGTTGAATTACGATGGAGAACGATCGGGGGTGGGTTCGTGGCCTGCGTTTGGAAAATTTAGCGATTTGGCGGCGGATGCTTGCACCGAGGCTGGTGTTTGGACGGAAACGCGAGACGCGGGGCAATTTGGAACGTTAAATGTAAATTACGCGTTACGTTGCACGTTCTCGAACATCGGGCTTTGTTTCTCAACCGCTTGCGCTGGGCAGCTGACTGCGGACCGTAACGAGCGACCGAGCCGTATATAGAATAACATTCGTCGCTTTTCTTTTTGAACTCGTCGGTACGATCGGTATCACTGGATAGAAATGATTGAGAATTAATAAATTTCGTTATTAGTATACTATACTATCCTAGTATCTAGTCTAGTCCTAGTCCTAGTACTATACTATCCTACTATACTAGTAGTATACTTAGTATACTTAAAACTGAGGGAATATTACAATTTTCGTCGTGCAACATTCGTCATCGTACGACGGATTTCTTTATTAGATACGAAGGAAATCTGTTTCCTTAAATAATAGTAATGATAATGCGAGAGATATGAAAATTCGAGAGTCGAGAACGTAACTGCTTAACAGTGGAATGTCATTAGAAATATATTTTCGTGTTGAAGCTTTAATGCTGTCGAATGGAAAAGGACGTGTCGTCTTCAAACCATTAAGAATATTTTGTGTTCTGTCCTCTCAAATGGTAGAACTGCAAGAGAAACTCTCTGTGTCGATGTTAGTTTAATAATTTTCGAATTTTTATATTATTTTTATTATGTATACTATACAGCGAGTGCGTTATATATAATGAATATATTATATTGCACTCATTATTGGAAATTGCTGTGCATGTTATTTTTGAACCTAGTAAATTACTTATGCAAACAGATTTCGTTAATGTATTATTTGTTTTAAATATTCGAGAAAATAATACTATTCTTTATTCACTATATTAAGCAAATACGAAAGTGAAATAATATTTATGATTAAAACAACGCAGATATTCATGTATTTATCATATATACTTTAGAATATAAAAATGATGGATGCTCCAAAATTGTGCATAGTAGTAGTAATTAAGAAATATATCATATACATATGCATGTATCCTTAGTGTATTGGTTTATATTTATATATATATATATGTTTGGATTAAATTTTGATCAATAAAGTCTTAGTTGTTGAACCTACTTATTTAAACTTTTACATATTATAATAGCTCACGAAACTATTCGAACATTTATAGAAACTTGTTTTATATATATATATGTGCTATATAAAACATTTCAAAATTTCATAAACCAAAATTACATCATGATTATATTGGTCAAGAAATTATAAGACATTTTACACAAGAACACAATATAATATATAATACGTACAATGGAAAAAAGTTTTAAATGTTAATAATCTACCAAATATCAATGACAGTGATCTATTTTTTAAACATATTTTGCATGTATTTGCTGCTCTTATCAAGTGTAATTCTGTTTTGTGAAAATGAACGTATCACGAAAGCATTCAAAAAACTATAACAAGCCTCGATATTCATTGAAACTAATTTTAATTCATGCTCGTATGTTTGCAATAGATTGTTCAAACATCAATAATCATGATAATCTTATTTCGTTACATCATTAACGAAATTTTAAAATGTTTTGTACAATCTGCACCATAAATTCGTAAAAAAATTTCTATAATACAACTTCTTTCACAAGCAGCAATAACTTATTTGTAATATAAACTTTATTTTTCCAATATTTCCCGATATTCCAATAATCATTAATTATCGTCATACATTCACTTGTCCTGAGAGACAGGGCAAGATTAATGCGAAATATTCACAGAGATAGTAGCAACGGAATATTCGCAAGAGCAGCAAAATTCGCGTGTTTGTTCACAAGAAAGTGTAAAATTTACGCCATCGCTGCGAATATTTCACACTGACCCACGAGCCCCGTAATTTTTCCTCCAATTTTAATCCATATTTTATTCTTCTCCTCCACATTCTTTTTTTCATCTCGCAAAAATTGGAATATTCATTAAAAATTTTTAAATTTCTACGAATTTCTCCATGTTTGTATTATGTGTTTGTACATGGTGGTTTTTTCTTTCGAATTTAGAGAGATCGCAGAGAAAACGAACATTCGCAGTGGAAAAAGCGTTGTTTCGTTTGTCATTAAAACAATTTATAAGAAAAATATCGAAAGGTAGAAAAGATAGGCAAACATTGAATAGTAACCTCGACTAACAAGTTTATACATACGTTTTTCATATATTTTACATTTCGATCGAAACTGAGCTAACAGTCGTAAAATCGACATTAGGTTTATTAAACTATCATTTGTTATTAAAAGACAAAGAAACAAAAAAGTACAAAAAATACTTTTTACATATTCCATGTACTTCTAATGCTCAAATTTTCTAATTAACGTAATTCCCAAATTCTAATTAAATATGAAAACCAACAAACTCTTTGCTGACATTAAATTTCAAGTAATTTCAAGTGTCTAACATTCCTCTTAAACTTTTTCGATTGATTAATGGATCTGATAATAACGATTTCTTCTTTCATCTTCTTATAACCAACAAGTTTTAAAAATCAGTATCAACATCCTAGTCTTTACGTTTCTTCATATTAAATTTTTTAGAACACTACATCAATACTAATTATTTTATTCTGATGTGATTCTAGCATTAGTCTGAGGATTATTTTAATACACAGTCGGACAGAAGCCAACATGAAATAAAACGAAACAAATAAAATGAAATAAATAAATAAATGAAATAAAATAAAATAAAGTAAAAGAAATGAAAAGAAAAGAACAGAAAGAAAAGAAAAGAAAAGAAAAAAAGGTAAAAGAAAATAAATAAACAAATAAATAATAAATAAAATAAGATAAACAAATAAATAATAAATAAAATAAAATAAGATAAATAAATAAATAATAAATAAAATAAAATAAGATAAATAAATAAATAATACGTAATAAATAAAATAAGATAAATAAATAAATAATACATAATAAATAAAATAAAATTAATAAATAACAAAATAAAATAAAATTAGATAAACAGATAAATAATAAATGATAAATAAAATAAAATTAGATAAATAGATAAATAATAAATAAAATAGAATAAATAATAAATAAAATAAAATAAATAATAAATAAAATAAAATAAATAAATAATAAATTAAACAAAATAAATAAATAAATAATAAATAAAATAAAATAAATAAATAATAAATTAAACAAAATAAATAAATAAATAATAAATAAAACGAGCAAAATAAACTAAAACCTGTCCTAAACGTGTTCTCTCACGGAGAAGGTCTCCGAATCTCTTGTAAACGCGACCCTTATGCGAGGTCAGCCATTCAATTAATCACACCGTTCTACTCACGAATCTACTCTCCTCTTCTGGTCGACGAGCTAAAACACGACCCCGCGCCACACGTTTACAAGCGTGCTCCATGTATCCCGCTGATAATTTGCTGGAGCAAACTTACGCGGATTTTGCCGAGCCACCGCTAATAGGGTCCGCCGGTTTCAGAATTGGACACTCGGGCGGGCTGATGAGCGGAGTAATGAGCCGAGGTATTAGAAGAAGCCTCGGGAAAATGGCTAATATCAATTACCACACGTGACGTGGCCTCGGGTATCGAGGATGGCTGCTCGTGTGTCAGCAACATCCGTAGCAAGTGAATCGACTTGGCTTGGAGCGAGTCGCGTGATTCGACATTAACAAAACAAGGGTTTCGGGTTACGCTCGTTCAGAGAGGGTGCATTCTGCTCCGCTCGGGGCACGATGAATTCTAGGGTTACCTTCCCCGCTCTGGATGCATTAATAAGCCGATCAATTAGCCCCGCCTTGAAATTCGCCGATTCAACGCAGCCCTTCACGGACGAATCTCGATGAAACCGCTCCCGATATTATGCGCAGTTGTGGTGGAAGTTCTCCCATGAAATTTGCAAGTGCAGCCCCATGGTACGAGGATAAGACGCGTGTTTCCTAAACCACGCGGATGGAACGACGCCCGATGTTTGACGATTGAAACTTTCTGAAAATTCCCCTTGGATTTGAACGTCGATATCGACGATCAGGATTTTAATAGTATAGCTTTCGCGACTCGAAATGGAGGCAGTGAATGTTAATGTTGACTTTGTTCGTGTGTAATTGTAAAATTTATTGCTGTTGAGATAGCTGTCTTGACGCAGGAATTTATTTAATATAAAATATAAAAATTTTATTTTATTTATTTCTAGTGTAACTATATTAATTTCAGGATTAATAGCTAATTTTGAGATAGATTTGAAAAAAAATTATTGCTCTCTCCACATTGAGTCAATTAGGATTTGTGTTAAGAATTTTATGTTTAGGATTAAATAATTTAGCATTCTTATATTTATTTATTCATGCTTTAATTAAATCAGTAATATTTATGTGTGTAGGAAGATTTATTCATTATATATAAATGGAATTCAAAAATTTCGTTTTAAAGGAATATTTTATGTTTATCCAATAAAAAGAATAATTATTATATTTTCTTTAACAATATTATGTGGATTTCCTTTTTTAGTTGCATTTTATTCAAATGATTTGACAATTGAAATTTATTTTCTTTTAAAAATATATAATTTTTTGTTTAATTTTATTATTATTTAGTACATTATTAACTATTTCTTATTCAATTCGTATTATAATAAATTTATTAAATAATAATTCAATATTAAATATAATTTATTTTTATGAAGATAAATTAATAATCTTTTTGTAGAATGTTTATAATAATAATATCTTTAATTTTAATTTTACAACTTTTAATCTTAATTTATTAAAAATTCATAAATATGTTGTCATCAAAATATTTATTTTAGGTTTCATTATTAATTTAATTTTAATAAAATTAAATTTTAAAATAATATTAATTTTTTTAAAAAATTTTGTGTGTAAAAAGTTGTATCTGAAGAATTGATAAACGTGGGTTCCATATCGATTGACTATGTTCGCTGCTCATTTTAAAGAACTTTTGGAGAATGAAATAATGCGAAGATCATACAGAATTGAGCTATATTTCACAAATATTGGAAATATCATGAAATATTATGAACAAAATATATATTGTCTGTTCGTGAAAGTGCTAGGTGCGTTGTTTAGCTCGCGAGATGAGAAAAGAGATTCTTGCGATCGATTGTCGATTAATTCCATTTTTCATTTGTTTTCGAGTTTTATTGTTTGCCTGTGGGGATTTTATAATTTTTAAAACATTATTTCGATAGAGAGCAATAGAAATCAACGATATTTCTCGAGAGATAATCTAAAAACTGTTATCCACTAATTGCAACAGTGCATGAAAATGAAGAACGATCAACTTATGGTGAATCGAATTTACAATTTCGTATCTAGTATTTATAAATTTCTTAGTCTTCCTCTCTCCTTTTAAATAAGAGACACAATTACTTTACACATTAGTAAAAAATGTATTATTTAGAACAAAAGAACAAAAAGAAGAGTATTTCCAATTTTCTCTTTACGTATCGTATGTAACTCAGTTACTCTTAATATATTTCATTTATTAATTTACACCATTTAATAAAATAGTTGTATGTATGTATATATATATTAAATGTCATATTTCTTAAAATATTTAAAACAATAAGAAAGCGTTATTTTCGTTGTACGAGAGGAAGTGTGTCAAAGCAGATTTTAATAAAAATAACGTGATTCTTTAGCTATTTCTTTATAAAATAAATGTTGCGTACAAACATATATTTTATGTGCTACACATAATATATTTTTAAATACATCATCTTTGTACGTTAATTATTTTCATTTTCTCGTTGCCATTTTAATGATCAAAATTTCGCACTAAACGCGAGACGAGGTCGCACTGAAATCCCAGAAATTTTTCTATTCGACTGGAGAAAGGCCCTCTGCCGATATTTTCACACAGTGCCTTTCATCTCGCGGATAACACAAAATTTTCAATCACGCGACGCGAGTTTTGTCGAGTCGTCTTTCGCAGATAGTCAGAATTTCGTTACATATTCCGTTGGATTTTCATTCGATACAGTGCAAAACTCTCCAGACGCCACTCTCAAGACCAACAAGTTATTTTCTCGACTTACATTGTGCCCCGTTGCCCCTTTTTATTTCTCTGGAATTCCCCGCGTTCGTTCGTTCGCGTGAAAGCTCCCGGCAAAAAAAAAAAGAAGGAAAAGGATATTAAATATTTTTACGCGAGACACGTCAGGCAAAATGAGAAGCTGAGAACGAGAAAAAGTAATGACGTTGCTGGTTATTTTTACGTAAAGGATATTACTCGCAGAAAGTATTAACAAAACTAATTACAGCAATGAAGAATTGCAGAGTATAAAACAACCTCGATAACACGGAAATTCGTAATTATTTAATGACGTACAGAATTGAATTATAATGTTAAATAACTCGCAGATGTAATATATAATGTGACAATCGTAGTGCAGAATTACAAATTAATATATAATTGTATTAAATTTATGTGTGTACATGCATACACTTATATAAATTAATACAAATTATTAAGTTAAATATATAAAATAATTCAATATCAAACATAATTTCCTTCCTGTTTATGCAAGCGAAAAGTAGACAATAATTGCAATAGTATAAGATACTTATCATTCAATACAATTTATTATGAATTTGTACATTTTAAATTCTCATTGAAAAGTAATATTCATAAAAAAAAATATGTAGTTCGTCTGCATGTAATAAGTAACAAAATAAATTTAAAAATTTAAGAATAAAATTGAAAAATTTGGAAGATTATCAATTATGTATCATATAGTAATTTATAAATTCTCAAAATTACAATTTTCTTAATAGTCAAATATAAAAAAAATTGCTCAGTTAAAAAGAGTAAATAAAATACAACAGACTAAAGAGTGATAACAACTGATTGAAAAACTCTGACCACGATCCAAAGGGAACCTAATTGTCGGACGCGATTCAACTAATTATTATGTAAATCTAAACGCTTTACGTGTTTACTGCGAATTGTCCTAAGCCAATTACTCGCGGCATTAGTTGATTAAACGTTAATCGCTGTCACAATCCGGAATGATTTCGATTAATAATTGAGGGATTTAATTTTAAAAGGCAGTACGTGCAATACTAAAAAATTTACGTGACAATAAATTGTACAGAGAGAAATAGTTAAATTCAATAAATATTAATTACAAGTATTGTGACTATTTTGAATGATGATTGAATTATAAATAAGTATCGTTTCAAGTTTTTACAAAAGTAATTTTATTACGACGTCTTTTATTATATATCATTTTGGATAAACAAATGATTTAGCAGTTCTCATAATTTTCGTATTTTAAATTGTTTCAATAAAAATCGAGAAAAATTATTTAAAAACTTAATTTGTGAGGTTATTCTGGATTTTAAAATAAAATTTTAATATCAAGTTCTTATTTTATTTTATTTTACTTTTTATTTTATAGCTATCACTGAAATTAATAATTGAAAGAAAAGACTTCTTGTTGTTGATTTTGCTCGTATATATATTTTTTCTTCTCACTGTTAATTTCAAGTTTAAACTTTGGATTTTTATTCATTAGAATATACTATTTTGTGTATTCTTATGTGCGTATACAATTCCAGTTAAATAATTTCAAAAATGAGTAAACAAAACATCAAACACCTGCAATGAAAATCAAATTAATTTCGAATTTCATAAACGCGATCGTCAAAATTTTCTCATTGTAACGTGCTTCACATATTCACTAACATAATCAATTTCCTTCGTGTTAATATATCTCACGTTTATGCCTCTCTGCTAAATGTGAACAAAACGAATGTTAAATCGTAAAGATTAATTTACATAGTACGAGAAGAAGGAAATAAATGTTGCACGTCCCCAGTCATTAATATAATTTCTCAAAAGCGCAACGAAACAGAACAGTGACTTTTTCTTCTTTTTTTTTTTTTTTTTTTTTTTTTTGTTTTCCAAAGCGAATGAAAAAAAATATTCACTTTTTACGAGTTGATAAGTTCGTATCGTAACGATAGCCATTAAAGACGAGAAAGTGAAAATTCACCCCAACTTCGAGAGTCCAGTTTTTCTCGTTAGGCAAGTCTCTTACCTCGCCAAAGTTGCAGCGTCTCTGCATTCGCTAATTAAAAGTTTCGAAACTTAAAAATACGCCGGCCATTTACGACACGTCACTTAGAAATATGCACGCTGTGTATTTTCGTTAATCCTCGCATTTAATTTTTAATTTCCTCCCTCCTTCTATGTCCTTCGCGTTTAATCATGTTTATATCGCGTTGAACTCGACTGAACGCGCGAGAAAAATTTTCGAATTGCAATTATCATGGCAATTTGCATACGTCCATGAGAAATTTCGTAGTTAAATTATTACGGAAATAGAAATTATTATAGATCACTGAACTTACCGACGATCGTTCGAATATTTATTGCACGAACACGCGCAGATCACGTTTCGAAACGCACTCACTCATTATTCCCACCGTTCTTCTCGTTTTTCCTTTCGATCGTTCGCTAATCGAAGTACCATTTTTTCCCAAAATAGGATTCTCTTCGCTTGTCAATCAAGAGTCAAAAGAAGAAAAGATAGAAGGAGAAACATTCTCGAAGCGATCGTTGAAGATCTCAAATACAGAGAGGAGAGAGAGGGAAGGGACAAACACGTCGAAACATCCAGGACATTCAGCTGTCGCGTTCAGTTGGCTTGATGTATTATTTCCACCTATTATTCCCCGGTTGCCTATAAAAAGGACACTTTGACAGTAGCGGCGACACTCGACAATCGCGATACCGGCAAAAGCCCGGCAACCGGCGATATATCGAATTATTTCGCGGACAAAGGGCGGCGAATATCTCGGGCAGAGACAGCGGGAACACCGTTCACAATCGCGGCCGCTTTTGTACCAGTTATTTCCCCGCGAGATAACCGGATATTCTCAATCTGCCAGGAAGAAACTGGCTATCGTCTCGCGGCATCTTCCCGGGCAACGGAACTTTTCAAATTGGGAATCGAATAGGGGATACAATCGTAGGCACGAGTGAGAATGTCACATGTATTCGATACAAATACTGTTCATTCTACAATTAATGTAAATAATAGTATAAATACAAATAATAAAATTGTTTCTACAATTAAGGTAAATAATATTATAAATAATAAAATTATCTCTAAAATTAATGTAGACAATATTATAAATATAAATAATAAAATTGTATATATATAATAATATAATAATAAATAATAAATAAGTATATAATAATATAATAATAAATTGTATATATATATATAAATAATAAAATTATATATTTAGTAGATAATAAAGATTTATATATTTTAAATATAAAATTATAGGAATCAATAAAGTAATTTCAATATCAAAAATAATAATCTAATTTTTTTAAAATGGTAGTATCATCATTTAACAATTTTTACAAATACATAACAAAACTATCTTCTATGACAGGCTTTTCTTTCAACGAAGCAATGGTTTAATAAAATTCCACGGATTTAATAAAAACATCTCCGATTAATATCGCAATAATGAATATTGTTCGTTAAATATACTATAGTAAATATTTACTAAAATATTCTAAATTTTGTTCTTGATAATTTCAAAAATATTTTACTCTGAGACAAAGGCACAAATTTAAAATTTAGAGAGGGACAAAAATACATAATCATGCGTGATACATTATAAAACATAATTCTTATATTATCATATACTATGATAAGTATTAGATTAAATTTATCGATCTGAAAACACAAGTTTAAAATTTAAAAAGAGACAAAAATACATAGACATGCGAGATATATATCATAAGACATAATTCTTCTGTTATTATATACTATGACAAATATTATATTATTTATCGATTACTATTGGTACTCGCAGTTACTCGTAACGACAGTTTCGAGAACGCTCTTGAATTATTAGCCTCGAGCAACGATTCCACGAGCGTCTACAATTTATCTACGTGAGGCAGTAATTCCGTTGTGTACACACTGAACACTTGAACTTAATGTAACATGATTCACGATCATGGATCTACCTGTCTTTATCGTCACTGCTTCCTGCGAGCACGAGGAAACAAAAGGCTTCACGAAACAACTTGGAGTTGTCTGAACGACAGTCATCCGCATTATTCGCCTCTATAAAGAGTGAGTCTGGTAACGCGACGACTTGAAACAACTTACTAACTAAATTAATAACGAAGCGAATCCGAATCCATGAATTAATAACAAATGACGAAGAAATGTTTTCATATTACGATCGTTTTGACGCAGTTTTTACTTTTTTTTTATCGAAACTTTTCATGAAATGGAACGAGGAATATTGTCTTACAGTTGTTGAACAATTCCACGCTTCAAATAAAATTCCCTCCCTTTCAAATAGCTTCGCAAAATAAATCTATTAGATGGACAATGAATGATTCTTTTTAAAATGATACACTCTTCGAGAATTCGTCTTAATGTGTCTGAATGTTGGACTCTCCAAGATATGAAACTTTCAAAGTCTGTAAACACAGATTTAGGAAAAGCAGATTTCAGAAAATTAATTTATATATAAATAATTATTATATATTAACGTAATATTATATTTTTTATATCATGTATTACATATTTGTATAATATTACATGTTATATAAAAGTTTATATATATAATATTATATTTTATATAATATATTATATAAAAGTTTATTTTAATAAAAGGCAAAGAAAGATAGTGACAGTATCACGAAATAAATCCAAAATAAAATGGCTAAAACAATTTCTTCTTATTACATTTTCAAAAATATGAATCCTAATATACTTTCAAAAGTATAAAAATCTACAGCCCAGTCAATGAGTGAATATTTTCGAACGTAGAAATAATTTTACAATTCCTTCACGAAAGACAAATTGTTCGTCCTCGCGAAATTAATTTTCCAACAAACTGGTTGAGAGTTGTTCTTGACCTGTCATTTGTAACGTCACTCGTCGTGGGCTCGTTAAACTGACATCTAGAAGACGTCTATCAGGCTTTATGAATTCGTGGATGCGGCGCTGCACCGGATAGAACGTTGATAAAAAGTTGGAATCATTTTTCAAAAGGCTCTCACTTGAAAGCTTCTAACAGTTTCAGCTGGAAGAACATCGCTGCCGGAAGCTTCGAGGGTCTACTTGTTTGTTTGTTTGCTTCGTAAGAGTTCGACCATTACATACAAGTAGACAACTATGTCCGCTGGAAACGTAAGTTTCATCTTGTGTAAGTTTCATGACATGAAATTTCAAGTTATATTATAAAATGGAACTGTCTCCAACACTGAAAGATACATATATATACGTATATTTTTATTAACATTCGAATGTCCAATTAATTAATTTACTTTACTCGCGTATAGTAGCTACGAAAATAATTGAACACGTCATGCAAAAAAGATTTTGATAATATAGATATTGAATGAATATTGTAAAATATATTTGATCAATAAGTATATCACGCAAAATATGAACAAAATATACAAGTGTGTTACAGAATTTATTTATTTTATTATTATATGGAATTTATTAATTTTATAATGAGCCACGTTGTGATTTTATTGAGAAAATTTTTAATCGATACAAAAATACATGCTGAAATGAATGAATTATTTATTAATTATAGTTATAAATAATAATTAAGAATGAATCCATTAAATATTGCGTTTCGTTAATTGAACGAATGAATTATATATTATATTATAGCAGTATAATCTATATTTATAATGGATTGTAATAAGTTTTACAACTTGTACATATAGATACATGAGAATATAGGCTTTCATATTTTATGATGGTAAAGCTACATCGTTTTTTGCAACATTCATGACATTGGGAATATTTAAATACTTTTGTCAAGCCATTGTAGATAATAAACATAATTTTTATTTAATATCTTCGAGTATTGATAATCGTTCAACAACAGTAAAAATCTAGCTTAAATGTCCCAGAAGATTTTTAAATTCCATGTGTATTTTATAATACACATTCTCAATATATTAAATCCTTGTAAATTCATTGTTACGAAATACTATTATTTAATTCCTCCAACTTTAAAACTTCGCGACAAACTTTGCTTCCTAAAAATTGCAAATTCTCACGTACAAAAATATGTACGAAAGAATATGATTAAACTACCTGAATTTTAATGAAGACACTCTACAGACTTCCTCTGCATTTTGTGTGCGCTCTGTTTTAATTTACCACATTGAATGCGGATGTATGCTATAATTGGAGCGTTAGGCACGTCCTTAATTCGGAAACCAGTCCACGGTTTCGTGCATCAATCTTCTTTCACCTGAGCGTATCAAAATTCTATCGCGGAGTGGAAAAAGATTTTAACATCGTCAAACGCTAATTGTCACATATTCGATATTGTGTTTTTCTTTTTTTTTTTTGTTAATAAAATAGAAAGACTAAAGCAAACTAAAATGACGAGGCAAATTGAAATATTGAATTGTTCAAAAAGTAACGTCGAATTTCAATAATAAACGTTGACATAGATGTTATTTTGTTTCTCGATAGTGAACATCGTTTTCAATCTAGAACATAGAGGGTGTCTCGATAATTTTGTTACAATGTAATAACACTTGCTTCGGACACTATCTCATTTTACAACTTGCACGAAATATATCGAATTATTTCGAAATTTTGACTGACAATTTTTTTTATATTTAAAGCTCTTCTGACTTTTAACTTTTTGTGAAAAAAAGAAAAGAAATTTCAAGGAACTTCAATCTCCAAAATCTTGGTGAATTTGATCATAAAATACATTGTTCAGTGTCCACGAGGACATTTGAATTTGGAAATTTTTCGAAAAAAAGAGATCATATAAACGCATCTTTGAAAAGAATGAATTCAGTGAAAGATCAGATTGTAAAAGTAGAGGCGTCACGTTTTAAAAGCCAGGTAAATTATTACACAGTTTGCAAGCGGACATTTCCAGAATATCTATCATTGAACATTCCAGCTGTTAATAAACAACACAGAGTTTAACCACGTTCTGTTATGGTATTTGGAAAAAATTCCCGATGTAAAATATTTCCTGACAAAAGAGAGATTTTACCGCGGGCTTAATTTGCAAATGAATTTCATGAAATATTGAAAATTTCGCAAACGTAGATTCAACTCGCAAATACATCTCACTTCCTTAGAAAACTTTCCAACAAAACGTGGATTTGCGAATTCGATTTGCATTTACAAAATTTCCAATTAAAACTTTAGCCAGCGAACGAAATTTATTTGCGAATTCAATCTGCATTTGCAAAATTCCCCAATTGAAAGTTCGTCGGCAAATAAAATTCATTTGTGAATTCAATCTGCGTGTAGGCCAATGTTTAACCAGGGAATTTTCCACGTTTGATATTTCACGTTCGAAATCCTGTCAAATATCACCCTACACTTTGTTAAGATAGCAAATAAAAATTTTGTTAGCGAGTAATTTTGTTAGTGTGTCACTTGCAAGTTCAATCTGCATTCGTGTAACCATTCGCCAGAAAATTCTCCATGTTTTATGTTTGAAATTTTGTTCAAGTACTGCGTTGTACTTTGTCAGAAATTTGCGTCTATTTTCTAAATAAACATTTCCCTAGCGAATGAAATGCTAGAAATTATCGAAAATATAATATATAAAGTAACTATAAAATAACTCTAAAGTAACTACAAAATAACTTTAAAGTAAATAATATTTCTCTAGCGAATGAAATGCACTATTTGCGAAGTCTTTCAGAGTTTAAAGTAATTACAAAGATAACTATAAATGACTATAAAAGTAATAGGAGATATATAGTTATGGAAAATATAACTGTAATTATAAAATAGCTCTAAAGAAACTCCAAAGTAACTATAAAATAGCTCTAAAGAAACTCCAAAGTAACTATAAAATAACTATAAAAAATAGGACTATAAAAAGAAATTGCCAGAATATCGTCGTTGTATAATGCAGTTACGCGTACTCGTGTGCTTCATTCATTTTTATTCGAATGTGTTCGATGCAAAGAGAATCGTTTCGAGCGCTTCTCATCAAGATTCTCTGCGATGTGGAACGATGCCAAGGAACATTTAATTGAGAATTTAATCGAAATTCGGCAGCGCTGCGTTGCAAGCGCGTTGTTTAACGATAAGCTCCCATTTGTTTACCAAAACCCGTGGTATTTACGCTGCGCCAGCTACGTTAACTCAATGAAAATTCGTGACATATGAGCTCATTGTACATTATCTAGCTTGCTCATCGTCTCGTTAATACACCTTCACGAACCTGATATTTGTCACTGATAAAATACTAAATTAAAAAGATTGCAGCCAAACTACAGGCTAAAGGCTGTAAATTCGAATTACCTCTGGATTACAACTATTCCGTTTTCAATATTAAAATCGAGAGACGCGAGAAATTTAAACGATCGTTTTTATTATCGACAACAGTCCACGTTGAAATGTGATAACTAGATTAGAAACGTTCGTGCAACTTCATACCTTTTAAGAAATTATTATAAAAGCTTCAATTACTTTATCTATTAAATATTTTCGCGTATTATTGCAGTCATTTTCGTATTTTCAAATACGTTCCATAAATTCGCATGAAAATTTTCAGTCTAATGGTGAAGTCTGAACTCGTACTTTCTCCTGTTTTTATTTTCTCGTTCCTTTATATAAAAATATTAAGCATAATTATTAAAGAAGAGTATTTATTTTCTCGTTCCTTTATATAAAAATATTAAGCATAATTATTTGCTATTATTATTATTAATTATTATTTATTATATTGAATATCATTAATTATCGATTATCAACCGTTAACTATAAGTTAATATTAACGATTTGATTGATTTTTCATCGATGCAGAAATCACAGAAATTCGATAATACGGCGAAGAAAAAAAAATCATACGTCAAGTTTCCGAGGGTGGTCATAAAGGAGAGACTTCAATCTTCAAATCCAATTTAGATTCAGTCACGAAAAAAATTCTCCAATGCCTTTACACGCTCTGACAATTTATAACACTTTCGAGAAAGAAAGCGCTGCGTGAATAAAAATTTAAAATATTTGAAAATAAACGACGTCGAGGCTTCTAGCTTTGAAACAAGTCCAGATTCATCGCACGATCCTTTTACGAAATGAAGTTTCACTATTCAGTGTTCGAATATTAAACTTAAGGATGTATTCTAGTGTGAAGTGCCTGTTTTTTTAACTTTGTAAGGGAATTTTTTGCAAAGAGACTATTATACCTTTTGCAGTCAAAGACAAGGTTCATTTGTACGTATTTCAACGACGTTTTAAAATTCTTTTTGGACAAAAAGTGTTAAAATTAGTGGCACTGCATACTCTCAATTATAGTCGCTTTTAAAAGAAGGTCGTCTCACGGTGTCCATGATTCTGGCGATTCTGCTTGTCGGAAATAAAAGAAACGTGAATGTCCCAAAACAAAAAAAAAAAGTCGCTAATTAAAAAAGATACTTTGAAGTTCGACTATCGATTTTTGCATGCTTTTGTTAAACTTCGGAAGCATAAAAGGATATAAAAAATAAAATTTTTTGGTTGATTCTGGCAGGGGCTATAGTCACACATGTACTTAAAATTCTGAGCCAATTGGTCAAGTAGATTTCGAGATATCACCGTTCTGAAAGACATAGTTTCCAGAAAAAATGCCTTTAAAAGTTTAGCTAGTCGTCGCGTCATTCAAACAACCATAACTTTAGGAGTTCACATGTAAGGTCACAGAGTAACTATGTCCTTCAGGAGTATGCAAAAATAAAAAGTCGACTTTTCTTCAAAAGTTCACGCTAGAAAAGTTCACCCCCTTAAATCATGATTAAAATACGGGAATCAAGGAGGGTTGAGAAGAATAAATCAAGCTCGCTGACATTTCATCACGAACGACGCGTGGAAATTTAAAATCTCGATTGAACGCGGTTCGACGTCCCGCGAAAGCAAACACCACATTTTTCCCGCGGTTTATTGACGCTCGGAACCGCCAACAGGTAAAAAACGATCGTTGCCCTGTTTATGAAACGACAGAGTTTCGGTCAATTGAAGGCAAACTGTTCCGGAATGCGCGACGACTGCGCGATGAAATCGCACACGGCGGGAAAAATTCGAGCCGAGGCTGGCGCTAAATACATATAAATCGCGTACGCGGAATTTACGATACATCGCCTTGGCTCTTTCACGACAGAGTAAGTACAAACATCGGTAAAATCGTCACTTCGCGAGCCGCGTATTCGGCCACGAGGCACAATGCTCCCTCGCGGAATATTTCAGCTAATGGAAGAGATTGATATGGTATATATGTACGTATGTACGTGTATATATATCCCGGCGCGACGCGAAACGATTTAATAAGCCGTCGTTTATACGAATACGAACGCGAGTTTCCAGAGTGAAGTTGGATTTATAGAGGTTGCTGCCGGTAGTTTCCAAGCAACATCTCAAACTGAAAGAGCTGGTACGTTTTTAAGTTTAATTAGGAGTGTTGTTTCCGTGACGGATGTAATTGACGCCAGTTTGATGAATTACTATTTGCATGACAAGTGTATCGTTGTACTATGGAATTATTTTGCGATGTGATATAATTCGTTATAATTGTGTATATTGTAATATTTATAATTATACGTATATATAAGTAATTATATATATACTATTATATAATATTTATGATAATATATTATAATTTTTATATTACAAATATATTTTGTATATTTGTATTATATCTGTACATTATGTGACAGATTATGTTATATAAATGGAATATAATGTGAATAATATAATAATAATAATAACATAAATAATTTAATGGATTAGGATTGTATATATTATGATATTAATAATAATATATACATAAATAATTATATATATATACTATTATATAATAATATATTAAAATTTTTATATTACAAATATACTTTGTATTATATCTGTATATAATTACATTATGTGACAGATTATGTTATATAAATGGAATATAATATGGATAATATAATAATAATAGTAATATAAATATTTTAATGGATTAAGACTGTATATATTATAATATTAATAATAATATATATATATATGCTATTATATAATATTTATAATAATATATTACAATATTATAATAATATATTACAAATATATTTTGTATATTTGTATTATATCTGTATATAGTTACATTATGTGACAGATTATGTTATATAAATAGAATATAATATGAATAATATAATAATAATAATATAAATAATTTAATGGATTAGAACTGTATATATTATGATATTAATAATAATATATATGTGCTATTATATAATATTTATAATAATATATTACAATATTTATATTACGAATATATTTTGTATATCTGTATTATATCTGTATATAGTTACATTATGTGACAGATTATGTTATATACACAGAATATGATTAATATAATAATAATAGTAACATAAATAATTGAATGGATTAGGAATCGTTTATTAAAACGTATGAAATCAAGGTTCTCAACAACAATTATACAATACAAGATGTATCACACAACACGATACGATTTGTTTGATGTCTGACCATATAATTACCGATTCCACTAGTTTCTACATTCTACATCGTACACGATTACACGACAACAGAAAGCCGAGGAAAGAAAATTCTTGACAAAGTCGAATCAGAAACAGATCTATTACAATTTAGTTAATGGTCGACAAATTTTGATAAATTGTAGCATTTAATTAATGAGGTGTTATATTGCAAAAAGTGAAAAAATTCGATATTGCGCTAAATTTATTATCACACTGCAATATATATCATACGAAATTTTTTTACATAAATACAGACTATTACCTAAGGATATTTAACTAGGAGGTATTTGAGAAGGAAACACAGAAGAAATATCACGCAAATTTCGACAGTATAATTCTCTTGATATAATAATAAAGTGTAATCTCTTTAATTTAATATCACTCAATTCCACCGAAAGTTTCCTCATTAGTGTCAAAACAGTTAATTAATAATGACGTAAATTGAATTACTTTTCGAAAGAAAATGGCTGAATTTAATAATCGTTTCTGCCATTTGTCACGCGAATGTCGAAACGCGGAGTATAATTCCTTTCAATTTAATATCATTCACCTCTACCAAGAGAGGATTGCTTTCATCAATGTCGAAACCGTTAATTAATGACGCTCGACATTTCTCACACGTTCGACAGCGATATTAATTCCATTATCTGACTCTTTGTTCTCTATTGCTATCTGGTAATGAATCGATATCACATGTCTGATGGAAGACTTGCATATACGTGTTATACATTAATAATCGCTTGCTATCGCGAGATACGTATATATTTTATGCATGCACGCTGTAAACGTGTGAAATTTGAAAGTCTAAATTATTAGACTGCTTTCTTTCAATGAAAATTCTCAGATGTGAGACGCCATCTTCCATAATTAACGTTTAAATTAAATTTCGAAGTAAAATGATAAATTGAACTTTTAACAAGTATTAAAACCACGTGTGCGCGACTGCTTTGAATTTAACCCTGGCAACTGGCCGCGCGGACCATAACGAGTGACCGGACCGTATACGATAATTCGCCGCTCTCTTTTCCTTTCGAACTCGTCGATATCACTGTATGGAAACTTATCGTTTGTTTTGCCTTGGTTACGTTTAATATAGTTGAAATAGATTTGCTATATTACGTTTAATATAGTAAATATAGTTAAAACTGAGAAAATGTTGCAATTTGGGGCAGAAAATTCTCAAGATGTGACCAACAATATTTCGCGTTGAAATGCCATTCGAGATGATTATTTCTAACGTTGGTAGATGACACAGGCGAAGAAAAAGCTTGAGAGCGATTAAAAACATTCTGCGCCAATGGAGTCGGTCCGATTCGTTCCAGTCCTCGAATTACGCGACCAAGTCGAATATCACTCAGTGTCGAGCCGTTCGTCGCTGCGAACATTAAACGGAGATGCCGCGCATACTGAATCCCGGGGAATCTCTCTCCTTAACTAAACGCGAGCGTTTCAGCCGAAATCTCGTCGAACGATGACAAAGGACTCAACGAACCTATCGCCATTGATTGGCAAGCGGCAATTCCGATTGAACGCGTGCCGAAACAGATTCACCGACGTTCGACTCGAATATCACTCGTCAGCTCGTCGCAAATACACGGTGTCCATAAAGTCTCTTTACGATTTCAAAAATTTATTGCAAAGGCAATTGGTGAGATATCTTCGTCAGATTTGTTCTACGTACTCAGTGATTATCGAAGTTTTTGTCACATTGCACTTCAGGTACCCTGTTTATGAATAAGATACTGTTAAACGAACCCCTTACAAAATGGCTACTTCTCAAGAGAAGGTACAGTGTGTATCATGGTTTATCGAAACCAAATCGGATCTGCAGACTCAGCGAAACTTCAGAACTAAGTATGGAAGAGATCCACCGTCCATCAATTCGTGCGTGGGACGAGAAATTTATGGAGACAGGGACAGTGTTTGATAAAGGGAGGAGTGGACGATCAAGAATATTTGATTATATTGAAAAACATCGATCGTGGAAGAAATCGAGTACCGTCTTGATGTGCTTCGTGCAATCAATGGTGTCCATATAGAGGTGTATTAAAACAGACAGAAAAAAACTTAAATATACATGTCTCATTAATAATTTTCAGTTATCTATCTTTCCATTTGCCTTTGTGATAAATTTTTGAAATTGTAAAGAGATTTTATGGACACTCTGTATTGTCTGTTGATTAACAGAGCTTATTTATCGAGTGAGAATCGTTTGTGATTTTTAACGTCTCTCGTAAGTTTTTAGTAAAATCAAAAAATATTAATAGTGATTTAATAGTCAGTTGTATTAACCGTTGAAATCCATTATAATCATTGATTGTGTGAATTTTAATAAATTCGATGAGTAAGCTTAATAAGTTAAATAAGTAAAATTAAAGGGTCTGAGTGTGAGTGTAGAATTTAGAATTTTTTTCAAAATTGAATTATAATCGTTGATTGTGTGATTTTTAATAAATTCAATTCAATTAAGTTTAGTACGTGAAATTAAAGGGCCCAATTGTAATTTATGCTTGTTATTGTCTGTTTAACAAATTGCGAAGAAGTTCGAAATAAGTTGATAAAGCTGCAATCTAGGCTTGCAAACTTCTATATCTCTCGACAATATAAACTAGAAATATCTTTTTTTCCCGATTAAACATAATTCTGAAATAATCTTAAAATTACAGTACTTTCAATTTAAGTGAATATTATAATCGAATTCGATGTAATAATTAACAACTGCCAATGTAATAACTATGACAATTGATAATTGACGATTAACACGGTTAATCGATTAAATTAATCGTCGATTTTTTTATCAATCAAAAATAGACCGCGGATTTAATTTTTATGCGTCTGTAGAAAATTTAAAATCGTACGCAGAACGCACATTAATTTATTAACTAATGGTGCCCATATAGAGGTGTATTGAAACGAGGCAGTAAAAAACTTCATTACACGCGTCTCATTTTTTTAATAACTTCCACTGTCGGTCTTTTCATTTGCCTTTGTGATAAATTTTTGAAATTGTAAAGAGACTTTATGGACACTGTGTATAATCAACTATCGTTCCCTTCTGGGCGGTGCTGCAGCCATGTTATACGGCGCAGCTATCAAATATGAAGCTATTTGGTGGTCGTGTTTCAACGCTGGCGCCGATTCCCCTCGGTGTAAGTTGCACACACCTGCGCAACGAACGCCCTGTTCGACGTATTTAACGGAGAAGATTATAATTCAAGAGTATCGCCGCCGTTTCACCGTTTAGGGCTGGATGACGGTAGCTATCTATTCTGCGCCGCTTCGCGAAAACCACTCGTCCCCGGGCGTCTGAGTCTCTCGGGGGAGTCTCGGAATCAACGATCTCGTTTCGAGAACATCACCGAGGCAGATAACGACTATGAATTTTTGCGACACTCTCGTTGCAAGATTTCTTTTGACAAAATTCATTGAAATTAAAGGTATACACTTGAAAATAATTGCATTATATTATATTTTATTATTTTATATTATAATTTATATTATATTTTGTTATTATTTTATATTATATTATATTATACACAGGAGTATGGAATTATTGTGACAATCTTTTTTTGACAAAATTCATTGAAATTAAAGGTATACACTTGAAAATAATTGCATTATATTATATTTTATTATTTTATATTATAATTTATATTATATTTTGTTATTATTTTATATTATATTATATTATATACAGGAGTATGGAATTATTGTGACAATCTTTTTTTGACAAAATTCATTGAAATTAAAGGTATACACTTGAAAATAATTGCATTATATTATATTTTATTATTTTATATTATAATTTATATTATATTTTGTTATTATTTTATATTATATTATATTATATACAGGAGTATGGAATTATTGTGACAATCTTTTTTTGACAAAATTCATTGAAATTAAAGGTATACACTTGAAAATAATTGTATTATATTATAATTTATATTATATTTTATTATTATTTTATATTATATTATAATTTATATTATTATATTATTATTATTTTATATTATATTATAATTTATATTATTATATTATTATCATTTTATATTATATTATAATTTATATTATTATATTATTATTAAAATATTATATTTATATTTTTCATTGCTGAGAAAAGCCACGAGTTCGTTTCTCATGTTTCTCAAGAGATTGTAATGTTAGTCATTAAAAGGCAGACTATGATATTTGACTGTAGTGTTCGCAAGATCTTTTAATGGCAACAAATGGATTAAATTTCTACCTGTAATTCAATTACACGTAAGAGCAAGCCTCGCACAAATCCTATTCTCACGTATAAGTGAATTTCATGATGACCTTATTCTCTCATCGTTTTAGACTCGTTATGATAAACGTCTATACGCATCTTTGAAGAGACGGTGCATCAAATGCTAAACTGTGATATAATAATAACTAGATAATGAGTAGATAATAATAATTGTTAATGGAAATGACTAGTAATGTGCTGTCTGTCAAAGAACTTGAGAACGAATACTTTTTACTATTCTGACAGTATACTTTTTTCTCAAACGTAAGAATGGCACAAGGCAAAACAGTTAATTTCTCAATAAAGTATAAAAGTTCTGTAGAATGCAAGAGTAGTATATAGTAATATAGTAACACCCATATAGTAATATATAGTAACATAGTAATGTAGTCATATAAGAATATACACCAAAATTGTAAAAATGACCAATTTATTATTTTTGTTAGACATTTCTTTTAGACAAACGTGAAAAGCGCATTTTTAAAGATTTAAATAATTTTTCGCAAAGTATATGAATAGAATCTTGCATACTCCATTAATCTTATATTACAAAGTTTCTCTGCTTTATTATCTTCACTGTCACTGATGAAAATTTTGTAATTTAATCTCGTCGATAGTTGCATTGTCAATATCAACTCTATAGGCCACAGTAGTAATTTCAACTACTACTGAACATTAGCAACGCGTTCAATGCATCCGAATACTTTGTCACCATGACGTGGCAATAAAATTTGAAACTCATCACCGTTTGCAGTTCCTTTCCTCTCGTGTGAACACTTGGGAAAATTCCAAATTCTCCAGTTTCCAATTTTCCCAAATTGAAGAACCGGAAGTTGCAGACGGAAAATTGGCTCGAGTGCAAAGTGTTGATACAAATCGACGCAAGGTTGATGAAACTGATGTTGTGACGAATTGCTCCTCGTGCTCAGTGGGTTAATTGTTTCGACAGGAAGTTCCGGATCGCTCCTGCTAAAGCACCGTGATTCGAGGTCCACAGTATCGTTAGCATCGAGGTAAATTCCGCTTATGCCCGGATCCAACGCATTACACCGAAGTTACGAGAGAGCTCGGTCGAAATACGTCGTGCAGAATGTTTCGAGCGGCTCGCCGTATCGTGCATCAAGGAGCTCCAATGGATTAGAGGTAATAAAGTCCCCTGGAATACGTAGCCGTTCGATCAACTCTAATTAAACGGGGATATTAGAAGGAAATTGCGGTACGTTTTGAGGCGAGTCGAGCGACGACCGATCGATCCCGCGGGTTGGAAACGGTTGGGACGATGGTGTGCAACGACACGATGCGACGCGCCGGGTTTCTTCTCCGGCGTTGTTCGCTTCGCTTCGCGAAGCTTCCGAATTAAGCAAATCGGATGAACCGGCCGGATCGTGGCTTCGTTCCAGTTTCTTCCCTTCGTTTCCTTTTCCTTCTTTTTTCTCTCCTCCCCTCTTCTCTTTTCGTCGCTGTTCCTTTGCAAGTTGTTTTCGTATTTGGCGCGACGTTTGCCCGTGTTTGGCTCAGTTTGTTAATACCTAGTTGCTGGTTTTAGACGTTTCGTGTAACATAGTCACTTTTAACTCCGCGATTTCTCTGTTATTTTGGACTGATCTCTTTCAGATCCAAGATTCACCGACTCGATGTGTACAGAAGCTGAGAAGAATCATCGCTAATTAACTGAATTGATGTTTTGCAGCTGGTCAGACAGATTTAGAATATCTGTCACAAATTATTCGCTTTAAGCCGCTTCTTTCTTTTTCTTATTTATATCTTCTTATGAGGTACTATCTTACATTACCATTCTTAGTTGTAGACTCTTTATGACTTTCTTTTCCTTTTCCTTTTCCTTCACAGGGCAACCACTCATAGGATTCTAAATAAATAAAGCTGTGTAAGTTAATAGTTTGCTTAGAACTATGATATATATTTGTAATTTTATAATAACTACAATTGTAACATATAATAACTCAATAATATTCATAAGACAATTGCCCATAAGATTCTAAATAAATAAGCCTGTGTAAGTTAATAGTTTGCTTAGAACTATGATATATATTTGTAATTTTATAACAACTACAATTGTAACGTATAATAACTCAATAATATTCATAGGACAATTGCCCATAGGATTCTAAATAAATAAGCCTGTGTAAGTTAATAGTACGTTTAAAACTGTAATATATATTTATAATTTTATAATAACTACAACTGTAATATATAATAACTCAATAATATTCATAGGACAATCGCCCATAGGATTCTAAATAAATAAGCCTGTGTAAGTTAATAGTTTGCTTAGAACTATAATATATATTTGTAATTTTATAATAACTACAATTGTAATATATAATAACTCAATAATATTCATAAGACAATTGCCCATAAGATTCTAAATAAATAAGCCTGTGTAAGTTAATAGTTTGCTTAGAACTATAATATAATTTTATAATAACTATAATAATCGTTTAGAAAACCTGAACGTAATAAAATACAAAAAAAAAGTATAAAAAAGAATAATTCAACGAAAATATATAATAGACGAACGTGACGTTAATTAGTGTCAAATGTAATAACGTTAGATAAACTCGTTTTAAAAAGCACTGTATAACCATGAAAAGTTAGTTAGTAAATTTTCCAACTCTGTGAGAAAGATATCTTAGAAGTGTAAAATGATTTTTATTTAAATATCACAACAGTAACAGGAAGTACTATATTATCCTCAAACAAGTTTTGGCATTTACATATGACAAATTATGCCACGAAAAATAATTACATCCTTGTTAATTTATTTCTGTGTCTAATGATATAAAAATAACGAAATTCATAATTTTTATTACACGAGTGAATAATTTTCTCGTCGTTCCTATACGTGGGTACGTCACTACCAGTATTATATTAATTGTGCTATTATTAATAATAAAATATTACTGTTATATTAAATATGCATAAAATGAAATGCTATTAAATTTAGTAATTTAACCAACATTCGCATGGAACAAAGGATGAACGTCACTTTACGTGTATAACTGATCCATAAGATCCGTTAGATCGAATTAAGTGATTGTATTTAATAGAGCGTAAAGTCAAACTGTTTGATAGGATATAGCTTCGAAATACTTAACAGAATGTAGACCATTAAAGCGAACGTGGGAATTCCCACTGAAACACGTAGTTTCGACAAGTTTCGGAGAAATCTTGACGCATCACTGGCGTTGCTAAATGCCTTAAACAATGTTACTGAACGGCTGAACTACATACCTCAGTGTTTCAGAGAGTTCCACTGCACAAATACAAGTTTCGCTGTGAAACAAAATTACCTACTATACGTACATGTGCAAACTTTCAGTTTGCAGGAAATTATTTAGAAAACTTTCGTTTCAGTATGCCAAATGTCTGCTATTTTTGTTAATTCTGAATTAATTTTACCGTGGTACATAGGTATGTATGTATGTATGTACAATCAGTGCAAGTCATTTTCCATTAAAAATGATTCGTGTCGTACAATTTTGTTGTGTAAAATGAAACAGTTTAATTATAATATGATATTATACTGATTGTATTGTAATGAGTAGACCTTGTATTTTAAAATTTTTATGAACATAATTAAAGAAATAAAACCTGTGTAGAAATTTTGTTTTATTTACTTATTTATTAAATATTAATATATAATTATTTAATTATTTAATATATATTAAAATATATTATTTAATTATTTAATATATATTCTAATATTAAATTATTCAATATATATTAAATATTAGTATATACTTATTTATTAAATATTATAACAAACACCTTACGTTAGATATTTCATATTTTTGTGTATCATGTGTATTGCAACTTCCAATTATACATAAAAATCTGCAGTCTAATAATGACCAAATTCTTTCATCAACTAAAGATTTCAATAATAATAAACAAAAAATACTTGCATAGCACAATTTGTTTTTAGTGAGAAATTGATTGTATTGATTAGTTTCTGAGCCCTCTACATATTGTGATTTATAAAAATATTCGAACACTTGGCACAAAAGAAATTTCATTGTATTATGTGTGCTATATGAAACATTTTGAAACGTTATTAATACTGCAATGAAACACGACTGTCAAAATTATATTGATGAAATTTGGGAATATATATAAGAATTAGGAAATATTTATTTACAACTAAATATATACTTAGTAAGTAAAATTAGTATAGTCATCTTAAGCACAAGCTCAAAGTTAAAATTGAATATTAATATAACAATCAGACTTATTAATATGACACAATTATTTGACTGTTTAAATATGATACCTGCAAAATATACACTTGTTATAATATCTCGTAATTTATATGTATATTTTCAAATCTGTTTCCAAAAATTAAATATAATCGTAACAGTTATGTCTCATCACAATGAAAGATGTTCAAAATGTTTTATGTAACGTATTCATGAAAATTTTTTATAAATACTCTTCTTATATATACTTTCGCGGGTAATTTCATATTAACGTAATATTTTCTTAAATTTTCTTTTATTTCTTTATTTGCATCTTTTACTCTTTTGTGATTACTTGGTGAATTTTTGAATCACTTGGTGCCCGAAATATTCTTATCATTACTGAATTTTATGACACGAGCATCTGACCATTATATATCAGAAATAGATAACGTTCATAAACCAAAGTGGCGATAAACTTAATAACCAATTAGGGTATCGTAGCCACTCATTCAGTAGCAATGGACGTGTGTATTATAATCTTGCTTGTAGAACCAGTGGCTTCAGCAGACAGACCATAGGTCTCGGGTATGGTTGCACACTCCTGAGATACGATTAATTACTAGAAAGTCCACGTTGTGAATTAATAATTGCCAATCACGAAACAGACAGACAACGAGTGACAAATTTGCATATAACCTGTTGTTGGAGAAGTTTTGGTAGGTATTTTTCTGTTCAAGTATGAATAGATATGATAAATATATAATAATATACTGGGGCGCAAAATTAAAGAACTGAATATTGCTAATATTTAAAAAAAAAATAAAGTACCTATTACTACACACACACATATATTTATATATATATATTTATAATACAGTATAATATTAATAGTATTAATAAATATAGTATTGTAAAATATATCAATATATATAAAAATATAGATAATGTAATATTATTATATATAGTATATATTAATGTACATATAATGTGTGTATAATATTAATAGTCAGATTAAATTCATAAAAAACACACTCTTTCATTATACCTCTGATATGTCGTCTCGTGTTTGACAGAAAATTATCCACAATCGAACGAACATACTAATTGTTATTTTTATAAAACTGGAGTATATATGTTATATCCGCTGTTTTTTAAACAGACAGAAAATTGTTACATACTGTAACTCTTTTCTCAGTGCAGTTAGAAACAAATGTTGCGCAAAAAGGGAAAGATATATAGGTGAGAAAGTACTACATTTTAGAGTCTATATTTCTTTCACAGCGACGCGTGTGCATTTAACAGTTGTATCATCTTTTTTTTTTAATGGATCTCTCCCCATAAATCCTTTTACCGTTTTGTGCTATATATAATGATAATTACGCGAATACTTTTTCTTCTGGTACCGGTGAAAAGTGGAAAAAGGAAGAAAATATTGTATAATAAATATTATCGTTATCAATAAATACTATCGTAAAATAAATGTTCAAATACTCATGATCTTTTTTCATTTCAAAGCTTCAAATGTGTTTTTTCTCAAATCCATATTTTTCGAACTGGCTGACAGGATGTCTCGCGTTTGACTTGAAATTTGGAGAAGATCTTCACCTTTATCGCACGAACCACGGATTTCAAAATCTGATGTTTTCTTCTATTTTTTTTTTTTTTTTTTACCACCCAAAAGACGAAAAGCACAAGGAAAATTGATATTTAAACTTCAAAATGCTGCCATTCTTTTAAATTTTCGAAATTTCACTTGGTTTATGCGATAGCCATATTTATACTGATTAAGATGCATTTTGGTTTTTCAGTTTCAAATAACCACATGGACCACCGGGATCACGTAAGCCATTCGAGCCCGTGTTTAAAAACGTGCTTTACCTAAGGCCATGTAATTTCCACAGCTTCCATTAATTTCGTTCAAAAAAAGAAAGAAATTGTAAACATTTGCGCAACATTTGTTTCTTTAAGTATGAATAAATCTGTGTGCGAAAACTGCATACATGGCTTGGAACAAAAATCCCCAAAAAGTTGATTTTCACGGATTAGCCCCATTTTTAAGTTAACTGTGAAAAATATTACAATTCTGGCACGTCGTACCATCGCAAAAGATTAAGAAATCGTCAGTCAGAAATAGAGAGAGACTCGACAGAATAAAGAATAGTCGTTCTTTTCGCGATCTCACTGGGAGACAGTCGTGCCAACATCGCGCGGATGTTTCCGCGAAATCACGATCGCACGGTATATTTACGGGCCGGCGACACGTCGCCACGCGTCGGGTGTCGCGGATGTCGCGGCGACGCGTCAAGACGATAGGATCGTTTCCGGTGGGGATCCAGTGAATAATTCGGCCAATATTGTCTGGCATTTCGAGCGGGTGTTACGCGACGGCGACGTCTCTCGAGGCGTCGGCAGAAACGCCTGTGCGTACACGTCCGCATATCTCCGTGTTGCCATGGCGACGCACTCCTGCAGGAGAGCGCATAGAGTCCCGTTGGGGAGCTCTAGTCTATCCTGGAACAGAGCGTGCCGAGCGTCTCCAACAATACGCTGCATCCCGCGCCGCTATAGCCGTCATTGTTCCCGCGTATTGTTTTAGCGATTTATTGTTGGCCGCGATGAGGGCTCGATTACTGGCTGGCTATCGATCGCATAGAAACGGAGGGATCGAGGTTGAAATGTTGAAGCGTCGGTTCGGCGAATCAGAGAGGTAAAAGTGTGTCGATCAGGGGGAAAGAACATTTCAGGAAAGCTAAGGAGAAATCTATGTTAAACGTATTGTCAAACAATCATAAAAGGGACAAACTATCACCAAATCAGGACCTGCCAAAATCCATAGATCCAATCCTCCTAATTACACCATTCCCCGACACTCGTAAAATAATGGTCGTGCATGGAAACAGATGGAAATTATTAAGATAGAAATTACTTTGTTCCCCGTTGTAAAACGAAGATCGATGGATCGTATGGAATTTCTTTGAAAAAGAAAAAAAGAAGGAAGTTTTGATGAAAGGGAATTGACGAGGATAGTGATTTCTTGGAAACGAAAGTTTCAGTTTGAACGGTGCTCGTGAATATTGACCTGTTTGCGTCACAAGTTAGATCACGAGACTTGCACGTGTATTATAATTTATCAAATCTCGATTTAAATATATTTATATATTTATATTTAGCACTCGCAGTTAATACCGATTGAATGTAAACCAATGAAATATCAGAATACGTGATATTGCATGGATTATTAAAATATTAAACATTGAATCGTATCATAATCTAATCAGTGCAAGTCGTCCAAGTTGTCTCAGTGTTGTAATCTAAGCAGTGTATGTTTCGATTATGAACAATTTGCGCTCCAAAAATATTATTTTTGTTTGACGAAACCTTGAGTCAGTAGAACAGTTTAGTCATTACTATGTGATCGTCGTAACGTAATTATTAAAATGTAATAACTGAGACTATTAAAAATATTATTAATTTTATTATTTAAATAAATTACACATTAATTTTATTATTATGTTAAATATATTTTTATTAACTATGTTGTGAAATGTTATTAAAATATTTCATTTATCAAAGATAATAAATCGTTCCATAAATTGATAGTTTTAATATTGAAAGATATTTGTATTAATGAAAAGTAAACTTCTATAATTACAATTGTTCCACGTTTTATGACTTGCTCGCGAAATATTTTGCTTCGTGATGCAAAGCTACGATTAGAGCTACATACTATTTCTAAAAAGGCGGAAATTTTACTGAATTTTAGACTACAGACAAACCATCGAACAAATAATATTTAGACGCGTGTTTTTGTCGCCAATTACTACTACTGCGTTCAAACAGACTTCGAAAAGTTATTTGTACGGGACATGCAGAAGGCAAGACGAATGGGGATAGTCGCTTTGTTACTCTAAAAAAAAAAATATACATATATATATATATATATATATATATATATATATATATAAATGGATCAGAATACGAAATTTCGACCCATAATTTGTGGACTTCCATTGTTTCAGATACCTACAGTGACTCCCATTAATATTCAATAACATTAAATATCCAAGCTGTTACAATTTTGTAGAAAAAGGAATCGTGCAACAATAGACCAGAGTTAATTTTAAAAGTTGAAGCCCTTCATTTTATTCTCGAAATATTTTTAATCACGTAGAAATGATAAACGAAGATACTTTTCTTCTTGAAACTCCTATAAATTGTCACAGTACGTGAAAATATTGAAACTATTTTCTTCACGACTGAACCTACAATTTGACGATGAAAGTCTCTGCTTTACAGCGAAAACTTGACGTACGATTTTTTTCCCGCCATTTCATTGAATTTTGAATATCAGACTTGGATGATGAAAATTTTGAAAATTGTAACATTTTCATTTCTGCTTAATATTCGAAGATTTAATAAATTGGCGGGGAAACAAATCGTACGGTAAGTATTACGGGGTCGTTGTGAAGCGGAAGCTTTAATCTTCAAATTCATAAAGATTTTTCAATGTTTCTACGACAATTTGTCTTCATCTTGCTTCATCAGCTACGTAGCACAGAAATATCTGAGAATAAAAGTGAATAATACATTTTGAATGTCGAGGCTTCGAGCTTGAAAGTTTTGCAAAATTACAGCAGTTTCAAACCGAATGTTAATGGTGGTCTCACTAGTAAATAATATTTCAACGAATACACTGTTGTGAAACTATAACATCAAATCGAACGAAGATCCACGACGTAGTGAATGTTTTCTACCAAGAAATTTCTTTTAGCAGATTAACCAAGAAAAGAAAGAATTATACTGGCTGGATTAAGAACAGGACACACCATGAACACTCAATCAAGAATACCGATCTCCTCTTCTGCGATAAATGTCAAAAACCTGTGAATGCACAAACTTTGACAGAGAAAAATCGTCTCGAAGAGAACACTTCAACGCCAACACTTGATGGACGTGACTCTATACAAAAAGCTGTAAGTCGCTAATGACGCGACATTAAACTTGCAGCAAAGGAAAGCCTAAAAAACCAGCATTCGAGAAATATTTACCTCTGAGATTAAATAATTTTTCAATTATCGAGCCAGCAACTGATCGAACGTTGCTTAACTGATCCAGAGAATTCGCCAGACAATTTCCTGACGTTATCGAGTTTCTTGTTTCTCAACGTCTGGACTAACAGTTGGTAATAGTTCGATGGGGCTGTCGGGGACGAAAGAAAGAAAGAAAGAAAGAAAGTACAGAGACTGAACATGAGAGAGTGTTTCGGTGTAAGCAACGGAAGACGCGTCGTTGTCAGAGCTACACGGCCGAGTCAACGTTCGGAAAAGTTTGCCACGGAACCGGAAACGCCGCCACCGCTCCTGTATCGATCCCTGCCGACTGCCGTGCAAACAGCCGCTTGCACTTTCCTCGCGAATTTCCATAACGGTGATAGTAAATCGGAGAATTTAATCAGGATAAAGGCTCGGCCGTGGAGAGAGATTCCAGCTCGTTGCAAACGAAGGTGGGATACGGGCGCGAACTGAAATCGATTAACGGGGGGAGAGCCGGCGTCGCGGGACTTGCCAACCTCGGGAAAACTCTGTTTACTACGATATTATCCGGGAATCGACGGTCCAACGCGCGTGAAATCAGCTGCCGCCCGTGGAAAACAAGTGTTGGATTCGCTTCGCTCTTGCAAATGATTCAATGGTGTCAAAAATCTGTCTGCAGCTCGACGCATTCTATGCGAACGCGCAAAGGAGATTCCATCACTGACCTGAATCTACCCGAAATCATCCGGAGAGGGCACTTCAATACTCGATGGACACAAATCTATACTATAAAATACAAGTACCTAGTCGCTAATAACCTCGACATCTATCGTCCACTTTAGTCTCTTGCGCTGAAATGACGCACTGTTGGATTCCGTGTAACGGAGTCAACACGCTTATAATTTTGAAGAGTTTATTCCTTGTTCGTGGTCGTGTATGATGTAGGATGATATAGAATGATATAGAATGTTCTGTGATCTTCTAGTCTGTCTCTATCTACTGTAATATTCTATTCTGTTTAGCTTTACTGTAGTATTCTACTCTATATAACTTTACTGTAGTATTCTGTAGTATTCTAACTCTCTACTGTAAAACATGTCCTTATATATATTTGGTTATCATCCTCAAGTGGAAGGGGAAGGAGCATGGATGACCAAGTATTGGATCTTGCCCTTATGACTAACTATTCACAGTCCACTTTTATGTGGACTGTTGCTAACTCGTTGTCATTATTAGCATAGATCCGATATTGTCTGGGTTGGTCATCCAACAGCACGTCGAGAACCTTTTTTGCCCCAAATTGCAACATTTCCTCGGTTTTAAGTATATTTAAATGTAACCGAGGCAAAACTGACGATAAATGATAAATTTATTACTTATCAATCATTTCTGTCCAGTGACATCACACCGACAAGATTAAAAGGAAGAGAAAGCGACGAATTATTGTATACGGTTCGGTCACTCGTTATGGTCCGCAAACCAGTTGCCAGCGCAACCTTCAAGTATTCGACGGCTGAGTGAATTTTTAAGAAAACTTATTTGACGCTTGCTGTATTTACAATGATCTTTGCACGATATCTTTATTTTATAAAATTATAATTAATCCTGTAAGTATAAATAACTATAAAATTAATCCTGCGATTGTTATATAACTAACTGATAATTATGTAATTATATATCAATAACTATGTAATTAATCCTGTGATTAATCTATGTATTGCGTGTGATTACTATATAATTAAGTATGAATGACTATGTAATTAATCCCTGTGATTAATCTATGCAATTAAATCTGTTCTGTATCTTATCGAAGTCACACGATTTTGCTGTCCTGAGCCTGAAAACTCGGAGACGAAAGACTCCCTAAATTCTTTTTTCATCGATTTCGGAGATTTTTGGGCCTCAATATTTTCGGGAACTTCGCCTGAGGATGCCGCAAGGACTGTTGCACGCTGTACGCCATTGAGATGCGCGCGGACATAACCTTCGGGTAACCCGACCCTCCAGTTCTAACGAGCCAGCACGGCCATAGTCCTCTTGGTGGGTTTTCTCTTCAAATATAGAGCGAGTCCCCCCGGCCGTGCCATAAATCAGAGCACCACTCGAAGTTTCCCAACATAATGCAATATCACTTTGTATTACTGTATTACATGATTTTATTATATTGCTAATCTCGGTTTTATATTACATTGTCATCCGAATTCTATCAAAATCTATATTATATATATTATCCATATTGTATTATATTTTATTATGTTATATTATAATGTTTTGTATTGTATTATATTATATTATATTGTATTGTATTGTATTGTATTATATTATATTATATTATATTGTATTGTATTATATTACATTATATTATATTGTATTGTATTGTATTGTATTGTATTGTATTGTATTGTATTGTATTACATTACATTATATTATATTATGTTATATTGTATTTTATGTTACGCTGTCGCCCTACCAAAAATACATGTATTTACATTTTTAAAATTAAATTCATGTTCTTTAAAGCTGATTATGCACTCTTCTGTCTAATGCACCTCTCATGTTCCTGAAGCCACGTGCTCACGTTCCTCCATCTTCCCCGATGTACTTTTCCGCATGAGCAAAGTATGCACTTGTTTATTACATATTTTTGGTAGACACTCAATGAACGTACGTACAGATATGGTTTTTTTTAAAGACAAAGTTCCTGCGTATAATTAATTTTGCTGTCGAAGTAATCTTTCCATTCGTTTTAATTTTATTCCTCGATCGTCTAATAGCTATAAAATAATAATACAATAAATAACTTGTGACAGTGATGAAATTATTTATTACTTTGTGCACGATTCGTATAATAGTTAAACTATAATATAAAAATATTGATATTCGTTCAATGTTAAAGTACAAAATTAATGTTAATAATAAAACGTTCGCAAAAATTGAAACAAATGTCCCAGTATTCTGCGTCAAATTTTAAGAATGCATTAAATTAAAACTATTTTTAATTTAAATATGTAATTCGAAGTACAATGATGTCAATGATTATAAAATCAAAGTTCAAAGTTTATTTAATTTATTTCCTTCCAGAATTTCAATTTTTCATGACGCACAAAGATCACTAGTATACAGAAGCTCCGGATAAAACTGTGTTTCAATACATTTTATACATCGATTGTCATGCAACGATAAATAATTAAAACATGGCGCGGAAATTTTCAGAAAAACGCAGGAAATACAAACCACCGTGTTCGTTATTCAATATTCCATTGCGCCGGTGTACAAATACCAAATAGAACTGTTTTACCTGCTTGCAAGCGAATGAGGGAACGTGCAAAACAAACGATTGAAGTTCTATACGAGCCAGGTAATTCCATTTGCATACGTGGAACATCGTGTAAACTCGTGAAAAATATAAAATTGCAAACTTCTGTTAAAATTCTTGGAATATGCAAATGGAATGTTTTATCATAATTAAAAACTGGCTCTTTGGCTCTGTTTTCAAACATCTTGAAATTTTCGGCATACATACATGAAATAAAATTTCTATGAAAATTGCAACGTGATTACAATTTTAACAGAGAAAGAAACTTAATATTTTTTTTTTAATATTCTTGTTATTTAAACGTTGCAATTAAACAAAATTATTAACCCGACTTGCGAGTCAGCGATTGACGTGCAGTGCTGAGTTAAAAAATAGAATTTGTAGATGTATACGAAAACTTCCGATTCACGCATACACACGTGCATATTTATACATGTATGTTTGTATATCTAAAATTTCAGCTTCGTAATATCACCTATTTTTAAAACTATCACAAATACTCAACACCGTTAAGAGAGTAATTTAATTTGAAATGATTAAACTGTCTTCAATTACTTGGAAAATTATTCAACAACAAAATGCAGGAGTAAAAATCAAGTATATAAATGATAAAGATGGTCCCATTGAATGTTGACGCTTATTTATATAATAATTGGCTGTTTGAATACTGCGAGATATGTGTTTCTAATTAAGTCTCGTAATTTCCATATTTTTATATTTGCTTCAAACTTGATCAACATCAATATCGATCATAGCAATCATCTCTCAAAAGAGAAATTTTCAAGTATTTCATAAAAGCAAGTATTTAATATAACATATAAATATATGCATGAAATATTGTACAAGTTTAAAAATTGAAATTAGAAATTAAAATTAAAATTTATAGATTAAATTCTATGTATGTGGTATTTTATGCATGTACTTATACAACACATGTACGTATGTTCATAAAAAGTGATATTTAACTTATATTATAACTTTGTATTTATCTTTAATATAAAAAAACACGAAAATAAAATGCTAGAAACGAAGAACAGAAAACACGAAACGAAATTTGAAGGAAACGATAATGAATGAATTAGAGTTTAAAGGGAAATTACGATTGCAGTTCATAATATGTACGAAAACAATATCATTTCCAGCGTATTAACGCTAATGTGATCGAGTAAATATTAATTCAGCTCAGTTTATAATCCGCAAATTCTACGGAGAATGCACTACAATTCTCGTTAGCTAATGGCGCTCGTGCAAATACACCGAAATGCTTATAGATACGCGAAATCACGTTATTCTGTTTCCGTTCGACGTTCATCATAGGAAGTGTTGATAAAACAAATTGCAAAACATTCGTAGGAATACCGTATATCACGTGTGCATTACGTTAAATGAGATTCTTAAAATTAATTTTGATCCCTTATCTGGGCTAATTATATATTATACAATATCAATCACACATCCATATCTCAAGTAGAAATGTAACTACATTAACTTAAATACTTTAATTATTGATTATTCAAGTGGATGAAAAGAGTATGATATTATGGTTCCTAAACTTTCAATATTTGAGAACAAATTGTGTCCTATTCTCCCTTTATTAACTATAGACAATAACACTTCATAACGTTTAATTTGTAAGAAACAGTACAATATTTTATCACTTTATGGGTTATTTTATATTTCATTTTACAAGGGAAACAACACAAGGTACAAAATTAAGGAGACTTGAAACAAGAAACAAAATTGTCTTAATGATAGAAACTGAATTTTCATCCGTGTTCAGAAAAGTCGGCCAACAGACAAACAGACGAACAGTTCATAAACCAAATTTCGATCGATACTGGTGAAAAATTTTGTTCGAGAAAGAAAGAAAGGAATTTCTTGATTTGAGCATTTGATCAGAGATTTGAGCATTTTCACATCTAAGAAGACGACTGTTTTATAAATAGAAATTCAATATTACTCTCTGGCTAGACTGAAAATGCACGTGGTGCTACCCCAACCCAAGCATAATCCATCGCAAAGTTCACTCAAAGCGGTTAGAGAGTGCACAGTGCGGGGGAAACTTGGCAAGAGTATTCCAAACGTGACATTAATTTGAACTACACCATTACCTGGAGGACAATACAGGGTTAACATTGTCCTAATAGTTCAGTCAACAGTCATCTTATTATACAATTAAACAAACTGTAATTGCAAAAGAGTCACCGTTTGCGGTGAAGTAATTTTCACATGGCTGAATTGAATCACGTAACAATCTTAACAACTATTTTAATTAATTTAGTTCAATTGTTCGATTTTAATGATTGTTTAAAATACTAGAATTGAAAGTACTGCGTGTAAAATACAGTTTTGAATTAACAATAGCAAACGTATCTTCGTCTTTAGATAGTTGGATGAAGAAAATAGTCGATTAAATAATCAATTAGTAGTCTTAACAGTTGAATGGAGAACTCACATTTTCTAAAGATTCCACTTGTTATTTTATTTTAGTTTGTTATTTCGTACGAACGTTTGAAATCAACCGCTCTCGCTATTATACTTAATCAAATTTGGATATACATCTAATGAAATTAAAATGTTCCAATAGAAAAATCGGAAGTCTGGTCAATAAAATAGCGAATCACTTGATTTGCAAATGACCCAGCCTGACGCATCGTAATTGTATCTCAAGTTAATAAACAATAAAACAATAGATTGGAATTTCACGAGTGTACCTTACTCAATATCTAATGCGTCAATTAGAAACAAAGTGTCTCGAAAGTAATTTGATTTCTAGCTACAGCTACGTCATTAGAATCAATTAGTCCTGGAAGCAATTAACTCGCTGTTCAGTTGTTAATTAGTCTTGTAAGCAAGCTTAACATTTACAAGGGGCAAACAATCGTTCATCACTTTCTTACAAACAATTTATCCCCCCCCCCCCGAGAATTTATGCTCATTGTTGCGTATAAACTTTATATTAGAGTGTGCACCTCTCGTTTACAAAATTATTAAGTCGAATTAAAATGCAATTAAAGAGTAACATTAAAATAATTTAAATGATTGATTCTACAGGTTCTAGCCATCGAATTAAGTTTTCGTGATTCTTCTAATGAAATTGAAACTCGGGTTCTAACAACAAGAGATATTGATAATTAAATTGATGTTTCGTCATACGATCGTTTTGTCCAGTATTTTGAAATTTCATTTTGAACTGGATAATTTGACTTTCTGCAGATTACACAGGTGATTTGAACAAAATTCAGGTATCTTTAATAGCATTTCAATTATACAAATCATCTTTCGATATATTATTTTTATATACATTACCATGCAGTATGCTTTATACTACATATATTCATTATTTCATCAAACATTTTTGTCCTTGAACAACTGTGTTTATTGTTTGAAAATGAATGTACAAAAATGTTCAATGCTAAACTTCATTCTACTTTTATTACATTATTATGCATACCTATATTTATATTATTCATATTACTTACTATTATTTATATTATTTATTTTTATTATATTATTATGCCTGCCTTTGTTTACATTATTTATTAAATTACACAGACCACATGTATTATATAACGTAACAAATAAATTAAGTATTTTGTAATACGCAGCACGACCAATTGAAAAATATTCGAACTAATAATATTATTGTCTCACCTGCAAAACTTGCAAATTCATTGGCATTATTAGTTTGTAACTTATAAAAAAAAGTGCCTAAGCTACGAACATATTCGCGAAAAAATTTCCGCAACAAGTTTGATCGCGAAATAATAAATCAAGTGCAATTGTAAATGTGGATATCGAATAGAATGTTTCAAAGTCGAAGTTTGTTTCATCAAGAAAATACTTGCTGAACTAACAGTAAAAAAAGAAAACTATTTCATTTATTAGGTAATAATGACACTAAACGATAATGTAATACGAACAGCAGTAATATATAACTCTCGTTCTCTATTCGTTTCCTACGTGACATTTGGCCATTAATGGAATATCGAAATAAGCAACGAATGATCGAACTTCCGCTCCAGCTACATCAATTTTGCATTTGTTCAAATTACACGTTAAAACTGGCGATGAAAGTTTCACACGTGTGTACATACGTACTCGTATTCTGTATCGTGCGCACACTTCGCAACAACTTTCGCGTGTAACAGATATAAAACGAGAACAACAGAGGCGCGACAGTTCGCTGTTGTTTTATTTCGGAATGAAGTTCCGTGGGAAATCGCCATTAATCTTTAAAAGTGTGCGGTGGCCGGTCTTGGAAAGCAATTAATAGTTGGAAAGTTGGCGTAAAACTGAAGTATACGTGTCCGTATCCCCCCAATGTGTTCCGCAGTAACCGATCACGATCGTGCTAACGATGTTAAAAGATCCTTCAGCTGGAAATCGCGCGATCACGAAGGTCACGTGCGAGCAGAACAGAATTTACAAAGGGGAATTTCGGCCGAGAGACTTTTTTAATGCAATATTAACTTAACATTAATTTGACGTTTAGAATAAAGACGCAACATTAGATACTAGTATAAATATTATAAATCAAATTAGTACAGATATTAAATAAATTAAATTAGTATAAATATACTGAAGCCATCCAAAAGGTAATAATTGCAACTTAATTAACTTACTTTTTATATTTTAAGATAATTTTGATAGATCCGTTTTTAAGATAAATATCTATATTATTAGAAATAGAATAATGTTTTGCTATTTGTTAAGTTTTTGGACAGTTGAAATTATCAAAAATTGAAAGAGAAACATGTAACCAATTAAGAGTGTATTTATCCTTGAAAGATATACTTTCTATTTATTCATCATATTGCAAGTTATTTTTTTTTTTTTTTGAACCTGAATAAAGAAATTAATTTATTGTCAATCATAAGATTATACATACGAGGCTTTAGTATAATATTTATACTGATATTTAATGTTATGTCTTTATTCTAAACATTATATTAAATTAATATAAAGTTAACATTGCATTAAAAAAATTCTATTAATACTGTATCATGTTATTTATTTAATAATAATATATTCAGTATTGTATTTATATAATTGAAACAATTTGATTATTTTAAACAATGTGTGCATTTCTTTTATCCATTGTTTATGAGTACTTATACATATTCCTACAGACACGAATTGCAAATGAATAAATTCATTCATAATGCATAAAAAATTTATCCCAAGCATCTACGCAATACGGAAGCCTACTTTTTAATCTTAATTTCCACTAGACAAGATTTGCCAAAGTTTCCATACGGAAACTTTCGCGGTGCTAAGCGGATTCGGATAAGTAAAAGTCGAAAAGGCCGACACGGTGACGTTCATTCGAATAAAGATAGTTTGCCAAGTTGCATAACGACGTTGCCATCTATTCAAGATTTCCTTCCCATCGTTTGTTCGTGAATGTAACGTAGACAATCAAGAGAAAATGACAGATATACTCTTTCATTTGAGTATTTATATATTTTGTTAATTTCCTTTTCGAAATTTTCAATAGCGTAAATTTTTCTCTTTTGCTTCGTTTTTCTCATTTTACGTTGAAACACAATTTTGATACTTTGCCTTCTGCTTGCTTCTTCACTTTAATTACACTGTCTCAATTTCTGATCCTTTTCGTTCACGTTTTAACATTAATTTTAATTATACAAGATACTTAATGTTGTACAGAAAAATTTGCAAATCTCTGCTCTACTTGGGATCTTCAGTAGAATTAAATTATAAATTATTTCATTAGTTATTGAAATAAAAGTTTCACAAAGATAAAATGTAAATGTAACATAACCAAATAAGGAGTAAATAAATAACAATACAGTAACAAAAATAAAAAATGAATAATAAGTAGTATATAATCGGTACAACACATAGATGAGACATTTGACGAGTCAAATAAAATTTAGAAATCGGGATACAAATAGGTATACAAGGGAATGCAAAGAATTTCGTGTATATAAAAGATGTTTCGCGCGACTGAGGCGAGCTATGTATATTTCTAAAATAATTAACGACGAGGAAAAATGTATGACGAGGTGAAATGAAATGACATGGAATGACGCATATTCAGGAATTAATTTCGCACGTTTATGTTATTACTGGAGAGAAACATATTGGAATACCTACATGTGCTTTAAATTCTTTCAACGTACAAGCGGATGTCATAGGACATTGACGCCATAAGAAATGTTAAAACAATTCTCTTCTATTGCATTCTAAATACTATTGTTTAATATTATGCGACAACCATAATAATTATATTGTTATATTATTTAACAATATTAAAAATAATATATTATGATACGTTATTATAGATAATATTCAGTATTATTTATTACATTATATATAATGGTATTATATAAAATTTGGTATTATTTATTATATAAATAATACTTTATATTATTGTAAATCTATTTACAACACAAAAATTAATGGATTAAATGTATCGTGATTATTATATGTATAATTAATATTCAGAAATTTATCTGCATTGTCTATGTTTTTATACATTTCTAATGCTTTGATAGTATTTCAACAAGAGTGAAATATGATATAATAATATTTATAATAATAATATATTGTGTGTGTGTATATATATATATTCGTACTATACACAATTGTTATTGTAACATATTGTTATATTTAAAACATTTATAATACATAAGTAAATAAACGATGAATATTTCACGATTGGAGACAAGCGAATGTGTTGGTAATGAATGAAGATTGTAAGGTTTCGATAGAGCGTACCTGTGGTATCGCAACTACGCTATCACCGCCACAAATTAATACGATAGAACCGCAGTGAAATGTGAGTTATCTAGAGAGTGGAATATGAATTTCTGAGCTGCAGAGTTTATCAAGGCGAAATATCAGTCGTGAATCTGAAACGTTGCAATTGATAATCCAACAATTGAAACATCATCAATCTCTGAATTTTACGATAATTTTCCTACGAAGATACAAGTTGTTAATAATAATCTCGAAGTATTCGAACGTCGATGAATGTTTTCATTGTTACGAATCATCGTCGTTCATTTGTACCATTTATCCCTATCCTCTGTCCAACAACAAAATCATCATCGCGATTATAAATAGGTGAAGGTTTAATTAACCGATGTTGAAAAATTTGTATCAGTTATTACCTGCAGAATATCGTAAATTCTTCCTTCTTTCTCTAATTTATACGTAGAATAATAATGAAGAATAATAATAATAATTAAATAATAAAAATTGAATATTTGGTTGGTTATTTTTTAATGCGGTATGTTTCCACTCTGTTCACTTGCACTCGAAAACTTGGAATAAATACCACATCTGTTTCTAAATTGTAGTAGCGAAACAATATTTTATACGACAAAAATTTGATAAAGTGATATCGTCAAGCATGGAACTTAAAAATCATATTGTCTACGACAAGCACTATTAATTTAAAATAAAAAGTTTTCAGAAAAAATTTATATCCATCAATTTGATTCTATTTTCTTTAATCTGAAAAGTGGCATGAATCTACGAGAAAATTTACGAACAAAATTAATGGTATGTAAAGTACGAACGTACATATATGTAATTGTAAGACAAATTATGAATTGTTTAACTTTCGTAAACTATCAAGAGCGTTGTTGCCCTAAAAGCTTTTACCGTGCTTCAGTTAATAGGCACTAATGAAAAGTAAATGATAGTTGATCAGTCAAGTCAACATTTTCTCGGTGAGATTTTTCGAAGGAAAAATTTTGTTGCATATAATGTCTGAAACGATCATTAAAATTATCATTGTGCAAATCATGATATGATAATTACATGCTTTTATTGTTTTAATAATTTAATAGTTAATTGTTTAATATTTTTATTTATTTACTTCAATATGTAGCCAAACAAAGTCATACACACATGGTGTCCAATTTGTTAACCAAGAATGCATAAAATGATACGAATAATCAAGAGAAATAACTCTTAAAGTGCTTATCTGAATTTTAAGAAACTGCTCAAATTGAAAAAAAGAAAAAAAGACAGTCAGCTTAAGACCCGATCGAATTTTTGATTTCAAAGTTCAATAACTAACGTTTGCAAGAGCTTTCAGCTACAAACATCACGATGGATTCGGTTATGGAAAGAATTTTTCATTGTCTCGAGAGAAGATCTTACTTTCTGTGAGAAATAAATTCAAGGTTGTGAAAGTAGAAGCTTCGAGATAAATCTAAATTCGTTGCAAAATTATTAAAACAGTCTTGGTGTCGTGAGTTTTCCGAATATTGGCAGTCTAGTGTACGTAAGTCGCTGTAATTATCAGCAGTGAACGATCGAAACGTCCAAAAGAATTACCGACAGTGGATCGCATTAACGTTTCCACCGTCGTGTTTCAATGATAAAGAAACATCACACTGCCTCTGATTGCGAGCGAATTTAATATATCTTCTCCCCCCCGGAAATCAAATTGGATTTCGAACAAACAATTACACATTCAAAGCGCGAAGAGCTTTCCACGGAGGCGATAAAAGTCGAGACAATAATCTGGCGATAGCGGCAAAGGGGAAACGAAAATTCCAGCAAACAAAGGGTAAATTTCCAAGATGAAAATCCTCTCGAGCGTCGTTCGTACAGAAACCGCGACGAACAGAGAGAACCGGGAGAAAGAAAGGTGGAGAAGTTGCGAGATTATCACATGGGATTCAGATGAAGACCGTGACTTCCGACATTTCTCGTTATTTGGACGATCGATCGTCGAGTGAATTCTTTTCTGCGCGTGATGCATCTTCGCAACGAAGTGAAATTAAAAGGAGAGAGGAAAATCCAATGTTTCACATCTGAATTGATCTCCAATTAATTCGTAAATATTTGTTAACACATGCTTGATTTATGAAAACACGCGAGTTTATCTTATTTGTAAATTACGTTGAAATTCAGATTTTTGTAGAAATGTGGATTTGATTAAATCCCGCTTGGACTCTGTGTACATAGGAAATAAATAAAAATGGAGAATAAAATCTTTTTCGCTTCGAGTATTCATATTTTTTCAGAAGATCGAGTTTGGATATTGTTTAATCTTTGTGTTAGTCTCGGTGATAAATTTAATGATGATTTAATAAAATTACGCGTAAGCAGATTATGTCAGTGCCTCTCACATCTTGAAAAAAATAATATTCAGATATACCATTCCATATGTGTAATTCAGATAATTATCATAGTACCATTTTTAACATTAAAGTAACAGACATTAATTTTTCTGTTTCTAAATATTTATAAAAGCTTGTAGAAAAATTAACGCAAATTTTCATTGAGATTAGAATATAATTGGATCTGATCAGTTATTAAAATAAACACTCGATTTATTATACGATGAATTATGCTAAAAATTTTTAATATTTACTATCTTCTAGTCGCTAACGCTAATAAATTGGAAATAATCGAATCAACAAAATGTGCACTAATATTTTCGTAATAAATAAATAAATGATTAATATATATTAATAGATTCTCCTTGCCACCGATTTCAAGAACGAATAAAAAATTTATGAACAAAATATTATTCATGTTATCATATTATACATAACGTGACAGATCAGACTGCGAATATTTCTGGAAATTTATGTTTTCTGAACCCATATACACTTTAAGTATTTTATGTACTTTCGTATATTATGTGCATTTCTGAATTTTTTAATTTCACATAAAACGCAGTCTCGCGTATGTGATAATGACTGAATGACTGAACGCAGTTATCAAGCGTAGAAATTAAATACAGTGTCTTTGGATAGAAAATTGAAAATTCAAACAACTTGAACAATTATTAAGTGAAATTTATTTCTCGAACGAAAAAAATTTCTTACTAGAATAATCCAACGAATAAATGATAAGTTTATCATCTTATCATCTTATTTAATTTCTAAATATATATTTTTTTTACAAAAAAATAATATACATATATATATTTAGATCATTTACTTTCGAGATAATTAAAATTAACTCTGACACAAAAGTACAAAACAAATTTTATTTATTTATTTTTAAAAAAATTCATTTTCATTACTTTAAACTACTAATAAAATTATTAATCTTTAATTATTACTAAAATATATTTTTATTGTAAAACCTTATTTAATTATGTAAATTTAAAATTATATATATATATATACATATGTATATATACACCATTCCTTGCAAATTGCATCCACTCCGTCTCGAATAATAAAATTTAGATTGCCGAACAGCCCGCGTTACGTTAATTCTAGTCTTTGGTAATATATCATGCATTCGTACGTAAATCCGGAAGATGCTCACGGCTCTCGAATCTCCGATGGGGTTTTCCAACTTACTGTTATATACCATCTTGGGGACGCATCTGCATTTCCCTGTGGAACCAAGAAGCGAAACGTAGCTGGGTAAACATCCGTGGGATCGAACTCAAAGGGTGCCGACTTTATCTTTTGCAAGCGCGGGTGAGACCGACAGAGACCGAAGAGAGAGAGAGAGAGAGAGAGAGAGAGAGAGAGAGAGACGAATGTATAAGGTATCTGAAGAAGAAAAGCGTACAAATTCTATCAGTTCCACGTCGGAGTGCTTAAAATAATCAATTCATTTTTCTTCACGAAGATTTTCGTAGATTTTCGACCACGGTGTGATTTTTTTTCTTTTTAGAGATTCGAATGATTTTTTTCGTAAGATATATAAAGTCAATTTGTTAAATTGATGTTCAAACTTTGTACCAGTGTATTCTATAAGTGAAAGTAATGAAAGAACTGAAATATCGTGTGACGAAGAAGTATCTATAAATTAAATTCTATCGTGAAACTGATTGTTCGATTCGTACGATATTTATATGCTGCATTTGTACTACCAAATTCAAACTTCTTCAAATAGCTATGTTCAATGTGTTAGAAACAAATCGCAGGATAAAATTTTGATTATTATAATTTATGTCTATTGTCGCATGTTGTAATAACAAGGAAAGCAATAATTAACTAAGAAACGTCTAATAACACTGAAAAGCAATGAATGATTTAAATCCATTAAAAAATAGCCTCGATTAACTTGTAAATCTAATCTTTCCTAAGCAATCGGATTTCTAATTAATCTATTACACTTACATTAATATCAATATTAAATCTTAAATATTAATTTTACTTCAATATTATGTTATATTCATAATAATTATGCCATAAAATAATAATATAAAAGCATAAGCATATTAAATGTTATATTAATATTGCTGTACAATATACATTATTAATAATATAAGATTAATATAAATATAAATTGTAATACATTTTTATTTAATAAATTTAATATATTACAATATATTTTAATAATAATATAAATAAAAATAATATATTAACATAAATATAAATAAATTATAATATACTTTTATTTAATAAATTTAATATATTACAATATATTTTAATAATAATAATAATATGAAAAATAAAATATAATGTTAATATAAATATAAATAAATTATAATACATTTTTATTTAATAAATGTAATATATTACAATATATTTTAATAATTATATAATATATAATAATAATAATACAATATTAATATAAATATAAATAAATTATAATATATTTTTATTTCATAAATGTAATATATTACAATACATTTTGATAATTATAATAATATAAATAAAAGTAATATAATATTAATATAAATATAAATAAATTATAATACATTTTTATTTAATAAATTTAATATATCACAATACATCTTAATAATTACAATAATATAAATAAAAATAATGTTATATTATATTAAAATTAATGTACAATTTAAGTCAAATATACTTTAAAGAGAGATTCAATAAATTTCAAATAAATCCGTCGCGCGAAATTCGTCGGAAAGGGAAGACAAGCCATCGAAAGCGCTTTTCAATTACGCATTAACAACATCTTTTTTCTTCCATCGGTTGCCGGTGCTTTCAACGATGCCCATCATGTTTTATACGCCATGGACCGTATAACACGTAGCGTTCGATATAATTAAAATAGAGTATACAAGCATCCGATAAATTTAACCTTTGTGCGGCGCGCGTCGCATGCAAGAAAATTCTATTTTGCAGCCGATAACGAGTAACTCCAGTGGCTACAAGGTTATTTTAATCGTGGCCGTGGATGACTATTAAGCATTCAAAGGCCGTGTAGGGGAACTTAAATCGTGAAAATCCAAGCTCTTTTCAAAGTTGACCGAGTCATTTTGTTCATTGTTGAATTGTTTTTCTTTCTTCCTTTTTTTTCTTTTTTCGCACGATGCCGGATTAATTCAACGAACGAACGTTACTTCGTTACTCAACGAAGAATTGTTAATTAATCAGATCTACGTGTCACTATGTACGTGCATGTCTCGTAATGAAAGGATCAGCAGATCGTAATTAACAATTACGTTGGCGAAGTAACGTCGCTTTATCCACTCGTTTCGCTTTATGCATTTCATTTGAAAGTTTACGCTCGGATTAATTGTGAAATTCTGATGCATGAAGATCAACGTTTTTTTCCGAAAAGAAACCACACGAGCTTATTTTCAGACAGAATTTAAATATAAAATTGTATTTAAAATTGCCTCAGATTTTATTATTATTCATATATTATATATACTATATATTATTATTCATATTATTTCAAACTACTTCGTATTACTCTAAATATATTATCATACTGCTTCAAATTGCAGTTAAATCGTATTTACTGGTTCTATTAGTTTTAATACCTCTGGTACACAAGTACATTGGGACCTGTTTTATTATTAATTCATTAAACCTGTTTCGAATAGAATCATGGGGAATGCAAAATTGTTGATTGCTTCTTATAGATATTATAGAAGATTATGTGTACAAAGATCGACGTTGGTGTATTTTTTTTTAAATATATTTCGCTGCTCAAACTTTGTAATATAGATCCCTCTTGCAACGAAATATGGATCTTCAAAAGAGGATCCTTGATATATTTCTCAAAATATTGAAAATTTATTTTACTATGTGATGCAACAAAGTTTTCGCGATTCCCTTTCTCTTCTATTTAGTTTTTAATTATAAATATTTTTGATTACACTCTTCTCTGCAAATGTTAAAGTATTTTGTAATATAAATACCAGCATCGTTTCTTTCTTCTCGGAGTACAACGACGTTAAAAAGAAGAATAACACTAACAACAATGATACTAACAATATAAATCTAATATAAATCTTTTCTTGTCTGAATAAGTTATAATATGTAATTATAAATTATAATATATGTAAATTATAATTAAAGTCTTTTCAACACATACTCTAGCGAATAAAAGAAAATTCACGGTAGGGACGTCATGAATGTCAATGATCTACTAAATATTGTATTTATTTGTTGCTCTTAAATGTAATACCGTTCTCTAGAAATGTGAAATATATTTTTCTTATTATATTAATCTCGTAAATATTCTTTTGTGAGTCGTTGCAATAATTTTATTTTATTTTCAAAATTAATTTGAAACATATTCTATTCTCTTGACTAATTCGAAGCATACGATTTGGAACAAATACATCAGAAGTATTTAATCAATGAAACCCTATTCTATATATTATACTGAAATATCGTAAAACATGCTAATATTACAAATATTGTCAAATATTATTGTTAAATTTGTTTCCTACAATCACAGGATTTATATTTTCCATTGGATAGAAGAATTTATAATAAATACTGTCCTTGGATAAAAATAACATCATTACGCATTTCAGAACTATTCTTCAGGATAAATATAGTTTATCCAATCGCGTGTTCTCGCGTAACTATCAGAAGTGCTTGTGATTTGTAATTACTTCCTTACGTATCATCCCGTGCAAAGCCGGATATAATTAATTATTTCTACAATTAACTTTAATGAAGTTTTTACACCCGTTTAATGAGCGTTTGTCGCACGGCTTCACGCGTTTATTAATAAAATAATCAATACACTCCAGCAAATGTAGGAAATCCAACGATTCAAAGGTTAAATATAACGCATTAATGTCATCGAATAATTATCTGTCATCGGAAATTCTCAGTTTGTTATTAATAATATATTCTATGAAAAGAAAAGCTACGAAGAAGTGAAATTAAGATAAAATTAATCTACGAAAGAATCATCATAGATTTCGAAAGTGAATGAACCTTAAAGGTATGAGTATTTTCTAAATGCGAGTGCACAAGGAATAATAGAAAATTTCTTGCAATTTTAATAATCACTATCACTTTGATTCATAATATTTAAAGCTTCACATTTTTACTAATTTTTGCAGGAATTGTTCATCTTCTTGTGGATTTAACAAACAGACTTCTGCCGTATTATGAACAGCAATTAAGAACTTAATTAACAATTTATTGCAATACTACAAACACACGAGCTTCTTTATATTTCATAAAACAAGTGGAAGACATAATGTTGAAAAAATCCTTGGAATCATCTTTCATAATCCCAATATTAAAGAAACAAAATTCGATTAAAAATAATTGCAAATGGAACGTTACGTTAACACAGTGTTGGACCATAACCTTAATGAAAATGAAGATAGTCGCCAATTTTTTCGCAATCGTGTTTCCTTCTCAGTACACTTTACAAGTAGAAGAAATTCAGAAAAGAATATCGGTCATTTTGAGTGATCTAATTCAAAAGAGCTTATCAAAGAGTTTATAAAAAGATAAAAACGTCGTTCAATTAACCAGCTTGTTCAATTTGACAGGACATTTAAATCATTATTCGGACAGAGTTAAATTATCGAAGAACCTGATGCATCAGATTATGAACTCTATTAAAAAGTGCCTCGGAAAATTCGTTAAACTAAAAGAAAATAAAAGGTTCGTTTGATGGAAAGGAAGAAGGCTAATTAGGGGATTATCCGTTTGAAACTGAAATTAAATGAGATTCATTATCGGCGAAGAATGGTGGCCAATTGTATTTACAAGTGCCTCTCATTGACATACAATTTTTCTCTGAAATTACACGTGAATTAAAAAGGCAGTAAGAAACGCGAAATAAAAAAGGCATTGTATCTTGCAATAAAAAATACAGGATATCCATTTTCTTCTAACAAGTTGTTCTACATCGAAAATTAGTAAAGGAGTGATTTAGAATTATGTATAATATAATAACTATAATATAAGCTATAATATTCTATATAAATATATACGCAAATTCTATATAAATATATAAATATATACGCAAGTATGTATATTATAATACTATAATAAATTGTATATAAATATATACACAAGTATATTGCTATAATATATTATAATACTATAATAAATTGTGTATAAATATATACACAAGTATGTTATGCTATAATATATTATAATACTATAATAAATTGTATATAAATATATACGCAAGTATGTATATTATAATACTATAATAAATTGTATATAAATATATACACAAGTATACTGCTATAATATATTATAATACTATAATAAATTGTATACAAATATATACACAAGTATATTATACGAAAAAAATATAACATTCTAACAAAAATAGTGGAACAGAAGAAAGTTTAAAAGACAGACACAATCCATAATTTTATGAAATACAGTCATATTTAACAAGAGTAATAGATAATATCCTACGTCTCAGAATAGAATTGATAAAACGAAATGTCTTACATAAAGACTATGAGTTTTACTACTTTATTTGGTTGAATTTTCCGTTTATAATCTACCAAGAATTAAGAAAATTTATCGCATTGTAACAAGCACTTCGATTCCTTTGAATTTTTCAACATTCCAAATTTAATATTCCGTGCTTAGCGGCGTTCTATCACGAACATGGACAAGTGTTTCTTCCAAATTGTAACAGACATTTTATTCCAAAAGATACGTCCTCCGAGAACTATCATTTTCACAGAATATCTACATGTTTTCAAAAATCATGCAACAGCACTGACTCCACTCTCTGAAAAAGAAAAAAAAGAAAAAAAGGACACCTTTGCCCAGAATGACAAATCCTCTTTAAACCACTCGACTTTCCCACCGACGTTTCCTTCTAATTGAAACTAGACTGGACTGGAAGAAACACGACCTGTCCTATTTGCATGGATCATGCTGCATATCCTCCGAAAGTCTCGCTCTCCTTTTTTTTCCTCCCTTATCGAGCAACTTATCTCTGTACTTGGACACGAAGAACATTAGCAGAACACACACACACACACACACACATTCCGTTGAGATAAAGGCAGACGTCGGATGACTGTTCTAAGCTGATCACCGGTTGCACTCAGTACTCCACGCTTGAATTTCTGTACTCGGGAATAAAGTGGATAAAGGAGCTAGGTCACTGTTGCTAACACCGCCAGATAATTAGAATAAGTAGGGTTGGATCAATTAAAGGAGCCGCTGGGCTATTATCTCTCTGACCCCGAAACGATAGCGATAACGTAGCCGAAAATTTAAACAAGAAATTGTCGCTGCTGTTTCTCATCAACGAAGCCCTTCGTTCACCTTGTTTCCTTATTTTTTTTTTTTTTGTTTTCCTCTTTCTTGTCCCTCCGTTTTGGTTAAGCTACTTCGCGCTATCTTCTCAGATCATTTTTATAGTCAATTTGCACTCTACTGTCGCATCTATTCTTCATCTATTCTACTCTACTTCATCTATTCTTTTGTGTTACGTGAGAATGTTTCAAACGAACAGTTAAAAAGATGGAATTAAGGATGGCGTTTCACGTGCTTTTTTTTCTTTCTATTTGAAAGATTAGGAATTAAAAAATTGCTAAATACACTGAAAGAAAATTAGAAACTATAACTTTTATATTTTTAGTTTTAATATTCTGTTAAAATTAAAGACTTTTATGTGACTTTAAATTCTAATACCTCGATTTTAATATAATTCGGAACAACTTTCTTTCTCTTGGGAAAATAGTTGAGAAAAATAAAGTAGAATCGCACTCAACTATAGTACGTCTATATATACATTCTATAGCATGTTTTTTCTATATATGTTTTAAGCAATCAATCAGGAAGATTCGTGGAATTAAAGTGTTCCTATCGGATGGCGTTTCCACGTTCCTTTTTTATTTGAAAGATTAAAAAGACTAAAGAGATACTAAATATGTTTAAAAAAATTGGAAACTTTAATCTTCATATTTTAAAAGTAGAAATTTTAAGTTTTATATGACTTTAAATTCTAACACCTTGACTTTTAATATCTCAATATTAATGTGACAATTTTTTTTTCTCTTGGGAAAATAGTTGAGAAAAGTAAAGAAAAATTGCTGTTTTATTCGTATAATACATTTGTTCGTGTTTTAAACGATCAGTCAGGAAGATTCGTAAAGTTAAAATGTTCTCGTATTCCTTCCCATTCGATAGATTAACCTCTTGCGTTGGAATGACATCGCCACGCAAGTCGATCATTTTTTACCCCAAATTGCAACATTTTCTCAGTTTTCAGTATATTTAAGTGCAACACAAACAAAACAGATAATAAATTTATTACTTCTCGATAATTTCTATCCAGTGATATCATACCGACTAGTTTCTAGAAAGAAAGCGACCAATTACTGTATACGGTTCGGTCACTCGTTATGGTCCGCGAACCAGTTGCCAGCGCGGGGGTGAAAAATACCAAAGAATTGCCAAGGAAAAGAGAGAAAAAAACCGAAAATTTCAATTCGACTTCAAACTTCTAACCCAACGTATTTTAGAAAAACATATTTCCGAATAATTTCTCTTTCAGGGAGAACGATTTCGAGAATGTAACTGGTGAGAGAAAAACAATTTGAGTCGAGCCTTTCCAAGGGTGGACCGCAGTCATCGGAGAGACACAGCCATCTCCCCGAACAACCCAATCTATACTTCATTAAATGCCTTTATCTTCGTACAACGAAACCCCCCTCCCCTTCCTCCCTGTAGAAACAATGGAGACGCGAAATACGAACGAAAGGATCAACCGTTGGCCCGGCCGTTTCCAATTTTCAGCGTTTCCGTTCCGGGCGGCCGAAAGGAATCTCATTGTGTCGCGTGGTTTCTCTTAAACGCGTACGTAACGATGCACGCCCGGTTTCCCTTTCAATTACGGCCGGGAAGGAAAATGAAAGCTCGTCCATTTTCTTCTTTAATCGCCTAAGTGATCTACCGGGCTCGATAATTACTTAGCTGCCTGGCAACCAAGTATGGACCTGGCAAGCGAGGATACGTCGTAAGGAGAAGGCGGAAGTGGAGGAAACAAACGACAAGAGGAGGCACGAGAAGAGAAAAGGTGTAAAGGAGGTAAGGAGGTGCAAGAGGGGTGAAGTTGCAACAAAGCTGAACAAAAGGGGATCGTCAAATTAGTGCTCGATCCTGGGTGATTCGATCGGGGAAGGAGCTTGGTATTTCGAGAGACGTTTAAATCGAACGCGTCGGTCGCGGACCAATCCAGTTCGAGTGGCTTCACGATTTGAAAATAAAATGAAAGGAGAGAGAAAAAATGGGGGGAAAAAAATAGAAAGGAGGAAGCGGGAAAATTAGGGGGAGGGGAAAAAAGAAAGAGGGAGTATTTTTTCATCAGGCTAAGTGGTACTTTGGTGGTGCTCCAAGTGGCTTGTGGATTTTTTCGAGATTAAAAACGAAACGCGCGCGAGCAACAAGTAATACTGATAAATAACGGTTTGGATGAAGGGGAAGGGTGTTCCACTGGTGGCCGTGCGACGAAATGAGCAATGCGTTTGATTAAAAGCGAGGCGAAACCTGATGGATGAATCGTTGGTAACAGAAAGTCTATTCCAAATTTGAAATATAGATATTTTGCCCAATTACTGACTTATTGAAAATCGAGCAAATTCTGGAGAAATGAAAATAAAATCGAAACTACAAAATTGGTATCGGATAGATTAAAGTGCAGAAATTTGTTCTCATTATTACAGTCGGAATAAGTTTTGTAATAAAATGTAAAAATTGATCTAATTTCAACTGACAGATTAATTATGATTCGTAAAATATTCGAAACTCTTCTTTCGAATATTTAAAGTTTGACAAGCATACGTACAGATTTATTTAAATTGCATCGATAGGATATATTCTTTAGTAAAATATACTAGTTGAAATGAAATAAAACAGTGAAATATCATAAACTATCATAAAGACAACTTCAATCGAAAAATGTATTGTAAAAGATTTGAATTGATAATCTTTCTTTGGGAAATATTAAATATTACCTACTTTGTGTTAATCTTGTAAATTAAATATTAATACAACGCAGATCTAAGAAATAAAGATAAAGATTTTAGAAGAAATAAATGTAAAGCGTCTGATAAAACATTCTAATCAATTTGACTGACTAAGACTTTTTCTTCGTCGTACAAACTTTTGGTGAGTTATTACCTATTAACATAACATCATTGATGATAACATTCGAAGGACGACGATGTCGAACCAAGCATGTTTAATGTCAAATGCAAATTATTTATTATATATATATATATATACGTTTGTAATTAATTTCTGTTATTTGTATATACTTAAAAGTATATTAAAATAAATTTATGTAAACATCTGCATTCGTGATCGTTATTGAACTTCAATTCATTACACGAAGCAACGAATGAATGTTTCAAACTAATAAAATAAGATAAAATATTGACGAACATATCTTACTTAAACAAATATTGTAAAAACAGTATTCGTGAGTACAGTACGTTGTTAATAAATTTGAACGATACATATTCTGGATTTATTGAGAAGCACCAGCAATATTTCATACGAGTTGCAAGATATTTAACATCACTCTCAATATTCAGTAGTGCCATTTTTAATACTTGTCACATTGCATGAAATAATTATTCATACTGTACTGATTTTTTATACTACACTGATTTGAATAATTATTCATACTATACTGACTTTTTATTTGTCAGTGAAATTGCGAAACAGTTTTATACAATAAAAGTTTAGACATAATGTACATGTATGAATTCTTTCACGTACTTATTAACAAAGCACATTTCCACGTATTATCAAATGAAACAGAAAAGCATAATTGAAAATTATTATTCCATCATTCACTTTCTATATTCTATATTCTTAACAGAAACGAATTATCATGTAGTATTGTAGTGTCTATGATGATAATTATTCTCAATCATAGTACTGCAAATATAAATAATAAATACTCCATATTTAATTTATATAAATATTATAATTGTGACAAATATATAATGACTAATGATAAATAACGAATATCAAATAACGAAAATTAAATAATTGTAGCAATTATGATGATGAATAAATTAATATCACAATGCTACAAATAAATAACAACTCTGTAATTAATTTTAGCAGTTTATATAAAAATATTATCAATATAACAAAATATATAATTACTGATAATAAATACCAAATAACGAAGATTAAATAATTGTAGCAATTATGATGAATAAATTAATATCACAATGCTACAAATAAATAACAACTCTGTAATTAATTTTAGCAGTTTATATAAAAATATTATCAATATAACAAAATATATAATTACTGATAATAAATACCAAATAACGAAGATTAAATAATTGTAGCAATTATGATGAATAAATTAATATCACAATGCTACAAATAAATAACAACTCCGTAATTAATTTTAGCAGTTTATAAATATATTATAAAAATATTGTCAATATAACAAAATATATAATTACTGATAATAAATATCAAATAACGAAGATTAAATAATGAAAGTTAAATAACGAATGGATAATTAACATGACGATTGCAGTATATATGAGTTTCTGTAAATATTTCCATAGTGATAATAAAATTACCAACAGCTTTGAAATATTCTATTGTTTATATCAAATACACATTTCGACGGAACGATTTAATGAACATAGATGTCGTTGATCTAAATTCTTCGAAGGTAGAGGTCGCTACAGTATTTCGATTGTCAGAAAGATTCACATCCTCGAGAATTATCCAGCTGGATAACTTAGCTATGCCAGAATGTCAAATATCATATAATCCAAGCCATCCAATTACAATTATTTCGTCTGACATGTTATTCAAAAATTCTAGAAAATCATCAAGTAGTCGCTAACAACCTGACTATAAACAAATATACCAAAAATAAAATAACGGTACTCGTTCAATCTACAGAAGAAAAAAAAAAAGAAGGTACTCTGAAATTTCTACGTTTCGCAGTTACACGCGCTCATAATATTGCAGAACATCCGAGGCAAACACACACGTATGCATGTACGTACGTATGTACATGCGAAAACATTCGACTTGAAACCGAGCCTCGAATTCATTAACGCAGTTAAGGCTACCATCAGCCGCGTTAAATTTCGTCGAAAAAGCTGTGGCGCGGCAATTCGTGTTAAGCACGAATTCCAGAGTCTCATTTTTCCGTCTAATAATTTTTAGTTACGGCACATCGCGCAGCCAGATGCAGCTTTATGCTCGGGGAAATGTGGAACACGGCGCGGTGTCCTCGTGTTGCGAATCGTATGAAACAGCGGCAGAGGAGAGAGAACAGACGCCAGTATCCCCATTGAATTCAAGCCGATCCCTTGGCCACGTTTGCGTTGGAACGCTTCTTTCTTTATTTTTTTTCTACGATTTTTTCCAGCCTCGTTGCCCTTTCTGCCCGTGCTCGCGAACAAACAGCGCCGCGACAAAAACCAACCCAGCATTTCCCATCCCCTGTTGCCAGAATTTCTTCTATGGTCTCCTCCAGTTGCTGAAATTTCTACCGCTTACGCGATCATTGTACCGCGTGACAAAAGACGGCTTTCGAAATGAGGATTAACAGATAATATTCTGGGATTAAAACTGATCAGGAAGTTCTGTGAAAACATGCGTGGAAAATTTCACCTTCCAAAAGCCGCATCTATCTTCACAGCAGAAGCGATTCCATTAGACACAAAACAACAATACTCAATCGTCCATCATTTTTACAGACTCCATGAGCGCGATCAGAGCAATAGAAACCATAAATAGTAAAACAGAACGTTTGTTTTGCACTGAGATTCCGCTTCTTCGGTTCAAACGTGCGTTTATAAGAATTTGAAAACATGTGAGAATTCGCAATCAAATTATAACATAATTGTGAGAAAGCTAATTTTGACAAGGGAAATTTCGACTGTGAATAAAAGTGTATCTCTGAGATGCTAAATTTTTCTGAAAAGAAACGTATAGCATGTGTTTCGCTTTAGCAGAGAGAAGTATTTTTACTTTGACCAGTAAGTTTTTCCATCTTTGCTTCCTTTCATGAAATTAGTCTCTCAAGTTTTTTAACGAGTGAAAAATTAATGACTTTACACTTGGTGTCCTGCCAATGTTTATTAAAAGACCTTCCATCTTTCATCAGATATGAACAAAATAAATATTCCGAGAAATTCGACAATATTCAACTTTGAATTAAAATGTCAAACCGTGAAACGATTTTGATGTAGAATCAAACATAATGAGCAACAAAATGACGATATATACAGGTACAGACAAAATTGAGTGGACAGGTGAATGGAAAATAGATATGAATTAAGTTTAATCAAAGTAGTACTGCTATTACGTACTTAAGTTTTATATATTATATATCTTTGTGGTACATAGGTTATTTAGCGAATGACTGAAATTAATATTTACATTGGTGATGAAATAAGATATACTTAAAGAAAAAGTTAGCAGATTGTCGAGGGACAAAAATAAGTGGACACTCGTTTGTTTGTCGTTACACCAAGGCAAACAATGCAAAACAAATGTGAAGTGTTGCTCCCATTCTCACGCTGTGGTATCAAATTAACTGTTTAGTTGTTTTCTAGGCTTTGTACAGGGCAGATTATTTGTAAGGAAATAGCAGAATGTCAGCAAGAAAAGAAATTTCAAATCGAATTCGTTATTTGATTATATCGGACTGCCGCGATCAATTAAGTTGCCGTGTGATAACAAAAAAGTTCGGTGTTTGCAGAAGTGCGGTAAAAAAAATTTATAAAAAATACTTAGTGTACAAAACCTCTTGAAAATTTAAGTGGTCGCGGACGTAAACCACCGCGAAGGTAGATGGTTGAATTATTCGTAAATGTCGACAAAATCCACGAATCGCATCACGAAATATCGTAGAGACGTTAGAATTATAATTAGATTGCAAGAGTTGGGATTAAGATACTGTAAAGTCAAATGTAAGTCTTACATTAATCAAACAAATATGAAGGGACGTTTAGCTTTTGCTAAAAAAATATGTAAATGCGCCAATGTCATTCTGGAAGAAATAATGTGGAGAAAAAAAGGATTATGTGTGAAGAAGAAGCATATGAAACATACAAAAAGCCGTTCGTTAGGCCAACTGTCAAATTAATGTTACGGGGGTGTTTGTAGAAATGGAGTTTGGTACAAATTGAAGGAATAATGAATGCTGACAAATACAATGAAATAGTATGCGAAAATTTAGAAGAGGCAGTTCTAAAAAAGAATTTATTTTGCAGCAGGACAACAACCCGAAGCACACTGCTAAAAAGACCAATAAATTGAGAATTCAAATATTAAATTGTTGGAATGGCCGGCACAAAGTCCGGACTTGAATCTAATAGAAAATTTATGAAGTGTATTGGACTCGAAAGTGCCATTAGAAAAGCGAAAGTACAAGAACGATTGTTTTAAAAATTTGCAATTAGCATTTGAAAATATCGACAAAAATTACATTGAAAATCTGATAAATAGCATCCCACGACGTTTAGAAGCAATTATTAAAGCAAAGGGTGGACATACTAAATAATAATTTTATTTTTCTTATATAATTTATAACATGTCCACTTATTTTTGTTCCTTCGAAAATCAGCCAAGCTTCTCTTTTCAAGTGTGTCTTACTTCGATACAAATGTAAATATTAATTTCAATTATTCACTAAATAATCTACGTGACATAAAGATACACAATGTATAAAACTTAAGTACGTAATAATAGTACTACTTTGACTAAATTTAATTCATATCTATTTCCAATACTTTTTACCTGTTCACTCAATTTTGTCCGTAACTATATATCATCTTTTTCCACACTCGGAAAATCTCAAATATTTCGAATATTAATTTGCTCGATAAATGGCGCAAACTCGTCGAGCAACCCAACGGAATTACCGTCGACGAAAAAAAGAAAAAAAGAAAACAAATCGCTCGAACTACAATTAAAATTTGTTCAACATCTCTTGGAGGAGAAACTTCACTTTCCAAACTGAATAATTACAGGTTCGCGGGACCTCGTCCCCGGCAGGATGGCCATCGTCTATAGGATTACGGTCGTAAAATCTGCGGTGGATGGAGGTGGAAAGAAAGTTGAAACCTGATGGGAGCTTTTACAGAAAATTAGCCACTTTTAAATGACTTTTTCATCGAGCGGCTCGATCCAAACAGAGCGTGCCGGCCGCTCTGAAACGAAAGTCGCGTTCTTTACGGTTTGTCGTTCGCAACGGACGGTGGTGGTGGGGGGGATTGCGCTTTACTTAACGAGAAAATTAAAACGACAAAGGGGATTATCGTGTAATAAGCTTTTAACGATTGCACGAAACTATGTTGTAATGGGCGGGTTCGCGTGCGAGCTTATGGGCTTACGGGCTTACGGGATATTAATTTGCCGCGGACGGATGTTAAAACGTTACCGGTTTCTTCGTGAAAACAGATCGCCGTTTCCTTCAGCGTAACGTGCAATTCAATTACTCGGGAGGAGCTTTTCAAATCCCGTTTGCCAGTCTTATGAAAACGAATTTTACAATTAAGCAGCGAAAAGTCTGTATTTTCGCTGATTCTTTTCGACTTTAGCGAACACCAACAAACGAAATTACAAGATGCTTGTATATTTTACATACACGTATGTGTATAATACCTTCATCTTTATAATTTTATTATAAATGTACATCTGTGTTTTATTTTTATAATTTTTACTCATTTCTTTGATTATTATTATTATTATTGTTATTGTTGTTGTATCAAAAAGTGTCTTTACTGCGTGTATTAATAAATTTAATTGAAGCGAATATTTGTAAATTTCATGTATATTTGAAAGAAGAAACTACATTTTGTACATAAAACATTTCGCACGATGTTCAACGAAAGAAAAAGGAAAATTGGAAAAAGAAAATATGAGTTGACATTGATTCGACGAATTTTCATGTATCATCTCGATGATGTTACTTAATTACTTTTAAAGAAATAAAGTTTCAAAACAAATATCATACGCTAAAATTCATAATAAATAATTCCAAATTAAACACGGATAGAAACATGTACAAAATAATTTAAAATTAGTTGTAAAACAGAAACAAAAAATTACAAGACGTGAATAAATTACTTGAAATAAGAATAAATAAATAACAGACAATAAGTTTATTGAAAAACTGTTTAAGAAAATTCCCAAAGCAATTCTTCAGAGGACAAACGAAAATTACGTGGAATATTAATTATTAACAAATCACCAGATTGATTCCTGAGAAAAATATTTCTTGAAAATTACATTGTCATCTCTATAATATACATTCCAAATTTATATTCATCCTTAAAAATAAAACGAAGCTTCGTAAAAAATCAAATCTCGTATGTTACATGTTAATCAATATACATCTTCACAAAATCATTAACGCACAATCCCTGAAATACCTAAATGTTCCTTCAAAATTATATTATATGTATACTCATTGTCAATTTCTTGCTTTCCAAGTTTGTATTCACTCTTAAAAATGAAACGGAGCTTTATAGTCGATCGCTTATAGAAATACAAATCTCGTTTGCATCGTAATTTACAGCCCACCCGATATAATACGCAAAAATACGAGAATCTACAATGAAATATTTCCATTCCATAAAGCAGAATATCGTAGACAACAGCATCCTCGTTCAGGACGGATGGAAATTATGGTTTCCCATATTTTGAAAAGTAAAAATCTTTCTTTTACTTATAACACATTCATAATAAAATCATAAAAATATGAATTTATATACTTATAACTTATATATTATATATTTATAATTTATATATATAACATACATTTATATACTTGTATAATTTATATATTTATATACTTGTATAATTTACATATTTATATACTTGTATAATTTATATATTTATATTCTTATATAACTTATATACCCGTATACTCATATAACTTAATATCGAGAATTATACCGAGAACGTAGACGAAAGAGAAATTTATTTCTCCAAAGTGTGAAATTTGGAAATCAGTCGAAGCCCGAATGCGTCAAAACGTTATCACTGCTCGTTCGTTTAATTTCCAATCGCAATCGCGGCCGATATTCTGGTGGATAGGCGCTGTACGTATACCATTGTCTTCGAGGAACAAGCTCGCGTTCAAATTCAAATTCGCAAACCGCTGACCAATATTTTGCGTAGGCATTTTGCGATAAACTAGTTCCGCTGCAACATCACAAAAGCGTGCCGATAAACGGTGCCGGCAAGGGGGTGAAACGCGGGCTGTTGCTTCAAATAAAACGAGATAATGGCTCCGATACGAAGCATCGACCGGGGAGCCATAATGCACGTTGGTTTATTCGCGGGGGCCGTGGTGATTCCGGGGAAAATACAGCTTCGTTATTTGCGACAGCAGGACTTATTTTCGCGATCGTGATCGCGCGGAAACGGAACGAACGTATTCCGATTCTCTGGATGATTCGAGGAAAAATTCTAGGATCAAGACGCGGAGATCAACAAATAGTGATTAAAATACCGATCGTTTCACGATCACGAGTAATGGTAGAGTTTGAAAACAAAGGAGTGACTGTGTTTCTTGGAAGAAGTTGGGCAAGATATTGTAGATAAATTAGAAATATGTATTTTTGTAGAAAGAAGAAAATTAATTGAGAGCTGGAAGTTTAGTTTGTTTTTTAGAATGTTATGACTAGATTATTTGTAGGGAATTTAATAATGTTTATGATGTACGATTCTAGGATCAAGATGTAAAGATCAAGAGAAAGAAATTTAACGAATAATTATTAAATAAATTCTAGAAATTTAACAAATAATTGTTAAATAAGTTGAACAGACCCACGAGATTTAAGATCCAACCTTCAACGCTTGTTTGAAATATTTTTTTATACAATAAATGGTAGACAAAATCAGGTGATGTATTTTATGGAAGAACTATAACAGAGGAATAGATTTTTCGACGTAACGTATCTTCACATTATTAAATCAAATGATCAACAATTTATTTCACTGTCTAATTTCACGAATCTAACGAACAATTATCAAAAAAATTGAACAGACCCACGAGATTCAAGATCCAACCCTAAACTCTTGCTTGAAATATTTTTTTATACATACAATATACATTTTTTATTTGTACAATAAATAATATGCAGATGATCCATTTTATGCAAGAACCACAACAGAGATTTTTCGACGTAACGTATTTTCACATTATTAAATCAAATGATCAACAATTTGTTGTACTATGATTCCAGAAATTTCACGAACAATTATCAAATAAATTAAACAGACCCACGAGAGTCAAAACCTAACCCTAAACTCTCGTTTGAAATATTTCTTTATATATACAATATATATTTTTTTATTTGCACAATAAATAATATGCAGAATCAGATGATCTATTTTATGCGAGAACCTAGATTTTTCGACGTAACATATTTTCACATTATTAAATCAAATGATCAACAATTTATTTCATTGTCTAATTTCACGAATCTAACGAACAATTATCAAAAAAATTGAACAGACCCACGATATTCAAGATCCAACCCTAAACTCTTGTTTGGAATACTTTTTTATTTATACAATAAATAATATGCAGAATCAGATGATCCATTTTATGCAAGAAAACCATAACAGAGGAATAGATTTTTCGACGTAACGTATTTTCACATTATTAAATCGAATGCACAACAATTTACTGCACTGTGATTCCAGAAATTTCGCAATTATCAAATCAATTGAACAGATCCACGATATTCAAGATCCATTCCTCTCAACGGAAATAAAAATCTCGCAAATTTCATCTCGTCGGAAAATCAAAGCAGAATCCTCAGCCGGTGGAATTGTGGAAACCGGATTCGCACATGTTTCACAGTCTACGCGGAAGAATCGCGGAGATAATGTTGTTCGAGTTCGTGTCGACAGAGCGGATGCGATTTCTGACACGTCGCGCAATCACGGCGGAACAACGTTACGAACGCGGCGGATACCAGGCGTTGAAGGAACGCCGCGTCTCGTAAATCTCGATCGAGTTTCGCGGATCGAACGCCGCTGCCTTCCGCCCCCGGCAGAAGAAACAAGCGCCTTCCGCGGCACGCTTGGAAAAAGCTGATTTATTATTTCGTCGTACGGTGACTGGTTGATTTATTCGTCGTCGGGCGATGCATAAATTTACCGGATGGAAAGGAAAATCGAAAAACAGGCAATAGAGGGAGAGTTTCCACGCACCTAAATAGTGGAATACTCCGAGGTTTTTCATCCATTGCTTTTCAAATTTACCTGAGACTGAACACGCGCGAGTATTTTTAATTCCGCGAGAGGTAAGTGTTTTGAATAGCTTCAGAATGTGATTACTGTCGTGCACGATCGTCTTTTGCGTGTTTCCTTTTACGTGTTCGGATACGATCAAGTGTTTGATGTTCTCCAATGTTGAGGAGATAATAAAATTTTGAAACAGTGTTAGGATAGAATGTGGACTTTTCGTTCTTTTTCTTGTGAATGTTCAAAGTGGATCGATGACGACACATTGTCTGAAAAAATTATGGATACGGTCAGATTTTAGTCTTACTTCTGTGAGATTTAAATGTGAGACTTTATACACCTTGAACTCTCCAATATATCAAAGTATTTATCACTTGTAAAATTATTGACAAATATCAAGAATATTATTATTTCAATATTGAAATATTAAAATATTTATATTGCTGAATATGCTATTTAATAAATATTACATGTATTACAAACATTTATGATGATATTTATATTTAACAGTTAATATAATTCTAGAAATATAATTCACAAAATATAATTATTGCTTAATTTTTAAAACAAATGGCGAAACACAAGGAGAAAGTGCAAAATTTCCTAATCTGTTCTTCCTTAAAAGAAAAATTGAACTAATACGTATTTAGAACCTTTTCTATATCAAGCAACTTTCTTTCGTCTTGCTCTCTAATTCTAATTTTCCAAAATTAGACAAAATGACAGAGATAAGAAACGGGAAAATTAAATAGCAGAAAATTAACTAAGGCGAGAAGAAGTTAGGGAAAACAGCGATGGAAATAAAAGAAAAGGAGAAGCGACGGTGATCTTCGGTGAAAAAGTTGAATCGATTGTTGTAGAATTTCGATACTCCGGATGTTTCATGGGTATCGTATAAACTGCACTAAATTTCGATTGAAGGCCAAACGTTTTCGCCTCCTCCTTTCACGCGCTTTCTTCCTTTCTTTCTTTCGTTTCTTTTGCCTTCGATTTATCATATCGAAAGGAGAGTGTATGCTTTCACGGATATTCGTGTATTTATTGCGATCCGATAACCCGCGTGGCAGTTGTAAAACTCCCGAATAAATATCAGGGCCGCGAGCCGGTTGTTTCATGAATAAATCGTGACAACAACATATGGACGAGATCGAACATCATCATAGAGTTTACGAATGAATAGGCTCGAAAGCACTGAAATTATATGAAAACCGTACGAGAAAAGTTAAGAAAAGAAATTATTTACAAAAGAGGCAGTGGATGGCGTATGAAATGTGTCAGACTTCATTTTATTATACAGGGCGAGAGGAAAAATTATTTCCTACTGAAATAAATTCGTAACTTTTTTTATTATTATATTTATTATATATTTTACAAATGTTTAAAATAACATAATGAAAAAAATTATGTTTGATTTGATTAACTTAAATTTAATTTAAAGTCAATAAAATTGGTTTTTTCTTATATTTTGATGTTTCATTCGAGAAGAAAGGAAAAGAAAAGATAGACGAGAAGAAACTTTTGAACTGACCATTTTAAAATACAAAAAATCGTAAAGTATCGTTTTACTACCTTCGCGTTGAAAAATATACTCATTTCCATACTCACTTCTTTCATTTGTGTCACATACGTGTTCATTTGTTCGTCAATCATTTCAATATACTTTTTTATTATTTAATTCTCTTGCGATAAATTTTATTTCCATCTTACCGTAGTAAACACAGAAGTTGTTGCTCGTAAATGACGATATTAATAGTGGAGGCTATCAGGTACGTCTAAATTGAATCTCTTTTCGTCGTTTAATAATAAATATGACTCTTCGTCGGTTCTTATCCGTATAAACATATTTTTTGCTTCAAAGGTTTCCGTTGCAATTTCCTTTCACAATTCTTCGAAAAAATGTCGAACGCTCCCAACATTTGTCGTGACACAAGCTTTCTCTGCAATTATCGCGAACTATTGAACACTATCGAACCTTTTTCATTTCTTTTTTCCATAATTATCGGGAACACTTTTGGCAAATTCATTGTCACTTTACCACTTCAGTCAACTGTTTTTGTTTTGGAATATTTTTGTACACGGAGTAATGTTCTTAATTTCAATGTCACGTGTATTTCAGCTGGGCCTCACTTTTGCCCACGACCTAATTAATACAAATATTAACACGCAATTAACCGACCGTATTTCACACGAATGTTATGCTTCCGATAGCTGCTGCACGACTGAGGAGCGTAAATATTCGACTTGTTCCAAATTGCGACTGTTGAACGATATTTACACTTTTGTTTTTATATCACTTTTATTCAGTTTATGTCACTACGTGACATTCGACACACTGCACACACGTTCATGAATATTCCAAGAATATCGATGTAATAATCTGAGCATTCTCTCTACTTTTAGTACACATAGTATAAGAAAAGATAGTGTCTGTCATATTGTCTCGGAATGTATGCAAAAGTGTCACGAGTAGTATTAATTTTAATACGTACATGTCCACCGTATAACGCAGTAAAATTCTGGATTTTAAATTTCTGTATTTCCGACTCGAATACGTTGATAAAATTACACGAGAACCGTATGGAAAGTTATTTTAATTGTAGAATATACCAAACGATAGAAGTGTAACTCTAGATTTTTTTATTCCCGACATATTTCGAATTCGACGCGTCAATGAAATTGCATGAAACCATAGATATAATATTGTACAGAGAAGTGTTACAAGCGAGTTTAATTTTAAATACGACACGATACATGTGGAATTCTAGATTTTAAATTTCGAAACGTTCTGGACGTTCAATATGCCGAACATGTGGAAATTATACTGAAAATATACGGCGAGTGGACTTAATTTTGAAATATATACATGACACAAGTACGATTTCTGGATTTTAAATTCCTCTATATTCAGATCTGACGAGTTAATTATACGAAATTATACGAAAGTATATGTGTGAAAATTGTACGAGACTTAATTTTTGGATATACTAGACGACACGAGTAGAATTCTCGATGATTAATCTCTCTATTTCTGAGTTCGACATGTATAATATAAGGACTGTTTTAACCAACTTCGAATATATTAGAAAAATATTTGGAGGATGATAAATGTAGGATAATTCAAAATTTGCAATAAATTTCTCACTTGCACCAAACGACGTGTAAAATTTTTTACGTATATTACACATTGTGATAACAAAACTGTTAACACTTGAGCTACTCTCGAATTCGCATTGAATAATTTACGTACGAAATTAATTAATACTTTCAAGGGTATAGGGACACGAATTTATAACATAATCTACTGTCTAGAAACTATTGCAATTTATACTTTGAATAATAATAAAAAGACATTCGATTCTCATTTGCAAGGAGAATTCGATTGAAATACACGTACAATTTTTTGCCAAAGAACATGGTTGATTGTTCCATTTTCTCAATGGCATATGTGCCTGCATATGTACGTTCATAGGCCAAGGGAATGGATTTTGTTTAACGCACATAGACGTTCACAGGGTCAAAGAGTTAAAGGGCATATCCCTGGTACAAAAGACTGCAAAGTAATCTTGCTGCAATTTGGGCCTTCGCTCGCACTAGTTGGACTATAACTTTTTATTGAACGTTCGATCAAAGCTATCCAATGGAAGACTTTAATACCAGCGAAGTGTCCTGTCTTCTCTGAATTATCTGCGCGAAATTTTCCACTCTTCGATAAATCGTGAAATATCTCTATATCTAAAGACAAGGTAAAGAATTATTGCCGAAATAAGTGTCCAGCGATGATAAAAAGATATATACAAAGATACTGAGCTTGTAAATAAATGTAAAAATATCGAACGTTGTGATATTGTGGAAAATTCTCCTAATAACTAGAATGTAACAGCGTTTCGATTTTAAAAGATCGCTCGAAGCACACGTTGTCTGCGGACGTGTGTCTGTGTAAAAAGGTTTTGGAATATCTACAGACGGTCCACGGATAATCGATGAAGTATCGTGAAATACACGATATATACAGCCAGTCGCAGAAGTCTACGTACACGTCAAGTTTGAAATACTCGAAATGTTAAAAACCATTGTACTTTGAAAGTGTTCGAGCAAGTGTTTTGCTTAAGAAATATTCTTGATGTTTTATTGGCAATTGATTTGTTAGTTAAAATTAAACTGTTTCCGAAATATTGATAATTTTTCTTACATTTGTTTTAAATAAGTTGAAAATACAATTGTGTAAAAATTACATTTAGATACATCTACTGTATCTACAGTAATAATAGAAACACATTTCGTACATTTTAATTTACCTTTCATGATAGGCTCATAGTGATTGTTCGTTCTAATTTGTTTAAGTTTAATGAACTATAAAATGTTTCGATTTGACATACGTATGTAGAAAGGCAAATTAATGGCCAGCTTTTCAGTATTCGTAAAAGTCGGGAAAGTAAGATGTACGTAGACTTCTACTGCAGACTGTACGTACACATATAGGCAACACACGATATAACTTACAAAATCCACAGCCAATGTATGCAGACTATCTAGAATCGATATCAATATGTCTGTAGACAACTTTTGAAACTGCTGTAGCGATGTTCTGCTCCAAAACTCTTTTTCAATCGAAATGCTACAACAGTAATTCACAATGGAAAAAGGAATTATTACGGTGGCATTACATAAATTACAGGAGTCTAAATTGTAACGATTAAAAGGTGTCAAAATTACAATTATCGTAACAATTTAAAAAAATTCCCGCTGTCTAGTAAAAATTAAAAAAAATTAAAAAATACGACGTGATTATACTTATGCAACGATTTTAACTAACTCGAGGCTTAGTTACGACTTCCATTTGCAAACATGTGCAAAATTGGAGAATTAAAGTTTCGGCTGAAATAACAAAAATATCTTCAACAAGTGGAATAAAATTATGCAGCACAATGCATAAAGTTGTATAACGTTTTGTAATTGTTCGATTTGTACAAGATCGTATAATAAATATCGATACGTCAAAATATAATGAAACGTGTCTTTACAATGTAATTTGTAACTTGCACGATAGCACACGTTTCTGAAAGTCTGTCTACTTCTGACTTTTAAAAAGTTTGAAACGTATTTCAAATCTCTGCATGCATTCATCACTGACACATGCATTCAATTATAACTTTCGGAAAATCGACAACTTTTCTGAAACTGAGTTACGAGAGGCCCTTTGTGAGCATCATTCTCGCATATTCCGTTTCCAAAGATCTAAACATAAATTTAATAAAACAATTAAGAGGACTTGACAGTTTTATGTTAACGATTAAATGAAATAAAATGAAAATTTCTTTTAACAAAATAATAGCTGCAATGAAGCAAAAGTTCATTGATTGTGTTATTTCTTTAAGGCGATAGGAAAAATTATTGTCGATATAGTTCACTTTCACGTAGATCACATTTTTACTTTCTTTCAGATCAATAGAACGATAAAAATCGTGATAGCCATTAAAAATGATACGATAATTCGAACAGTAATAAAAGTAATTGTACAAAAATTATACCGTTTCTTCAAACACGACCAATTTCAAAATAAATTACTTGAAAATCAACATTTCCAAATGGAAATATCCTCTTTTTTTTTTAAAAAAAAAAGGAAAAAACAAAATTTAAAATAAAAATAAACTTGTTATGTCATTTTAAAAGTTTGTCACACGAATTCTCTGATACACATCACGTTGATAGAAAAAACAGTATCATCTTAATAAAAAGTGAAAATGCATAAAAATCATTATTATTACAATAAATTTACAAAAGAGATGTCATAGAAATAATAATAATAATTAAAAAAAAAAACGATACAGATACATACTGTAAAATTTAACTGATGATTGATGTTGAATTTCTTTTTTATATTTACAAACGTATGCTCAGAATTTTAACAAGATCTTTATTTTAATTCACATCACAGAAATCCATAATAGGTTGAAATATCTGCATGTGCGATTATAAACATAACGTCACGCATTAATATCGCGCTATATTCTGCACGCGATATTCTTTTGTTACCTCATGCGTGTTCGTTAATTTTCGTAAGCAATATCGAAACCCCATCGCCGACTCAAAGTTAATCAAAATTTTTACAACTGACCTGGCTCCGCTCGATTTCCACCAATCTAAAATACCTCTTTCCAGATCCTCTCGCGACCTAATAAATTCCCCTGAATTTTTATCGCTGCCGCTGTGCACGTCCCATCCGAAACGCTCGCCACCCCCGATAGGTTCTATCGCAATAAGCGATCCAAAAACGATAATCTAGCGATTCTTCACGGATGAAAAGCGGCGGCGACTAAAGAGCAGGCCTCCAGCGCGCGAGAACTTCCGCCGCTGCCGATCGAATTTCCTTCCGGCTGGCGCGGCAGTCCCTCTGCCGCGCTTTATGCGAGATTAATAAGCCACTTGATTTCACTTTACCGGCACATTTGTTCCTACCGATCGAAATTCCAGAACGAGCAACACCTCACGCGCCATTGATGTCACCAAGAAGAGAATTTTTCGCGGTACATTGGAGCTTTCCGTGAAGAATTCTCCGATTCTTACGGGTGGTCAATCCGTAAATGATCGATGGTAAATTACGTTGATTAATTAACGATCTCTGATAGTTACGATGAGAGAGATTGATGATACACCGTGTTCGATATAGACAGAGGTGTTTGGACAATAGTAGGGAATTTTTTGTGAATATATTATATAATGTATTATGTCTGTTTGTTAAGTAGGACATTCTGAAATTTCATTGACAATCTAACGAGACTTGATTGTGATTATTATGCTGGTCCTAAGTTTGAAGCAACAGGCTAAAATGCAAGCAAGTATACATGAAAATTGCAAAATATTTAATATAAAAAATATTATATAATATATATATACACGTTTCACAGAAATTTCATTAACACTAGAGCGAGAGTCGACTATTGTGTTAATCAAGTTTGTACACAAAGAAATAAAACCTAAAGGTACATTATATATGTAATTGAACATTTAATGAATATATCAAGTATGATATATTGTACTAAATATTTATATGAATATATAGATTTTTGTGAATATATGTGCATGTGTATATGTTATGTGTATTTGATATTTTATTAATACTATAGCAAAACATGTATCTATAATGTATCAAGTTTAAAAGAAATCACATTTCATTAGTGATATAGTAGGACATAACGTTCATGATTGTATTAATCAAGTCTGAAATGACAAATCTAAACATGTATATAGAAATCATATAGAAAATGTACATAGAAATTATGAAAAATTATATAAAAAAGTATCTAAAGTACAAATATTATAGTTCAGATAATGTATGTTTTGTAGAAACGAACTTGTACAAACTTCTACAGTCTAGTGGCAAATAATTTATTTCAACTATTTTTTCAATATACTACATTCTATGTATTTCTGTATATTCTATGTATTTCTCATAAACGTATAAACATTCACAATCTATCAATACGCTTTTAATAATGTTTAAAAAAAGTTAACTATATACATCTTCATATTTAATAAAACACTTCAACACGCAAATTTCTCTGCAGTTTTGACTCTCAGATCAGTTTTACCAAAGAAAAGAAACAATAATTCCAAAATAGACATAGTTACATTCACTTAATACGCGTCAGAATTATTATTACTTCAATTCATTCAATACTATGGCGGATAAGAATTACATTTCGCCAATTAATTTCCTATGAAAGAAAAATATTTGCGAGTTTATCAGCTAACGCGAAAAGTCCACTGTCCAGGGAATTTTGATTTCAACAAAACACTGTGCAAACGTCGAGTATTACATGCATAATAAAGTATAGGCGAGAGCTTCTACTTTATTATGTGCGAGAGGAGATGAAGTTTACCCTTTATTTCCATAGATCAACCGGACTGATAAATTTATCGTGTGAAAACGATTTTCCTTAACTCTCGTTGTGAAAAATGTACAAAGCGAAACAGAGGAAAAAATTCCCATCCGCGGGAAAATTACGCATCGCGAGCAAACTCCTCTGCAATATGGTCGTAACGAAGTGACAACTTTCAGAATTGACTTTGCCCTCTGTGCGGTGAATTTCCTCTTGTATTCTGTTATATTTCATATTCATATGAAATTCAGAAGTTTTCATATAAGATTAGAAGTTTGTTGAATTGTTGTACTTGATTGTTCTTCGTGAATCGAGGAAGAGGGAGGTCCGATGCGAATTTTACGACTTGATCGTTAAGCACTGTGCAACTTTGAAAATTATACCGCTGAAGGTGCGGACTTTTAAGCATTTTTAAATTTTCGCGTACATAACTGAAACAATGGAATCTAAATAGACTAACTCGTTTCGTCTATTAAATATAATCAATACTCTATACCTCGCGTATTTTATGTATTACCTGCAATATGTGCGTTCTTTGCACTTTGAAATTTCCCATAAATGCATTCTAATTAGAAGTTAATCTTGCTTCGCGTATTAACAACAAAGAATTTCAAGTATAATTCAATAACACATTGAAAATTATCAAACGAATAATAATAATATAAAATAATATAAAGGTATTGTATAAAATCTATATTGAACGAAGATTGAAAGAAGTATTACAAATAGTCTATAAAGGTTAATCCATCTTTAATTCTTTTGTTAGTGATTGGTTACCAATTGTTGTATTAAGAGTTGAAATTTCTCTTTTTCATTTACCGAGACTGGTTCGTTCAAATTCTTTTTTACACATATTTGATTGAAAATTGTTCTGAATCCTCCTTAACGACCTTCTTATTTCAACAATATTTTTGTAACATTATAACGATCAATCGGTAATAAAAATATCCCACTGAATCGTTTCAAGTGTTTATTCGACATTGGATCAAAAATTCAAATAAAGTAGAAAAGAGTTTAAACTCCAGTAAGTTATGTAAAATATAAAATCTCAATTGTAGGTTATATAAAATTACACTTCTAGATTACTGGATTTTGTCTCATCCTAACAAAAATCGTAAATTATATTATGATTTACATGTCACTGTGATTATTCTTGTTTTAACTGCAACCAGTTTTACAGAATGAATTAATTTATAATAAAGTTTATAGTATTACAATGAAATTTGTAGCAAGATGCAACGAAATGATCATGCATAAGCTAAGTTTTTCAGCAATTTGAGAAAATTCGATATTACAAACATTTCAAGAGGATAAATTTGAAAGTGGTTCAATATCTCTTATCCGCTGCGCTGAATAGGTAATACTAAAACTGACCCCACTTTTATGTTTCTGCCACAAATATCCGTCCCATAAATGTCGTACGTATGGGTGGCACCCTGTCACTTTATCGTTTCTCACCCCAGCAATAGTTGCTACATTTAATTTTTCTCATTCCCTATCCACGGTTCTTCCCCAATAGGCGGTCCTGTATTTTCACGAAACGCGACCAAAAGTTAAGAAGACTAATCAGAGAGAAAGGTCCTCGCACCACAAGAACTAGTGACGTTATTGTGGTGTCGGTGACGTTACCGCTGCATCATGCGATTTTCTGAGCTCAGTGATCGGTGACGACACCGTAGCGTCGTGTGATTTTCAATGCCTAGTGATTGTGGTGACAATATAGTAGCATCGTATGACGCTTTCAGCGCCATCACGAAGATTACATTGAATGATTGATCGTCTCTTGATCATGTCTGTTTAAAAAAAACTGCAACTGCTAGGCAATAAAAGCAGCTTTTTCTGGAAATAAAATACATTTACAACGTTTAACGTTTTAGAAAATATTTATGACCTTGCTTTGTACGTCCAGCGAGAAAAATTTGAAAATTATGAATTTTTTTACAATGTAAAAGCCAAGACTTTATTTCATCCGTAATTTGTGTTTTCATAAACAAATGTTCAAGAAAATTTATTGACACTTACTTATGAAAAATATAGTTTTTTAAATATATTATATAATATATAATATGTATATTACAATAATTGTGATATATAAACAAAAGGTTTCTTTGCGAAATGGTATATTTATAAATTATTAAATTCGTCGTTAAACAACACTAATTTCATCAATTTACACAAGAACGGTATCTTCAACAATTGCGACGATTGCCAATAAAAAAAAAGAAAAGTATAGTCAAATATTACGAGAATAGTACGAGTCAAATATTTTTTTTGAAAACTACATTTTATCGAAATCGGTGAGTCACACTTCGGTATCTTCCCTTGCTAGTGATCGACGATATTACTCGCAACGTTGTAAAATTTTCAATAGTTAGTGATCGGTCACGTTACTGTGGGTCGTGTAATTTCCAGTGTTTGTAAATTTTTAACAAAACTTGCTGGACTCCTAGTGAAAGTTATTGTCCAAAGGAGCCAGTCGTCGTAATGTCTTCTCCAATGAAGCTTCTTCATTCTATTTTTCAATTTTCAATTGTTTAATTTCATCCCGAATGTTCAATTTCATTTTCCAGCTAACTAATTAATTTTATTTATTTTCTTCTTGTAAGATTAAAAGCTGTACTCTTGCAAGATTAAAAGACGATGCTTAATCTTGGAAGATGTATTCCAATTGCTTGATTGGATCTTGTCGATAAACGAATATTTAATAAAATATTTGACAAACTTTTATTACAAAACTGTAAAATGTGCGAAAATTGTAAATAAAATTGCAGATGTGTAATTTCAACTGGTTTCCTGATTTATTATGATATTTCATTTGACTAATGATTAGTTAATTAATGAAGGAAATGTATATGTTTATAGCGACTCACAAAAGTATTCGACCCACCCAGCATAGAAAAATTTTCGCGCATATATCATGTACATAAAACATTTTAAAATTTCATTGACACTGCAGTGATAAATTACAATTATTATAATTATACTGGTAAAATTTGGAATCACAAGATGTTTGTTGCAAACATATGTTCAGCATAGGAATCAGTGTGTACAGCACGAATGATTGTCTTAAGTGTATAATAATCGTTAAAAATAGTTCCATGAAATATTGACATAACTCTGTAATGTCTGTGAAACGTGTATATATTATGTACTATTTTTCGTATTGAATATTTCGTAATTTCCATGTACATTTTTACATTTGCCTCAAACTTGAGCAACACGATAATTTCAATGACAATTTCAGAATGTCCTAGATAACATACGTACAATGTATCCGTAAAAAGTTTCTACGAACGTTCGAATGCTTTTGGGTGCAGCTACGCGTAATATTAAATTCACAGGAAATCGTTAACTGTTAAATTACTATTTCTGCTGCGGTACATTTACAAAATATTCATTTAATTAAATTCTGAACGACAACGAGCAATAAGAACAATGTGCATGTGGATAAATATCTCACTGTCCATCGCACGGGAAATTCGCCGATTTATTATGTTTGTACTGTATTTCGCATAAACTATTCATTATGCTCGTCATGTGAATAACAGTAGAATTAATTATTAAATCGTTCAACTAGCGTTGATGCTTCTAAATATTACGCGTATTGTTCAATACAAAAAATATGATATACTCGTGCATATATATATATATATATATATACATAAAGTTGATCTACATTGTCTATTTTATATTACATAAACAAATCTGTATTTAGAAAAACAATGTCTACATCTTTCATCTTACTCCTCTAACTTCAATTTCCTTTCTCAACTTCAATTTAAAAAAAAAAGGAGAAAAATTTGTTTGCTAAATATGCACGAACTCTTCACAACTCTTTGTTACTATACCACGTTCGAAGAACAGCGAATTCATAGTACATCGACGAATCGCGAGAGACAACTATTTCTTATTCAATTCGAATTCCAAGTAATCTATTAAATAATAAATTAATATCAAATTCAATTTCTTTCTACGAAGATAAATTAATGAATCTTTGCATAATATTTATAATAACAACAATGCTATTATTAAGAAACATTATTTTTAATTATAAATTTACAAATGTTTATATATAATAACAAGAATGCTATTATTGAGAAAAATTATTTTTAATTATAAATTGATAATTTTTAATTTGAATTTATTAAAAATTTACAAATGTTTATATGCAATAACAACAATGCTATTGTTTAGAAAAATTATTTTTAATTATAAATTGATAATTTTTAATTTGAATTTATTAAAAATTTACAAGTGCCCCAATCACGTGCCCCGAGCGATGAAAGAAAGAAAAGGGGGAAAAACAGGAGAGTCAACTATTCTACCTATCTGGAAAGAGTTAATGGCAGGACATTAATACAACACGTAGCGACGCCGTTGGATTAAACTACTTCGATGGTAGTTCGGTGCCCGTAACGAGCTACTAAGTACCGAACGATCCTATCGTGCGAGCACCCAACGGCCTCCCACATGTACACACGTGTAAATCATCGCGCGCACATGTAAATCACCAGGCGAGTGCACGCGTGCATGCAGAGGCGCGTGTTTGATCGTACGTACCAACAGCGATGCTCGAGCACGTTGCTGCCGCTGCTCATCTCGCGCGGCCACGCCGACGAAAACACGGACGAAACGGATGAAAACGACCAGGCCGCTGGATACACGGTCGCGGAGTCGGAAGAAAACGGCGGCCGCGCGTCGGTCGATCGATCATCGATGAGAATCGACCGAAAAAGAACGACACACGAAGGAACGACACTCGCGCGGAACAGCGTATGTTTCTTCACAGCTCGCTACTGCGACAGCAGCAGGCGACACACATTCACACTCTTCGACACACCTCCTCCACCACCACCACCACCTCCTCCTCCTCCTCCTCCTGCTTCTAGACGCGTGTACCCTCGTAACGTAGTCGAGTTTGCCCTCGTCGAGGACCGAACGATCACTCTTGTCCCGCGAGTGATCTTCAAACGTTGCCAAACCGAACCGAACTTCGCTGAACAGAAAGGGTTCGAAGTTTTATCGTAACGCGTCCAACGTCCAATAGTCGTTTACGAGCAGAACCCTCGACGCGTCCGGCTGTCGTTTGGCGAAGTTTGGACGATGGTTATAGAGTTATCGGAGACGTTCGATCTCGACAATGTTCGATCGAAGGAGTCGCGTGCTCTTCTCAAACAAGGAGAGACTCGCCCGATGCTTATCGTTTAAAAGACACTTGATAATTGCGTTTGCTACGTGCTTATCCAGCGTGTCAGTGATCAACGTGCGGAAATCGAGCGCGGAATCCCTTGTTTTACTCGGTTCGTCGATAAGAGCGATAGAGAGTCACACGTTCAATTAGATCCGTCACCGTAGGGGGATCCGATCTCTCTCTCTCTCTCTTTCTCTCGAATTTTCACGCTTCCCCACGCTCCCTCCTCGACGTCTAATCTCGGCCACACTGAAGTCCCTCGAACGCGAAAGGTTAAGGTCATCCAGCGGCGACTCCTACCCAGACCGGTCTATCTTCCCTTCCTTCGCGATGCACTCTCCTACGGGAGATCGGTCCTCCAACGTTCCAACGCCGAGCGATATCGATCCTCGCGGTTGCACAATCTCGCGTAACTATTCCCTTCGGCTGACCGGTCGAGCGGTCCGGCGGAAACAACGTGCAAGCCTCGCGTGTTCAAGCAACACGTGTGTTCCTGCTCGACGCGCCCCACAGACAGATGCTCCTCCGATACTCTCCGCTTTCGTCGACGCGAGCTACCTTCAATCTCCGTCCGACCATCCCATCGAGCAGCGAAACGTCGAACGTCGCCGACCGGCGAGACTTTCCAAAGTGATATCGAGATTAACTGGCCGAAAACGACGAGATACGAAGAACCTCTCGATGCTCGTCACCATCGTGGACCAACGATCCCCATGCACGTCATTCGTGTCTCGCTGGCGACGAAGCTCGATCGCGTGAAACTCTGGTTCGGCAGTGACGAGTCATCTGGCTGTTGCCACGACGTTGAAACCGGCGTGCTCTCTCCTCGCTCTCCTTCAGCTTGCAGCCTAGCCCAATAAGAGAGAGTGAATGAGTCTCGTTTCTTCAGCTGGCTGCCTCACTGAATGTCGATGGAGCGAAAGACGTGGTTGGGCAGACGGTGACACATGGTGGAACAACGATGGACCACGGAATCGAGGTTAGCGCACTGGCACCCGGCAGTGGTGCACGTTCCAACGCAGCGAATCGAAGACGAGACGGTGGCACACGGGCGACGTCGTCGGTAGCAGCAGCAGCAGCAGCAGCAGCAGCAGCAGCAGCAGCAGTAGCAGTCATCGGGCGAAACACACGCGTCGAAGGGAACGTGGAGCGTGATTCCGTGTGCCCGCGTCACATGATCCGTTGACGGACGAGCTCTCGTCTTTGGAGGAGCGAGTGGACAGCTCGGGGCAGGCTGGTACGACCGTCGCCTGTCGTGGTTGAACGCGTCTCGCCGCTGCCAGCCCAAGAGAGAGAAAGAGAGAGAGAGAAAATAGAAAGGAAAAAAGGAAAAGAGAATGTTACGCCGGTTTCTCCTCCTTCAATGCCCGGGGAACGGCTATGGCGGCGGCCTGGCACTTACTGCTGCTTCCCTCGGCGCGGGGGTGGTCGAAAGGGGTCGGTTCGCTCGCGGGCCGAAGGGGGAACGATTATCTCGCAGCATCCCCCATCGCGCAGGACCAGTCCGTACGGCGCGACCGCTACGTCGAACAGAGACGCCTGGATGCCGACGAGAGTGGATGAAAGAGGGCGCTGGTTGGACAGAGACGTCCGCAGCGAAGGGTGCAAGGGAACAGGCTGATCGCGTTGGTGCGACGGCGAGCAAAATCGGGGTGTAGGCTTGAAACAGAGAGGGGGAGTGAGAGAGAGAGAGAGAGGAAAATGGGGTAGAAAGTGGAACCGGAGGAGGGTGCGAGGGGTTGGAGAGAGATGGAAGGAAACGGTGTGCATGGAGCTGGCTGAGTTGGAAAGGGACGGCCAAGGAGATGGAAAGAGAGGCGGGCGAGCAGGAGAACGTCGGAATAAATGAGTGAATCGGAGGGAGAGAATGTTGGCAACGGAGATCAAAGAGGGTTGCCGGAGACTGGAGAGAGAGCAAATGACGGAAGGGAGAAGGACGGACAGAGGAAGTATGAAACGGTGGAAATAGGTGTGGATTAAGGAACGACGAGAACGGGGTGAAGGACAAAAAACAATGCGGGAAAGAAGGAGCGGTGATGAGGAAAGGTGGAGATGATCGGAGCGTAAGGTTAAGAGACGAGATGGAAGGAGATGTGTCTTTTGTTGGAACAACGAGAGACACGTGATTGAGAAAGAAGCGAGATTCCGGACTGCTGGAAGAGACACGGGGACGAACCGCGATGAAAATAGAGGAAATCACGAGCCACGATCAAAGTGGCGAGAAAAGAATTCTTGCGAGGCTTGAGAAACGAAGAAAGGAGAGAAATTAATAAGAAACTGTGCCGATACGGTGTAAAATGAGTGAGGAAAGAGGGCGGTAAGCACCCTTCTTTCCCGATGCTTCGTGACACGGTTACGAATAAGGAACGAAACTGGCGGTACCGAAGGCTCGAAGAGAAAAAAAAAAAGTTCAAATCGTACTTTGTATCTTGTAGTATCGTTCAAAACACGAATACATATGGTTATTTAGAACGTTCTAATTTTTGAAAAGTTGTGCAACGATTGACACCGACAGAAACGTGAAAATTGCATCGAAGAAACTAGAGTGCAATTTCACTAAGTTTATAATTCGATAAAGAACACTAACGTTTATTCGTATCATTCGAATCTCTAAAAATACAACATTATAAATCTGTAAAATTATTTTGAAAAATTACAAATTGGTCATTTTTATCAGTTTGGTAGCTCTAGTGTTAGGGAAAATATTTTCGTATGATTATTGCTTCATCCATGTCTGTATATTCTTGCAATTGTTAATTGTTACATCAGGATTGAATTAGTTTATGCATTTTCGCTGTCAACTTAATTATCAACGAATTAGAATGAAATAAAATTTATCGATTATCAGTAAAGGCTCAATCTATCATTATGAATAATATAAAGTTTCCAATATTTTAATGTTTCGATTAATTTGAAAAATTTAATTTTATTGTAGTATATACAATAATTCTATTATAGTATATAATATAAATTTAAATAGAGGAACGTGTACAGAGAAGGGAAGTATAAACATTAACACAGAGAACGGAAATTGTAGAATTATTGATTGTGTATACTGTTTGATACTGATTGCATACTCAATGTGATCTTCGCGAGCAAACACTGGTCCCATAGTTATAGATTTACATATGCGTGAATAAATAAGAACAGAACACAAACTATGATATATCAATGATAGAAAAGTAAAGAGATTAATTAGATTATTATTGCTACCAACGAAAGAAAATTCAAACGGCAAGACGAAATTATTAAGGAATAATTTGCTATTCAACATTTAGTAATTACAATTGTTAAAATATTTGTTCTTCTGTTATGAGAGAATTGGAGATGAAATTTATAAAAAGAACTTGTATAATATTTATCATAGTATATTTATTAGGATTATTTGTTTCGACACGTGTATCAATTAATTTTAGAGTAATTTAGAAATATTATTTCCTCGTATCTGGAATTGGAATTTTTCCTATTCTGCGATAGACAAAACAGCAATTAGATTCGAAAATTAAATTACGCGACCATTATTCGTGCAACAAGTACATATAAAAATTAAGTCACATTGTTTCATATGATATGAATTGTATTGTATTGTATTGTATTGTAGAATAATAATTTTATTGACAAGTCTAATGTCCTATTAATATCCAGTTATATTCGAGCTCTATCTTAAATTATATTCGAGTTCTTCTCTATTCCTAATATTGTACATTTAACTCCATAAACGAATGATACACGCTTCATACACGTAATATTCCCGATTTACAAAATGGAATCAGAGTCGGAAAAAAAAAAATACTCACCGAAAGGATTAATTTTCATTATCACGTGTTATCCTCGCGGCTTCGCCTACGGCAATTTTCATTTCAAACTTTAGCCGAGTAAACGTAGACACGTAGATTAGCTGAGTACACAGCTAGCGGGGTTAGGGCGTGCATAAAAAATGCAAGACCATTTATCGTATAAAATCTCTTATGCTGCAGATCAAAGGGAAATGGCCGGCCAAAGGGGTGGCACGAATATTCGTTCCATCGCACGGCCAAACAGCCATCCAATAAACTTAATGTTGTATGCGATAAGTCATGCCTATAATCGGATCCAGGTGCGCCGGTGAAGTTACAGGCGCGCGTACCTTAAGGTGCGTCCACGTTTGTTACTGTTACACGTGTATTATGTATTCAGCGGTAACGAGGTTACGATGCACCACCTAAATTTCCGAAATTTGTTTACTGACACCTACGCACACGCCGCCATGTTGAATCAGAAGGACCGCATCTCGACGGAGGTGTTGTTTATTTATACTTTGAAAAACAACGCGCAGAAATGTTGGTTTCCCCGCCAAACATTGCCAAATGCCAAATGTTTCGTGCTGTTTGACATTAATCGATATTAATAGTTTTAATGTTAACGTTTTAATTATAATTGTTTTAATTTCAACCTCAACGAACATGTGAGAGATTGCAGGTATAACGTTTATATATTTATACTTTTAACGTTAAAAAATATTTATATAAAATATTTATATATTTATACTTTTCGGACGTACACGGAATACCCGATATTGTTAAATGCTGAAATTTTTTTTTTTTCTAAAGTCGTTTGTTAAATCACCTTTTATAGATACCTCTGTTTGAATTAACGCGGTAGCGTAACGCTACAATGTTGAATCGCCGCGTTCCAGTTGAATGGATGAGAATCAGGTCTCGGTTTGACAGGTCGAAGACGTTCAAATTTGTTCAAGTTGAATTATGTTAAATATTTTCTTTAGAACGGACTGCTTCATCGACATTCGACGACGCGGGGTATGTAATAATCAGAAATTTTATGTATTTTAAAATTTCTGATGAATATCGCTAATGGAATCTAAAAACGATTCGTTTTATCCATTGTATATTATAACAAACTCTAAAATTTGTTAAATTATACATATTGTAATATGCTCTGAAGCAAAATTTGTTTCGTCTACTATATATTATAAAATACTCGACTTTGGATATTTTGTTATACAGTGAAGAGCATAACTGCGTGAAAATTATTAAGATTCGAACGCGTGTGAAAACATTTAAACAATTTTTTCACGAGTAGATCCAAGATGATCTTCAAAATTGAAATCTTCTCGCTGTACGATTGTTTTTCGCTATTTAATTGAACCACGAACGTTACGGTTATGTTGAATTTTGTTTAATTCTAGCATTCAAAGTTCAATGAAATGGTGAGAAAGGATTTTGATGGAAGAAAGGATTACGATAATCAGAGGATTATCGTGTAACAAGCTTCAAGGGGTCGTTGCAAAGAGGAGATTCGAATCTTTAAGATAATAATGAATCTAATCGCGAAAAGAATTTAACGTTCCAACAATCGTTTCAATTTTTACAGAAATTTTTTCGTTTTATTTTTCCATGCGCTACGTGATGCAAAATCATCTTTGAGAAAAAAAAAATAAATAAACTGTGGACTTTAAATTGTCGACAGTTGTTCACTGCCACTGATAATGATTTTCGACAATTTCTAATTTTCCATAAACGCGCGAAACCCGTATTCTGATTGATGATTGTCACATTTCCTGCTATGGCACAATGAATAATAACGACCACGCAACAAATTACGAATACTGTTGATGCTAGATCCTCTTAATAAGAGGATTAGGATCGAACGATCGGCACGATTAAAGGTAGTCTTCGGGAAGAAGATTGTATCAGTCGGTATCGGACGGATCGACAGCAATGAAACATTCATGAAGAAAGTTTCGTTGATGCGATCGCCGACGTGTCGTCGTCAAAATCGTTCATCCGGTAGCTTAGGTCAATGCTATCGGGTCGCTCGTGATCATTCTCGTTCTTTTCGACTCGGCTTCGTTCGCGTTGGCGAGCGGAATGCAATTAAAGCAGACGGACTTTTTTCGTGAAAAGGGACGGATCAGTCTCTTTAATTTTTCGCGTGGACAGTGCTTCTACGCATGATCGCGGGTGTTGTTGAACTGACAGGTGTGAGATTTTTTTTTTTTTTTATAGTGATTTAATCTCGTAACTGCGAAGGCAATTTACCAAAAAGCACGCGTTCTGTAAGTGTTACGACAAATGAACCACGACAGGTTATGCTTACAGTAAATACGAAATGATATAGTTTCGCACTTTATGCGAAATGAAAAAAAAAAAAAGAAACAAATGTATCAATTTTAAATTTATATGCGTTGTCTTCAAAGTTCCATGCACAGGGTGGACCAAAATATGAATAATAAATTATATTAATTGTATCATAAAAATTTAAATATTTTAAATAATAAATTATTGGAATTAATAAAGTAATTTTAAAATTCAATATTAAAAATTAAAAATAATAATCTAATTAGAAAAACAGGTATAGAAAATGGTAATACAAATTTTGAAATTGGATTAAATCCACATTCAAATGGAATTTTTTTTCTAAGTTAATTTTTTTTATTATTGATAAAAATTTATTTAAATTAAAAATAATTATTGAATTATCCCATCTATTTTTTTTCAGTGAAACATCAAAATATAAGAAAAAACTAATTTTATTAATTTTAAATTAAATTAAAATAAATACACAATTTTTTTATTATATATTTTTATATTTTATATATTACATATTTTCTTTTTACAAATCGAAGCGCACAAATTTAATTTAATTTAATTACTTTAATTTAGTTTAAATTTAATTTAGTATAATTTAAAATTAATAAAATTAGTTTTTTCTTATATTTTGATGTATTTATTTTAGTAGCAAGTGATTTTTAGCCCTGTATTTTCCGAGATAACTTGTCATCCCTAGTCAAAAGATTTAGGTTAGGTGTTTCAATGTGAAAGGTGCAATCCAGAAAGGAGGTTTTTCATTGAAATTATCATTTTCGAGAAGATCAAGTTTGAAAATTTATCAGGCATATACTTATATAATTTCGTTAATTCTGGACTGTACGAGTCGATAAGAGAACAAGTGAAAAATGTAAAATAAAATTCTCTAAAATTCGTTTAAGACTTCATCCTCAAGAAAACAAAGTTTGTATATGTTTAGTCGAAAGTTGGTTTAGTGAACGTGTGCTTGATAATGTTTTAAACTGAGTTCTCTCAAAAGCGAAGCGCCTTACTAAAATTTTCTCAGTATTCTACATTCTTTCACTTGTTTTCACAAATAAGATAATTCCTTGTTTGTTATTAATCCTTGACAAGTTTGCAGTTCAAACACACTTGATAAATTTTCAATCTTGAGTGAAAACGATACCTTAAATGAAAAAAATCTATTATTTATTTGGAATTTATTTTTCCTTATTTTTCCTTCAGTATTGAGACACCCTGTAAACGTAATACAACGAAATAAATTTTTTCGTAATTGAACATACACTCCTACTCGAAAGGATTGGATTGTTTGAATTACAAAAGAAATAATAATTTTCCTACGTATAATGTTAACATTCTCAAATAATGAAATTATCATTGCACACATTTACAGCATTTTGCACTTTATGGAACAAAGATTATAAAGTTACATATTCATTTCTTTTTTGTTCTTTCATTTGGCAATTCATTTTCAAGATACTCAAAATTTAATTGCTCTGAATAAAATTGGTTCTGCTGAAGAATCTTCGTCATCGTGATTGGTAAATTACGATGAGGATATCTACCTAGGCTGCAGTATAACTTCGTTTATAGAAGATCGTTTACACGCGTGTCAGACAAATAGTTTATATAAGTAGAGTTCATATAATAGGAGTTCATTGATTTTCCCACTCTACTATTTCGTTCGTATAATGGCAGTTCATTTAATCGACTATTGACTGAAATTTGGTTCAATTAAATGGAGCACGTATAAACGGAGTTCCTCTGTAATTATTTAGACTCATACATTGGGCCGCCAAAGGGAAACCTCGTATTTCACATCGAGTGTTGTGTTAATTGTAATTGTATCATTATTACGCACACAGTAGCATCCATCGTGCAAAATACAATGGCGAACGAAAGAAAGTTTAAAATCGATACTTTACATGTGTGCAAATGAAATTTACGTTAAATGTTTGTCCAACCATTTTAATACATATATAAGATTTATATTTATATAAATATATTTTTCTATTTACATTCCTTAATTTTTATCAAAATAATTTAAAAACATGTAAGTGATTATTTTACTTATTGAATTATACAAGAAATATTATTCTTTGAATATTTTATATATTTTTGCATATTACACGTTGGCATTTTTTTGCTTTCTCCAAATTGTTTGCAAATCCATGAAAATTCACAATCTATCTATTATATCCTTTTACACGTATCTATTATACTTTCATATTTACTTACTATATTGGTTTTTAATGTGTCTCCCTTCGTACTAAACAATTTTTACTGTAATAATAAAATTTAAAAATAAAAGAATAAATAAAACAATAATAGTATAATAATATATATAACAATAAAATAATAATAAAATTTCCTCACGTCTTCAAAATGCGATCAACGTTACGTATTTCACCCATATATATAATTATATTATACATTTCTCTTTTCTTTTTTTGATCACTTATAATTCAATTTTGGATAGATCTCTAGCTTTTTCCAATTTTGCCTTTTAATGTTCTTTAATGTGCTTTTTAATGAAACACGCGTGAAAAGAAAGTCTGAATCTCGTATACCTCAACGTGGAAAAATTGGAAAAAGGAGAGAGTGTGGCGAAGTAGAAACCAAAAAATTCGGAAACTAGAAATTTACCCAATTTCGTAAAATTACGACTTGACCTTTCCTCCCCCCTATTCTGCTATTCAGGCTTTCCTTTGACCAAGCGCGCCACGCTGTTCAGTTCGACAGTCATCCGTCGCGACGAAATTCGTTGGATCGTCGTTTTTGGATCCCATCGCTGTTATCGTTGATTGCGTCCGACGGTCCGAACGGTACGTAACGTGGCATCAAGTCGAGTTGTACCAGTGAGTATCTAGACTGCTCGATTTATAACGATTTCGGAATGACGTATGACTGTGACACTTGTTTCAAGTTATTCATCGTCGAAGTTCGATGGGTCTGTAACAAATATCGTTACTACGTGCCTGACATTTCGCCGGGGGTAGTTTATTATTTCTTCTGTCTATCGTGCACGGACGGACACACACACACACACACACACACACACACACACACACACACGTACACACTTCATATCGATCTCGTTTCTGCGCAGGAGGAAATGAAAAAACGTGTCAGTTCGATGGGGGTGATCAATTGTTATGAATATTCCGTTTGCAGGAGAACAGTTTTTGACGAGATCGTCGTATGAGAAATGTCATTGGTTATCGTCGGAGATGTGATTCTCTATTTTTCTCTTCCTCCGTTCTTAAATCCTACGAGCATAAATGGAAATCCGGTTGGTCGAAATGACTTTTTTTATGAATCTGTGTACGATATTGGAGTTCCATTTCATGGAAGTTTGATGTGAATTTTAAACTTTAACTATGATATGCGAAAGAATGGAATTCATGAATAATAGAACGATCATCATATTTGTGATGGTAAATTGCACGAGATCAAGAAATTTATTTTGATACTTAAGAATGATATATATAGCATATATTGCTAATAATAATAATAATAATATATATATATATGTGCATACAGCATATATTGTTATATATTAACATATATTATATATTATATATATATTCTTTTTTTTTACTTCAATTTAATTTTTCTAATATGTATATGTATATATATATAGAGAGAGAGAGAGTTACATCTTTTTAGTTTCAAATCAGCCTATTCAAAATATACACACTGCAATATTAATTAATTCTGTAGTATAATTGGATAAACAATTCACATTATGAATACATTACACATGAGAAATTATGAAATGTTACATGTATTTCATACATATTCTTTAATCATTCTCGTTCTCTCAATTCTTCCAAATATTATTAAATTTAATGGTTTTTTTAAAGTTTATCTTTTACCTGCTCGTATTTTTTTCAATAAAATCTCACATTTCAATATTATATAACATAGTTTAATTATATATAATATAATTAGTAATATAATTAATCAAATATACTATAATACAATTTTGCAATTATAAGAAAGACACGTTACGTGAAACATTAAAGTATAAAATAGTTTAGTACAGAGAGAAACATCTGTTACTAGTATACAGACACGTTTGGATAATACAATAAAATTTCCTTTATTTATATAATATCTGAATATTCAAATATTATATTATCCAATAAGATCATCTGCTACTGGAAAATCGGCTTGCTTACTGGCTGATATTTTATTGCAGCAATACAGCGACTGGATATTAAGTTTGATACTTAGACTGGACTGAATATTAATTATTTGTAAACGAAAAAGAATTCCGAAGAAACGAAAGAGCTTCCATAGAATATTATGCAAGACAGGAGAAATAGCACGTAATAATATTATAGCACGTGGTAACAATATTCGTCCCGCCGGACCTCGACGATCAGTAACCTGAAACAAACGTCACAGTCGTACAAGTCGTTCCAGAACGTTACAAATCGAGCAGTCTGCGGATACTCGCCAGTTCTAACTCGACTTGACGTTAGAACTCGCGTCCAACACAATCAACGATGATAACAATAGCAGCAACAACGACGTTCCGACGAATTTCGTCTAACTGAACATCACGGTCCAGGTTGCAGTTCGTACGATAGCAACATAATGTACAATTAACACGGTGCTCGACGCGAAATGTGAGATCCCGTTGGCGAATTTAAATAATTAATCAGAATATCCTCGTCACCTCGTGATCGCGGTTCACGAACGTTACCGCAACGGGAACCGCGGAAAATTTATCAATTGTTCGGGGGGATGGCTAGAGCTTTGAAAACAATCGCCCTCCGGAGTCGAGCTAACTCCATCTACGAACGAACGATTCATCAACCGTTGTAGTAATTAACGAGCAACCGCCAAAGCTTGTCTACGATTCGTCGACGAACAACCTTGCCAATCGACGAGGCGTACGCAATCTCAATTTTAAATGAATCGCATTTATTCGACGTGACAAACCCTCCCCCGACCCCCAAACAGCGCGGCTTCAGAGTTGTAAAAGATATCGTAAGAGACAATCTTTGTTCAATTGTCAAATTTTCAATCATCTTCGTAATTTGCGTTTTGAAGGAATTACGTTGGTATTTTTTGATTCGTTTGACGATGCTATTATTGAACTTTGTGAGAAATGAGACGTGTATTAATTGCGTCGAATTGCGTTGTTTCTTTAATTCGACAAAATAAGACGTGAGTCTGTTTAAAATCAATTTTTCTTTTACATTTCCGAGTGGTAACTTATAAAATTTGTCGTTGACAGATAATTATAGATATCGATACAGTGATTGTAAATCGTTAACAATTCTTTGAAAGCGTGAATTTATTATTAATTGATTGTTAATTAGGTTTGAAACCAGAGTCAAGTAATTATTTATATCATCGATCCAATTGATGATCGAATATTGTAATTATTAACTGCTGCTATAGTTTAGTAACTAGACACCTACATTAGTAATTAAATACTCCAATTGTAAACATTGATCGTTAATTGCATTTGCATCATGTTATATCATACATGTATATAGTTGGAATTCTCTATGAATAAAACTATTTTTAATAAAACTTTAGATTTACTACAACGTGTGTAAGATTTAATAAAATTTTCTGCAACGTATATTCATGTGACTAATTCAACGTATGATTCATTTTAACCGTACAAAGTAAAATACTGACATTCTAATTGGATTAAAACTCGACATAAATAAATATTAAGTTATAAATTTCTGCTGCAACGAATGTTTCACTTCGTATACTGTCCAACATACAAACTGTTCCATTTAATGATCCAACATTCTAATCAAATTATACGTACGAATTTTTTATTAACACCTCGTCTCAATTCATTAACACATTACAATTTCAAGATATAAACTGCAAATAACATTGAATTAACAATAAATATATAGATCTTGAAATCTACCGTCTCAGTAAACCATAATTATGACTCCATTACGCTACCTTTGAAGAGAAATCTCCTTCAAGACAATCATGCCGACGTGTATTGAATCATTTTTACCAAATGCAGTTATTTCAATTTAAGGTATCCCTTTCTTTTATGCAAAATTCAATAACAGCTACTTTTTATAATTGTAATTTTTCTAAAAGAAACTAGGATTCGTGGAATATTTACAAATTAAGCAACATATTCACCAACCATCCTCAATGTCTAAACCTTGTAAACATTGTAAAATCTTGATATTTTATTTTTTATTTTTTAACTTTATCGCCGTTAAAACCAATTTTCATTATCAAAGATTCTTTCCAACAGTCGTCACTCTATTTTCGAGCTCGAAGCTTGCGAATACAATGGATAAAGCATTTCGAATAACAACCGTGAGTAACTGTCATGTTAATATAAAAGTAATACAAAACTGAATTTTTGTAACTAACTTAATTACAGTTGTTCGCTTTATTCATTAATTTGAGAAATGAGCGACAATTAATTAATTATATATGGCAAACACAGATCGCTTCTGCTATCTCGTACATTTGACATATAAATCCTATATCAAAGGTACAAATGGCCTTTTCCGGTCGACATAGAGCCTTTAACTATCTCTAGAGTATAATTATTCAATTTTTGAATTCAGTGAATTCAAATTTACACGTACAACGATTTCTATCGGTGTTTGAATATTTTCGTCAACTGCTGTATATACCAGCAGAGGAAGAAAAATCTGTCAAAGTTTTACGAGAAATTCGCGGTAAGCCCTGAATTCCTTTCCGCGCCCGCCATTAAAGTGAGCGGGCTATGACGTATCGCGAAATTGTCCCTTCCAAAACGCTGCGTGACATCTGACCTCGGGTGGGCGGTGAACATCGAGGACGTTGCGGACAAACGGATAAAAATATGTTTCCCAGTAATGGATCAAGAGGGAGACTGTACGGTCGAGAAAAATTCTATAGACCGTCTGGACAAAGCATTTCGTCCGGTGATCTTGTCAGCAGGATAAAAATATTATATCGATCGTACGTTTTTAAATAGACCGCTGTGTCCTGCTCGGTCGATACACACAGCTCCCGACATGCGTAAGATTCTGTGTGGACTGGTCCGCTTCGCAACCACCGACGAGATACAGTTGTATATTTGAACGTTTACAGAAAATTTCGTCGAATCACATTCATTGTACGGGAGTATCTCTGTCACGTTTTGGAGATACAGAAAGAACTCTGTTGATGAAAGTTATTCGGTGCAGAGGAGACCATAATGTGCATGTGTCGCAGCAATAATGATGTGTTTATTAGTGAAGAGATTCAGAGACAAATTAGAGATTTAATAGTCGCCTACGTCTTTCTCTAATTTCTTGCTAATTTCAATTCGAAACTTAACAATGTGCTCGAAACGTCTAATTCGTAATTTTTTCAACGCAAATTTTATAGATCCACAACGATTTTAGAGATTTCTATGATTTTGTCAAAAGTAGACTTGAATCTCTCTGATATGCAGGTTTTATATTTCGAAAGGTCGGCAATTCTAATGTTAAACGAAATTGCATGTTTTTCGATCCATCGATCGACGCATTTCAACATTTTCCAAGAGAAGATATTAACCTACGTATGTATATCGTCTATAAATCACGCTACGAAAAATGAGAGATACGGGCAATTATATTTGACGAAATAACTTATTTTATGAAACGAAATTACTACTTATTACATATGTACAATATCTAGAATACATATGTCATACAGTTTATATGTAAAAAATCTTACCAACATGTATATAATGTATCTTGTATCTTGTGTTTTTTTTTTTTCGATTTTGGACACGTTTCCCGAAGTCTTCTGTTCAATTCATCCCATAATTATTCGATTGGATTTTTTAAAATATATATATGTTTGATATTTTTCGAAATATTTATTTCAGTTTTGTTTTCGAGAATTAAAATAAGTACATATAACAAGATTGTACAATAAAATTAATCCACAAAAGTATATCTGTATTCTAGCAAGTGTCCGGTGACTTATGGACGATAGTACACGTCGAAAAATTGTCGCAGTTTTAATTTCGCAACGTCTGTCACGACATAACGAATACGACAGTCTTCTCTCGTCTTCCATAAAATAGAAGATCTCGCAAGATTGGAATTAAAAAATACCTTTCGAGCGCCCGAGGTATCTCGTCCACGAGAGATGAGCGTTTTTATTCTAAATTAAAGAAAAAAAAGCAAACGTGAGAGAATAACGCGGATAAAAATCTGATACACCTTGCAAACGATGCGTGTTACATCTGGAAGACCATAAGTACATATATGTAGGACATATGTATATACAGACAGGACATATGTTCATATGACTTTTTTTCATTATTCACAAGTCTCACAAGTTACGAAACACCCTGTATATACGTGCATCTTCGTAAAAGCGTAGCTTCTCATTACCGATGCGCGTATAATTTCATAATCTCGAACAATTTTCCCCCTGGCTCTCCCGTTTCCACAGAGAGATATTCTCCACGGAACGTAATTCACTCGTGATAATTATTTCATCGGTGGATATTTATACGCGTTCATAGTTTCAGCGCCACGTTTCAACGAAGGAAACATAGTTTCATTAGAGATCGTTGAATGGAAGAATGCAGTTTGATTTTTGCAGTTTCACTTTCTCAGCGGGTTGTCTCGGGCGAAGATTGATTTCAAGTGAAATATCATGAAATATCATTAGAATTATTTTCACGTAAATTTACAAACACACGCCTCTATTGCTTTGTTTCGAAATATTTTTATTTATTTGTAACGAAAAACGATATCTCAAGTGGTAGTTAACAATTTTCCCATATTTGAACTGACTTCTCGTAGATGAACTACAATTTGCACGCATAATTTATAATATGAAAAAGACTTGCTTCATTTTTACATATTTTTTTGTGACATATTGCACTTCCATTATTGTGCTGTCACGATAATCGACGAAACCTTAATGAAATGTTTCGTACTGCTTATTAATATTCATTACGGCAGCCAATGAACTAATTAGCCGTTCAGTAGGTATCATTGTAGGTTGATCGACAACAGCAAATGAAGTTCTTTACGGATCATGCATAATAAAATGTTTTATCATTTCAGAGTCACTTTACGTAGAAACAAGAAACGCTATTCAGTGGTGAAATCAAACAGATCTTTCAGTATCAACCGGGAAAGTACTATAAAACCCATGAAAGTATTGAAACAAAATGTTACTGGCAATAAAGTCGATTTAGAAGACAAATTTTGCGACGAATGAGAAGACGGTTACTTATACAGGGGATCATTTTATATCATCGAAATTGCAATTAAAACAAGCTCTTTGCATTCATTTTCAAACATTTTAACGCTAAAATAACCAACAAAATTCCAAAGCGTCAAAATTGTATAGAGAAGTTGCACGAAATGGGGAAAACTTTTAAATGTAACAATCAAATACAATCGAATAAGAAAAATTCCTGTATCAAAGCGTGAAATTGAAATCCACGAAATATCCACTTTGATCCAAGTGCTCGACGAGAAGATCATCCAAATGTCGTTACGAGTCTGTAAAATTTCTACAATTACAAAGGCATCACGACTCTGGTCAAAAGTCGGGATGAAAAATTTGACGTCAAGTGTTAATTAATTCCGCGAAAGAGCATGCGACGTGTATGGTAGCAATTTCCCGATCGCGTTGCAAAGTGGTAACCTCATCATTCGCGAATTCACGTTATTGAAAATTCCCGTGGGCTGGCTCTTTCTCTCGCGGTAATAATCACCGAGGAAACCCTCGCCGGGTTTCGTAGCCGGAGGCGCACGCCCGTCACAACTCTTCCGCGATGTTCCTGTAATTGGAACTTTGGAAGAGATCTTTCCATGACGGGCTGATCCAGCCGGATTCTGCATCAACGGAAGACGCAATTCCCAACTGAATCTCATTTTCGGCGGAAAGAAGAATCGGGCAAAGAGAGGAGCTACGAGTCGGCTTCCGGATGAACGATTGTCGTATCGAGAGTAACGGAGCGTGTCGACGAATCCGTAATTTCCAGCACTTATGGAACTCTCTAATGATCCATATTTTCGACTGGCCAGCCGTGCAATCGGAGGATCCCACGTAAAACTTAATCGTTTTGACGAGGGTGTTCGGAAAAAAGCTAGTTCCTCTAGACTGGTATCGCGATGAATCACACAAGACATTATATCTAACAGAAGAAGAATGCAGACTTTATCTGTTCATCTCAAGTTTGCGTGATACACGACAGAAAAATTATAAAATCCTGTTAACATTGCTTGATTGAAAACAATGTTACTCCTGATTATTACGCGTGAAATTTTTCAAGAAATATTCTAGGGATCTCAAGCGAATTTAATCACTCGCGCTGGCAACTGATTGCAGACCACAACGAGTGACCAAACACAGTATACAATAATTCGTCGTTTTCTTTTTGAACTCGTCGGTATAATCGACGATATCACTGGATAGAAATTATTGAGAAGTAACAAATCTATTATACTACTGTTTCGTTATGCTTGAATATACTTAAAACTGAGAAAATATTGCAATTTTGGGATAAAAAGTTCTCGACGTGCATGGCATGTCATTCCAGCGTAAAAGAAATGATTAAAACTAGAAATTCTAATGCAGAGCAGGCTAACTGGCGGCCCTCGGACTCTGACCCAACTTTCCTGAGCGCTATCCCCTCCACTGCATCGATCTCCTCACTACACTGAAATTTCCTTGCCGTGCATGAGCCCCACTCTCCCACTGTGGTAATGGAGGGGGTAGCGCCAGATCAGAAAAGTAGAGACAAGGGTCCGCGAGCCGCCAATTAGCCCATTATTGTAGTTCTTAAAGCATATTAAAATTTTTCAATTAACCAGATAATATATGTATGTACATCTCTATTGTTTTCTAATTCAATATAGCTGCTAATTGCCCTATTAGATTGAGATAAAGTTGGCCAATTGTAAAAATAAACTTAACAGAATTAAAGAAAGAAATATGAACGTGAGTTTATATTGGTTGGACGAAATTGCAAGACACTCGACCTATTTCTCATTTTTATAATTTACGTCAGTTGTTATCGTAATCGTGTTACAATGATTTAACAATTTGATAATTTTACAATTTTACTAATGCCAACGCTCTTTTCTATCAATATAATGGAATGATTTGACTTTACTCTTGTTTAATAATTTTTATATTGATAAATGATAGAATTTTCAATTGTGAGTCTACAGTTAAATAATAACATTGTAATTTCGACATTAACTAGAGAATGAACAGAATTATAAGCTGGTGTTTTACCTTTCGCGATGTTTATTTCTCCCAGTTTAGAGCATTATCAAATTTTCTCCATATGAAATATTCAAACCGAATTGAGCTGGAATATTTTACAAATTATTCAACAAAGTCGCAAACAAATATTTCAAAAAGTATACAAACCATTTTACACGTCATTCTGTATAAACCCAAGAAACTATTCATCGAAGAGCTCTTGAACCGACCACAAGACACATGGGACGAATCGTTGGAATTCCATGGGAAACCTGGCAAGCAAACGAAGGTTCAAAGAGAACTGAAGCGAAGATGGCGTGGAAGGAGATCGAACAGTGATGAAAATGGAGTGAAACATGGCAGGGGACACGACAAAGAGGGACGAGTGGTGGAAAAGACGAGGAAATTGCTGACAAAAATAGGAGATGGAGGGTAGAATAAAAGGAGGAACGTAGGTGGCCGCCCAGCCACTTTGCCATGACAAACTAAGCCGAGTGACTACCCTCTTCTTGCTCGCTGATAAAACTGTCACGGGATTTCAGACGATCGATCTCTGACAGCGACGTTATCAATGGATATTCAAACACGATCGAACGACACGGTTCTCCTGCGAGGGAACGTTGATTGAAATTCCTTTTGTCGTTGATCGTTATTTGCGCGTCGAATATCACGAAATTCTGCGCGCGTACACGTGCAAATAGTGTATTTAAACGCACGATCTCATTACGATCTTTGATGTGTCATTGTGCTTAGGAATGTAAAGAATTAATTAGAGTGCCAGACTTCATAACGAGTGAGTTTCAGGAGTTTGTGTGTAAACTCCGTTTCGCATGTATTAAAATAGAAATCTGTACGTAGAGTGTTTAATACACTCTACAATCTCTGGTGGATAATCTGTGTGTGCTTTGAGAAGTAAAGAATTAATTACAATAATGATTGCGGCTGATTATCAGACTTCATGACGAATTTCGTATTTATATACATGTACTTCTGCCCAGTACGTATGTATGTATAATTGACATTATTGTTGATCTTTGATGAACGATTACGTTTGAGAAAGTAAAGAACTGATCAGATGATCAGAATTAATCAACAGATGTGTATATATACGACAACTGTGTATATATGTGTGACAACTGTTTGATAATACTTTTAAATACAGTTAAAAAGAAAAATTGTGCAAATTAATTGTCAAAACATGATTCAAGAGAAAAGACTGTAAAATAAAATTAATGAAATTCTTGGTAATTTGTCAGACACAGCGCGTATTGACTCCCAAAATACACGTTGAATTATTTAAAACTTTGCAATCGGAAGAAATTGTATTTATATAGTTTGCTTGAAACTATAACACGAGTCGGGGTTGTTGAGCAGACATCGAGAAAACTTGAGCCATGGATCATTTATCAGCCGGCGAGATGAAAGATTCTAATAAAAATTATGAAAATTAACCTTGTCTGAAGCGACCTCGTTGCTGTCGTCGTACGTCATCGTTCCTATTTAATCTGCCGATCTATCTTGGTTGGTTAATTTCGAGAGTTATCGGATAGCACTTCGTTCGTATTAGAAAGCGCATATTGCAAAGCGTGTCAATCAACCGAAGTTTTTATGAATAATGGTGTTGAGAAATTGTTGGATGAACTAGACTTTCGAATTAGACACGTTACTTTCTACTGTTTCTATTTAAATTTGACAAATTTTTGTGTTTCTATTTATTTTTCTTCTTTATTTCTACATTTCTGTTATTTCAAAATAATTAATTTTTAATATCTCTTTACATCGATATTTTTATTTGATTTAGAAAATATGTGATCATTAACTTATTTTTATTGCTAGAAACACACATGTGCGCCGGAAAAAAAATTGACCAAAGTGAACGAATGATCAAAAATAAAACAGGCAGGAGTTACTAGTAGTATAATTCAGAGGGAAAAATATTTTTCGGTGAGTTTTTTGTGCATGATTTCCTTGTTTCTTTAGCTCTACTTTTTGTTAAACTTCTACATCTAAAATATAGTTCTTCCAATGCAAATCTATCTTGTATGTACATATACTACAATATTTCATAATAACTTCTATATTGTAGACATTTGATAATTATAAATAAATTATAACTTGATAATTTATTTCCTTGTTATCTGAAACAAATTGTTGTGTGCAAACGAGATTGTCTTTCCTCAAATCATTTTCTTTTTATCTGAAACGTTCTCGATAATGAAAAATTAATATTTATTATCTTACTAGCAAATTTGTAATTTTTATTAATTTTTCGCGACTTTCAAAGTTTCAAAATTTCAAAACTTTGTTAATTTTTGTCCTTTTCAAATAAGTCGAATTAAATTATTCCGTTAAAGCTCTGTGCAGATTGTATACTTAATAATACGTTTGCCTTTAAAAATCGACGACATTTCTTGAACTATTTTCATTCAAAAATATGTAACACAGATTAAGCATTCGTACGTATGTCGAAGGAATAAAGAAAGTTTCTGGTCCTATTAATAATTTTGAAATGTCTTACTTTCGGCTAGCACATTCTAAGTTTAGCAATTTATTCGGGAACAATTCCAGTGAGTGCAAAGTTTCATCTTGACCTTTTCTCGATACTGAACGATAATAGAGAAAAGACTCGCGGAACAGTTTTCTATTCTATTAAATCCTCTTTACTTACAAGCCAATTTAAAGAAATTGTTTCGTTTAATCGATACGTATTCAAATTTGCAAAATTAAAGGGAAGAGAATAGCAAAACTATTTTTCCTATTTGACGTATTCCAGGCAACTGGGATACAATTCTCGTATTTAATGACACAATCAAAAGCACTCTTTTTCTATTATCAAACGTATTCTGTAACTTATAATAACATAATAATGTGTTCTGTAATATCTAAAATTTATTAAAAAAGAAACATTTCTCCAAGTTGTCCCAAAACGAAACATAGTAATAAAGATGAAGAATAGTGAAATTAATAAAAGTGACATTTTTCAAAGTTTCCAAAAAAGTATCATTAGAGACGTTTAAATATTGACAATCATAACTTGATATAAGAAAGGTTTAATCGTTGTTGTTCAACTAATATTCTTACCGTTTTAACACATCAAATTATAATTTTTACATTATTGTGATTAACAAAATTGCGAGAGGTTAATTTTTATCTATTAACGTTTAATTAATATATTATTAATGATTAATTCCATGTTATAATTGTTTAACTAATATATTTATTAAAAAACGGAGCCGTATAAGTCACTGTGAATTGCGATATTAGAAAATCAATTATGTTGCGAGTATGTTAAGCAAGTTACAAGTATATTCGAGTATAAATATGGAAAACTCACAAAACAAATCAACGTAACTTCTCATGAAAAATAACTTATGTCACGCAAATATTGTCGACAAAACTGTCAATCGATATAGATGACAGTTTAATTGTTGCAACACGACCGCTGTAACATCATTTCTGTGATATAATAACTAAAGTATTCTGTCGGTGGTAGGTTTCATCAGCAAAAAAGATATTTGCATGGTATAAGTCGTTTTTAACGAGAAGCGACTTACATTGATTGGCTTCCGAATCCTTCACGTCGTGATTTGAATAGATAAGATGCTTAGAGAAGCAAAAATTGGTTCTGGTTCCCCGATTTCCTTCCAAATAACGATCACATAATCCGTTTCCTATCGTGTAATAATAATAATAGAAGTATTATCTTTATTGATGATAATAAAACGTGGACGTATCATTATTAAATAATATTCAGACGAAGTATTAAAATGAGATTCGTATATGCAGTGCAATGATTTCGTCAGAAGCGAATACCTTGCTTTGATCTTCCATGCATCAAATTTGAACTACACATTTAATAAATTGTTAGGTGTAGCAAGGGGTTCCGTGTTCTTCATTTTGTACGTTTAATATGTATATATATATATATATATACACACCACATTTTATACCTAGCATATGTTACACTTTCACGCTTGTATTACCAAAAATTTTGATACATCTTTTATGATGGACAGTTGATCACACCTGACATTTTAACAAAAATCACTTTGGAATGAACAAAATAAAAAGAAATTGTATAATAAGAAAATCATGCAATGAGATGTCAAATATTATACAAGTATAGAATTATATTTTCAGTGTCATAAACCCTTACTTTTAAAACAATGTGACAACGAATGTTACATTATTTTTTGTTTAGAAAACAATAATTTTTCTAAATTATTACATACTTTGAAACAAAATATACATTGTGAGAAAAATCATGTTAAAATATGTCTTTCTTCAATATGAATTTAATTTCTATTAATTCTAGTACGAGCGAAAAAATTATATCACTGTTCAGACTTACATATATTCTAATACTGTCGGAATATTGTATAAAAATAATGACACATACTGTGCTATAGAAAAATTATTTCATATACGTCATAACATTTTTTAATAAACCTCAACCTTCCATAATCAATCTGGGTCGTGAATTTTATTCGTAAATTTCTTTGGAGTAAATTTTTATCCTTCCTGAAAAATCCTTCAACAACATCACTTGAAAACTGCTTGTGTAATATAATAAAGACTTCATTAAGTAACTCAAAATCTTTTTTTGAAAACTTGGAATAATATAAAAATGTACGATTTTTAACGGACAGTGATATGTTTATCTACGAGGGATATTTTATACTTTACATCAGTGAGAGTCTAACCGCTATCAATTCTACATTTAATCTCTAGATTTAATCTTCTAATAGGAAAATGTCGATCTCGAGTGCGTTGAACTTGATACGAAACGCAAATTGCAATAAGTATGCCCGAAACTTTTGATCGATGGCATACGTCACGAGGGGCGTAACGTTTTGTTATCAAAACCAGCTACTAGAAATGATCTCGCAATCGATTACAGAATTACGCTCCGTTCTCTGTAATTTTTATAACAGCGTCGAGTCGAATAACTGAAATTTCCGAGCTTAAAGTTCGAAAGTTTCCATCCTCCTTCACCGTTTGATACGTTTATCGTGGGTCACGTCCGCAGCCATGGGGTTTCCATGGTTGCTCGATTAAAGGCGAAGCACCGTTAAAGACAAACTCTTGCGCAAGCCGTGCTTCGTCGTCGAGTTTCGTGATTGAAACTTTGATGAACGGCAATGCGCTGCGGAGAAGCATGATAATTATTGTAAGAAACGTGTGCTCTTGAAAAATACGCTTTCAATAATGTAATCGTGCTTCTCGAAGAATTTTTCGAAGAAGGAAGGAAGAGAAAGGATATTTTCATTGAATTCCCCTCAAGATTTTATTATTGTTATAACTAAGTGTTTAGAGTCCACATCATTCTTCTCGGGACAGATATAATAAATGGTATGGTTCCACATCTTTCAAAAATTTCATGGCTTTCCTTCCAAGGGATCTTCTTTTTGCAACATTTTTGAGTGCAACATGTTTTCGAATTCATGTGTTGGAATTAGGCAGATTGCATGTATCTCAGATACTTGAGTCTGTGCCGCTTAAGATTGTGAATCGTAAGAATGGCACTGTTACGAAATTGTCACCGGTATCGGTTAGAGGTTAGTTATGGGAATATGAAAAAGTTCAGAGGGATGATCGTCGAGCGGGATTAACGTGTGTTCTTCATAAGAGACGAGGCATTATCTTTGATAGAGTAGCAGGTTAGATAAGCTTTCGAACAAACAAAACCATAGAGTGAAGGATTGTTACAGATAGAACTGAAGTCACGTACCACTTCTAATACCTACAGATAGAGACAGCTCCAGAAAATTATTGAAGCTCCTCCGCTACGAAATTGTAAAGATCGACCGAACATTTTCTCTCTTGTATTTTCACGCGGATATGATAGAAATAATACAGTGAATCGAACCATTTCAAGGCATTGATTATTGACACTTGTTGTATTACGCAGCAAAATAAATGTTTATTTAAAAATTCTGTTGCAACTTCCATAAAAATATAGCATCGTGTAGTGATACACTGCAGATAGAATATTCTTGAAACTTCATTAACACTGTAACGGAACGCGACTGTTGAGTTATACTAATTATGTTATGGTCAAGTTTAAAATAAATCTAAAAAATAATTTACGAAATATACGTTTGAAATAAGTGCAAATTTAAAAGAAAAATAAAACATATAGGTATTTAAAATAATATACAAAAATATTTAAAGAGTAATATATATCACTATAGTGTCAATGAAATTAGTAAAACCACATAAGATGTATAACTTCCATATGAAGTTTCAGACTGTTTCTAAATTTAACCAACGTGATCACAATTTACTATTATTCTTGAAAATTTTAATACGACGGCAAACGAGGGTCTTAGAATAGCTAGCTAATCCTGGAACTTTGTCGAATATCGTAGGCTAGTTGCACTTACGTCGATTACTGTAACTTGTAGATTAGTATAACTTGTTGATTAGTGTAACTTGTCAATTAGTACAAAGTTGAATGTTGCGGGCAATGGCGCACTTAGGGGTAGCTCCTAACTGTCTCTAAATCTAATAAAGCCACGTAATACCAAATAGAGAATTCTCTGAAGCGCTAATTTTTCTTCCAAATTTCGTTAACTGTGTATTTTTACGCAGTAACAGTAAAATATATACGTATTCCTCTTCGACGAAATGTAATTTATTCACATTCTGAATAACTGGAATATCACGAGCTTAATATTTTTATTATCATTTATTTTACCACTTAATATGAATATTTTCAAATTCGATATTTTGAAACCTAATATTTTATATACAAAATGTACAATGTCCAGTTCTGTAGATAAAAATAAGACTGAAATGTCAGAAATTCCAAAAGTGCTTCACTGTTCCTCAATCTTATGAAACGACGAAATTGATTTTCTAGATCTAACACGCGGATCTAACCTTTAATAAAAATTTATATTCATAATTGTCAAAGTCTGTGGAAGGTATATTTGAAAAATTCTAGTTACATAAATTTTACTATTTTTACACTATCGATCTTTAATGAACTATAGTTTGTTAACGTTCTATCACATTAATTTCCTAATCGGCTGTAGTTCTACGTGCTTTACTGATTTCGCAAAAAAGATGGAAGCCTAAGTGACATGAAATGAATTTAAGACACGTGTCTAAAAATAAATTCAAGACTTTACCTCGACACATTTCTTCTTTCTTTTTATCAAAGGGATTAGAATAAATAAAAATTAAAATGAAATTCTTTCCCCAAAACATGAAAGTGTCACTATTTTATTTAACACGATGCATGCCACGATTCGAAGACTTTTTCATATAATAAACGATGAGCAATATATATAACAACAACCTTATCAGAGACATTTAAAATAATGTAAATTGAATATGAATAATAATAAATTAGAAAATGAAAGTTATTAGTAATGAATTATTATATGATAAATTGTTATAGTATATATACATAATATAATATAGTAATACTATATTATTATAGTAATATTAGTAATTTATTAATATTAGTAATAAGTTAGATAGTAATTTATTAATATTAGCAATAAGTTATAATAAGTAATAATTTATTAATATTAGTAATACTAGTAATAATATTAGTAACAAATTAGAAAATAAAATGATAGGTTTACTAACGATCTTCTGAAAACGATTTTTCAGAAATATTCACTATTCCTAGTTGCGTTCTCCCACTGTTCTAAAAAGCCAACACCACAGACAACTGATTTCACAAATATTTCGACTGAATCTTTCACTTCCCTCGTTCTCCTTTCTTTCTCGAGCAAGCGTAATCTAATGTAGAAATAAATGTTTCAACTGATAATCAGATAAACGTTTCTCCGACAGTTCGCCGATATTGCGGCGACTCGCTGGGAAACTCGGATAATGACATTCGGAAATCTCACTTTCACCTGCGGTAATCTGCTGTCAGATCCATTTCTCTTTCCCGGTTCAGCTACCGTTTGCTCTTTTATCGAGCCAGAGGTCTTTCAGCCCGGAAAGATTAAACTGCGATATCGAATACACAAAATAGGGTCTATCCTCGAACATCTATCTCGTTCTCTTTATTTCGGCGCGTCTTTAGTCTTTGCACGTGGACGATAACTCGTTTGCTTTTACGGATGAAACGAATTTATCATCAGACGTAAGAACGGAATAACACGATTGTAGTTTCACATCGATACTATCAATGATTTAATTATTTTCAACGAATTTTTATTGTTATCAATAAATTTAATTATTGTCAATAAATTTTAATCATAGTTGATTTACTCAATTGCAGTATAATCCATGTCATTGAAATCATTATTGCATACTTTTCACTTATGCCTTTGAAATCCTTATTAGTTGTTTATTGTCAAATAAATTAGGTATATATATATATATATATATTATGTATACGCTCGTGACATAGCGTAAATCATCATGGATACTTCATATTTTGTAAATAATAAAACTTCATTGTTAATTGTTCCTTTATTCTAAAAAAAAATTGTATCATTTCACTCGTAAATGAAAAAAAAAAAAATTTGTACACTAAGGGAAAAGTATATTTCTTATGAAATGAAATTGAAAGAATTCGCTTAGCATCTTTTTTCTTACTATTTCTTGCAGTCAGTTGTTCGAAAATCAAAAGAATTATTTGAATTGAAAAAAATCGAGAGGTTTTTGCAATTATAGATGAAATTGAAAGAATTATTTCAGTTAAAAAGAAACTGATATATTTTTTTCGTCGTAATTTCATTAATGCAAAGTTAGTCCTGCAAATTAATCGGCGAGAATTAATCGTTCTGTTTAAGCTCGCGAAATTTTTATATTCATTCTGGGAAATATTTAATCCCACTGTTATAATGTATCACAATGTTTATAGCCTGACATTCAATGTAATATTTGATATAATATAAATATTTCGAATCATTGAAATACAAGTGTAATGACTAAATAGTAAGTAATCCCACCATTATTACATATTACATATTTCATACACTCGTTGCGCGCAAACTAAAGTTCCCCTAAAATTTGTCTTGACAGAGGAACGAAGATAAAACGAAATTCGAGAATTCAAAGTGCACGGTGTAAAAGTTTCGTTGTTACATGTTATTTCGAGAAGTGGGGGAGAGATTATTCTCCTTTTAAGGCCAAAGTGCAGAAAATCCCTCACTCTAAGATAATTATTTTCCAACAAGAAGCTTACTTCCACGCTCCGATTTTTAAAGCGAAGAATCCTTCGTTCGAGAGATCCGCTTCCGTCTCGCGAATTTACGACCATTTCCTTATAAATAAACGTTGCCCCATCCGATTTTTCTTATTCTAAGCTTAGTCTTCAGCTTTATAGAGAAACGCTTTATTATCCCGCAATGCAGTTCCTCTGAAAAATCCTATAAACCGATAATCTCCTGCTTTCTTTCGCGCGAAAACTTTTTCGGGCGAGGCTTTTAATTAACTACATTCACCATCGTTCGTGTTTTCGTATAATCGAGTTACGAAACGTCAGGAAGTTTCCAACGAAAAAGAAATCTACTTGCTGCTGTGTACGTATATACATACTCGTATTCCAAAATGTTGGAACACTTACAATTATTCTTCGAAGCGTTCGCGAATATATTATGTGCATAAAATATTTCGATGTATTAGATATTATAGTTAGATTGTCAGAATTACATTGGTCAAGTTTGAAAGAAATATAAAAACACGCGTATATTTTATACGTATATTTGAAATATATATTATTATAACATATTCATACATGTTAATGTATGTTATATAATAATATATACTATTGTGTAGATGTTAAAAGTGGTTGAATATAGACATAATGAACTGTGGCTATTCTCAAATGCTTCATCTTTTTTTCCTAATTTTTACAAGGTAAGATAAGATGTAAGTGAAGATAGTAATTTCACGATTTTCAAATGCAGTTCATTTTCTATCTAATTATGTGGCATGACGTGCAATTTTCGTTTAACCGAATAATGTTCCATTAGTAAAATTACATCGCATATGTGCGCTTGTTAGGTGTGAACCCTTCTGATATATGTATGTAGATATGTACATAGTTATACCATACGTACGTTATTTATGCAGACAATTAAACTCTACACTTATATAGGGAGGGATAGCTTTTTTTTTTTTTAATTATAACTTGTCTTAAATCTTGCTAGATTGACTATAGATTGAAAATAGAACGCGTAATTATCTATTCACATACTACATATTTAATTCATGTTAAGCAATATTGATATCGTTTTCTGTTCAATTCAATTCGACATTAAATAATAAAATTAAGTTACGTGATTTTAATTTGGATGGCCCTGTGAATTTTATTATCACAAATTATCAATTACTTTACGTAATATTAAATAATAATTTTATTATTTAACTTAATATTAGACAGTAAAATAAACTTTCAAATCACTTTTCGATATTTTTTAGTAACGAAGTACTAACAAAATACTTTAATATAATTTCCTATCAGTTGTATGAAATAGATTGTTTCACTCGAAATTATTCATTTTCCACAATTTAAATGTGCTTCCCAAGTACGTCGAAGTTCAAGTACAATTACTAGGAAGAGTTTAAAATAATATTCGTAATAAATTTCATTATCATTCAGCTGCTACTTGTATAATATCGTTTCTATACATTTTTAACTGTTATTTAAATTACTAAAGCCTAAAAAATTGTAATATGAATTACACAAGAATTGTAGAGAACAAATGAAAATTTAAAATTAATACTTGCATGATAATATTGATAATATCACTTTACGTGATAGTTAGATCGCAAACTTTTATTTATTCATAAGAAATTTGAAAATGCAAAACCACACGATATGTATGCAACGTGCAAAAATATATAATATATCGAAAACAGAGTATTTGTTATAATGCTTAATAGTGAAAACAAATTTCTGCTTAAACTCCACAAAAGTATAAAATTAATTGAAAAATATAAAGATTCGCAAACCTAGTGATTGTGGTTTGTTATTAATATATTAATAATATATTATTATTAGTATACACATATTAATAAATATATTAATGAATATGTTAATAATAATGTACTGTATAATTTCATACGATACTGATAATAATCATTTCTAATACAATATTATTTTCGTTGCACTTATTATCTACTAATCTGATTTTCGTAAAGTTTCATAAAATTTAGCGCTCCTTCGTTAATTATTGTACATTGAGTAGTCCCTACTGTAAATATTACATAGCCATGGAATAAATTCAGAAACTATGTTGGAAAGTACGAGGAAATTATAACATTAATTATTAATTTGCTTGAAATTTATCGATATACTTAACAATTTTCAAAAAGAGACTCACAAAGCGTAAGATTACTAAAAAGATGTTAATTGAAGTTATTCGTGCATACAAAGTTGTATTAACCACGATGTAAAATATAGTAAGTAAAAGTAAAAAGAGTTCGTGTAATCTGTTCTCTGTTAAATAAAAGCATCGTCGCGGTATGGTATATTCGAAATGAAAAATGTCAGTTGCAATGTATTATTAGAAGAAATCCACTATCGAGCAATCTCGGGAAATGTCCACCTCAAGAACCGACGACGTCGCGAATAGAATGTCTAGAAACTCTTTCAAGAAACCACATAGAAAGTCTCGTGTTACATTGATCGCGCAGGAAGTCCAGCTTAAAGAACGAGTACCGAAGATTTGAATACAGTGTTACAGAGGTAAAGGAAATCGAAGCGGACGAGCTCGGCAGATAAAAACTTGAGAATATTAAATATCGTCTGAATTTCGTAACGGAATGAAATCGTATGATACACGATTGATTATATTTTTCTGAACAATCGAAGCTTGAGAAGCTTTATTCTTTTAAATCAGGCGACAGTTACATTTTATAATGGAATAAATTTTAAATAAACTTTACTGTAAAATACACCGTGTACGTAATTGGATAATTTGAATGCGACAATTATTATTTTAATATAAATATAATATAATATATATTACAATATATGAATATAAATATAATATAAAGTGATAATTGGATCTAAATGAAACTTCATCTTTTTAAATTTTTCTTTTTCTTTTTCAATGTTGTGGATGTCATTGTTAACACGTATAAACTGTCTTATTTCCATTTAAAATAAGATTCATAGACAATGTATCATTTCTCTAAACTCGATGCTTTGCTCTACATAGTGATACAAAGTATTTGAATATTAACAAATATGCAATACTTTTTGAAATTTCATTAGCACTGCATGGATTATCACGATTATATTATCAAACTTAAAATCAATCTGAGAATTACAACTAATAATATTTACTGCAAATATGTGTTGTTATAAAAATGAATAGCCATCTTAAACGTGTGATTAATGCCAAAAATATTTATAAATGTGGTGAATAATTGTTATATTAATAATTTTGTAATTTCTACGATCTATATGTCTGGATCGAACCTTTCGCAACTTCTACATATATTTACAATTTTATTTCAAATTTCAGTCATATTTTGTTACAATGTCAAAGTATTGCAAGTTTAGTATAACATCCGCATGAAAATTTTCTATAACAACTTTTTATCAAATGATGTTGTGAGTTGTAACAAAATAATTGGAGAATAAGCGAAATTTAAGAGATTCTTTGAGAAACAAACCTAAACAACCCATGATATTAATATTAATTTATACCATTTGCAATTCTGTATTAAAATATAATACTTAGAACGTGAGATCTGCGTGAAGCCATTCCGTTTTAATAAAACTCAATATAAATTTCGTGAAAAATACACGTTTTTAATATTAACAATAATTTACAATTATCACAATAATTTTTAATATTAACATAACAATTATTTTAATCACCAATAAGATGAAAAACTTAGAAATCATCTTGACAAGCTCTCCATTGCTTGGCAATTTCAACACTAATCGCGTGTAAGGCTCTAGTTGTTTTCCACGCGGGCACGGTATGAAACTTGTTTTATATTGTAAAATAGCCTTAGAGTGGTTAAGTGTGCTGTACTGTAGCTGAGTGCTCGACAGAGTTTAAAACTCGATCTCGTAGCGTTTTCACTCTAGATTCGATTAAGCTCGAGACTGAACCCATCTAAAGGCCGTCGTTCACCGAACAATACAGCAAATGAACAGCAACAGCTCGGTATCGACACCTTCACATTCTTCTATATACTCGAAACATAAATGTATTCACGTATGTACTATCGACGTGCTCGTCCGCGTCGTTTTCTAACAAATAATAGGAAATTTTCTAAAACTGTTCTCCTGATTAAATAATAATTGCGCAACGATTACGTTTCGCTCGTTCAATGCAAAAAATTCTCTTTCAATTCGATTTTCAATAAATTTTGCAAGGAAATTTGCACAGAAGGTTATTAAGGTTGATAATTTAGAATGGAGAGCGAAGAACGAGAGAATTGTTTCTCAAGTTATTCATTTAATCCTTCATAGCGAATTATCCTTGTGTCATACGATGCATGCATCATTAACAGACAAATGAACACGAATTTATGCAAACGTGAAATTAAAGAAACATGAACAACAAACGGTTTTATTTACCAAATGATCTAACGCGCGTTATATTTCCCTCAAGTATAATGGTGCCAAATGGCACCTGGATCAGTTCTCCGCTGCAAAGGCTATTTTCAGCATGAAATTACGAAGCTCAGAATGATATTACACGCAAGTTGTTGTTCAATATGAAAATGTTTTCTATTATTTACTTTCAGAAAGAATTCTAATGGATTTCGTAGCCCATTTATGAACAATAGCGTATCTTTTTCCAATTCCCTCGATCAACCTAACTCTGACCATACCTCGCGAGGCAACGCTATTCCTTTCGTACCGATGGATCAAACCGACCTCGGTCAACCGACTCTAATTTATTGAAACGCGCGGGCCCGTTTCGTTTTCGACCGATTTATAGGCATTTCATGGAATTCATGATTGACGTTCAGTGAATCCTCCCGATCTTATTAACATGCTGAAAAGGTACAGGTAGGGGGAGACGCCGAAACGCGGTGGGTGCATCGATTTTACGCGGTAATGCCGCGCTGATGGAATCACCTGTTCGACCGGCGGGAAACCATTTGAATTTCAAATACCTGTTCGATAATAGAATAAATGTTATTTGGCCGAAAGCTCGATTAATCTGGAAGTTCGGAAGTGCTGCGTGGCCTGGCTTCATTGTGCGCCGGAAAACTCGTTTCCCACTTTGTTAATAGCGCCGCGGGGAACGCCAGGACTCTGCTCCCCCCCCTCCTCCCCCCCCCACCTTTCGGAACAAGATTGCCTTTGCTAATTCGAGCGGAAAGTTTCGACATTTCTCCACTCTTTCTTCTTCAACGAGATGAAAGCTGACATTCAGCGTGCACCATATATACACATTTCTTATATTCAAAAACGTTATCATTTTATTACCTGAACATGTGTATCGTTATCGTATTTGCCGATAATAGTTTGATCTATAAACGCAAGTATCTTCGAAACATATCTCAAATGCATTTTCTTTCTCTGTATTGAGCGAACAGTAATTTGGTCTGACAAACTTTCTCTAATTTGTCTCTAGAAAAAAATTGCATAATTACACATTTGAGAAAGTAATAATGACCATCACCTTCAAGCTAAATATATTACTACTATCTCTCAAAACAGAAAAAAATGCATTTGAGATATTTTCTAAGTGACGAATTGCACTTATGGATTAAAACGGGACACAGTGTGTGCAGAGTGTTTCCTATTGCAAGAACGTAATCTACAAATGAGAATAAGGAAAAATAAAAACGTTTGCTTGTCAAAGGTTAGAACAGAGTTAAATGTTCTCAATCTTCATTTAAATGCACGCAGTTTAATAGCAGAAGAGACGAAAATTTGTTTGAATGGTTGACGATTCAGTCTATTTCATTTACGAATCATTTACATTTTTCTAAACGCTTGCACACGTCGACATTTAGCAAACAACATTTTAATGTAACTTTCAATGCACGTCGACTTTCATATTCCTTCTATCCCAGGCTTCGAGTATCTGTTACATATTGACTTCCTCTCGGAAATTTTCGAGAAAGCGCGCCAACGAAATGCCTATACTGTTCGCCGTGAATTTCAATAAAGTAGCAATCGAAGTCTGCGTTTGAACAAAATATCAGACGTAAAATTTGGAAATATGGCTAGAAAGCATCGGGGACAGTCGCGCTTGGCAGAAATAGAGAACGCTGGAAACGAGTTTCCTCCTCGGCGGATAAAAAGAAGATCCCCGTTGCACGAATGTACATATGTATATTGAACGATGTTAGTCAACATTTCTTACGGAAGAATGGAAACGCCGTGCCGCACAAGACACAATTTCGAAATTATTTCGAAGCTTTCTCTGCATTCGCGAACGTATCTGCCTCGGAATAACTAAAGAACGATAAATCGTGGAAAATTTCATCGACGATCGATAACTCGAATAAATAAAATTCATTGACTAAAGATAGGACGAGGCACGCCTAGAGTAAAATAAAGTAGAATAAAGTAGAGTAAAGCAAAATTAAAGTAAAGTGGAATAAAAGTGAGAAAAATTTATAATTTATTTTCTTCTTTTCAGCGAACAAATGTAAGAGAGATCGTCATCTCTTCAGAATCTGAATGACTTTCGCTAATATTTCATTCATTACGTTGTGTAGACGTGCGAGACATTAATTCGTACGTAGGCTGACTGCAATATCAATCTCATTCAAACAAATTATTATTACACTACATGAATTTTCTCCCGCGCACGTATGCAAATGTTACGCGACTTGCAACTACATTACTTCGTTACGTTCAACTTACATAATACGGTACACCTGTAATATCGACCTCATGAAGCATCCACATCCACTTGCCCTTCTAATTACTTTACGTATACAATCCGGCACTTGAATCGACTGCCAGCGAACATAGACTGTGGCCAAATAACGTAGACCTCGCGGATATAGGGAAATTAATATTAGAGTCAATAACTCGCCAAGTTGTAAAAGGATGGTCGTAATTCATCTGTAAACGCAACGCTGTCCCGTTGTGCAAAAGATGCTTTCTGTTCAAAATGAATAGCCAGAGCGGCGCCCGCTAACTGCTCGTCCCTCGCTGTCTGACCCATGTACGACTGTTCTACTAGCTAACGTCACTGAACAGTCGGCTGATTACTAGCGATGGGATCAAGTTGGCATCGAACTTCTAACGAAGAAGTTTAACATTAGAGGAACCGACGGATTTCAGACGTTCTTTTCGTGCTTAAAAATTCAGTTGCTCGAAAAAAATACGAGTTGAGATTAACATTGATGATATTAAACTGAATTAATCATTGAATCTTAATAATATGAAATTGAAATTTGCCAAAATTGATATTTAGACAAGTTTAGATATTCATGTTTCGACAGAAACGTAACTGTACAAATCTATCTATTTATTATTAACTATATCATTTAAATTATAACGATTTGAATGATAACTTGAATAAAATTAAAGATACGTGAAACACGTTCAAACTTAATTACAAGTATCATTCGGACTGATAAATATACTTTGATACGTTGATTAGTAAGTGATAGATAAGATGGAATTTATGAATTTATTATTATGTGATATTTCGATCTCTGTTTCATAGATGAAGAAACTGTTTATGGTGTTCAACTGTATGATTTCTTTTAGAAATAAAGAGTAGAAGCAATTAGTAACGTAACATTTATGATAATCGTGCGATGACAATAGGCTTTTACAGATAGTTTTCTGTTTAATATATAACTTTCAGAGGCTTATAATCGAACTACGAATTCCTGTGCATTTGTAGAAAATTTTAATATGCAAAATGCGTGTAAATTAAAAGTATACATTTTCTATACTTAATATATTGTGCTATACTATATTATATTATATTTACAATGTTTTTTACGAAACTTACAATTAGTGCGTAGAATAATTTTCTAGTAAGATTCTATACTCAATATATTATGCCATACCATATTATACTATACTTACAATGCTTTTTACGAAACTTACAATTAGTGCGTGGAATAATTTTCTAGCAAGATTCTACAAATTTACATAAAAATCCGCAGTACTCTCCTTATAATAGCAAACTTTCGATGTTCATTTCACTACTCTTAATTAATTGTACAATTCATTCAAATATTAAGTTATTCACAAGTAGAGGTATCTATACAATCTGAGCATAGTTGACAAGTACCAATTGAATTCTATAAAGTGAATTTTTCACATTAAGTTTCAGTTGGTTTAGTGTGTACATATTGAATTTAATCCCATCACTGACTATCCGACGTGGCTGTTCCACTCTCAGCCGAAATAATTTATGGAACTCATTCGAAGCCTCTGTTGAACCCCGTAATTCTTTGGCAGGAACCAGCTCGCATAACTTTTACGCGATTCCTACTGTTCTCGCCACACATTGGCAACGTGTTTATTAGAGGAGGATCTCTCTTCGTCCTTTCGCCGCGGTGCTTTTTCATTCTGGCTAATGACAACGGGAAATTCGCAAAGTTTTCAACCAATATTTCTCCCCATCGTTTCGTAGGTAGCTTTTACGTGGAAAGTTGGTTAATTAACTCGGCTAATAGGCTAATTTTAAAATTACGGACGGTTCCGCGGTGATTAAGATACGAATTAATGATCCCGCGAAACCATTAAAAGTTCTTGCAATTTTTCAGAAGGTGATTGAAGTAACAGGAATGAGACATTGGATTCCGTGTGATTATTTATTAAGTTAGGGGCACTTTTATTTTGGGATGGTACGGGTGGATATAAACTGAGAACAACTGAGCAGTAAGTCTTCTTCTTTCCATTCTTTACGTTTCTTGAAATCTTTCTTCTTCCTCTTCTTCTATTTTTCTTTAATGTCGCATCGACAGCGAGGTCATTAGCGATGACAGTGCCATTAGATATGCATGTAGTGGTTTATGTTTTAATACTCTTTGTACGTCATTTTGAGAAGTCAGGTTTATGTTTGCGTTGATTCCGTATTTCTGTCTTTGGGTTTCTGTGGTGTGGCATTCGTGCAGTATGTGGGTTATTGTTAATGGATGGTTATTGCAGTGAGTGCAGGTGGATGGTGCAGTTTTTTTGATTTTGTGTTCATGTGTCAGCTTGGTATGACAGGTTGTAGGTAGGTGTGTGATAATTATTCCTTCTTTCCTGTTGTTAAAGTTTGGTGTTTGCTGGTGAAAAATCTTGGATACTTTTGTGTAATTGGGTGCTTTTAGTTGTTTTCCATGTATTGTTCCATTCATTTTTTGCTATTTTTTTGCAGTGGATTATTTGGGGATTGGATTGCGATTGTTAGTAAGTGAGGGATTGTTAGTAACTGTGGCTTCTTTCGCTGCTGCGTCGACTTTTTCATTTCCTTCTATTCCTTGATGAGCTAGAATCCAGACTGTGACGTTTGTGTTAGGTTGGTTGTAGTTTAGTTCTTGGATGGTGTATATTAGTTGGTTTTCTTGATCACATGATTTCGTTAGGGATTTTGTAACGCTCATAGAGTCGGTGTATATGACGATATCCGGGCTTCGTTATTTGAGTATGCATATTCTTGAAATTGCATCTGGATTGCTTCATCGAATTTAATAAATTAATCAATAACACCATTTACTCTATTTTTTTTTCTTTTTTTGTTTTGGACTTTGAGAAAAATTAATTTCCACCAATTATCGTTATGATGGTAATAAAAACATATCTTTCTTGATAGTTTGTTTCTGATATGTTTTTCTCGAATCAATTTTGCTGAATATATTTACTATTACTATTTACTATTTACTATTTATCATTTATATATAGGTATTATATTTAGTATTTAAGTAAATTTAGATTACTAAACGATTTATAATTTATGTTATTGAATAATTTATAAAGCACAGATGTTAAAACATAATAAACTTTAATTTTCATTGCAATGGTGAATGTAAAATAGTTAGCAATCATTGACGTACCCCTATCTAATAAAGTTTTCATTTTAAAAAATTATATAACGAAGTTTAATTCTGAATGCGCAGAGGCACACAGAACAATATATAATACTACTAATACTAATAATAATATAATATAATACTACTACAAGTAGTATATATAGCATTTTATGTTACGCAGTTCATAAGCTCGTGACATGAATTTGAAGTTACAACAAGTTTCCTGCGACGTAATTTCATCTTCAGCGAATTGAAGAATGAAACTGAAACGAAGTAATCGTCGTCTTTTGTCAGGACAAATATTCGTCTCGATTCAATTCAACGAATATTTATCAGGCGCATATTCCTGCTACTGGGTGATCATGCAAGGTAATAAAACATCATGCATGTGCCTGCAGATGTAACTAATAGCGATTTTACAATCACAAACCACAAAGAGAATTAATATTGGTAATTATTTGAGCTCGTGCAGTATGCGACGTGGAAAGAATTTAGGTTATATACGTCCGTGATGTATCGGATTTAGATCGTCATGAAACAAGCATGTTTATGTTCTGTTTATCGTTTATCGTACGAATACGTATGTACGTATCGTTACTATCGCTGAATCTCTCACGAACTGCGATCGATGTCTGATTAAAATAATTCCTTTTCCACTTACTGTGTCGTAATAGTACTACTTGTAACATTAAAAGCTTGTCCAATTTGTGAAACAAAAATATGGTAAGAATAACATTTTAGTTTTTTATTATTATCTACTCATTGTTCGGGTTTCTATGCCACCTGATCGCATCTTCGTTATAGAGAGTTTATGATCTTCAAGCGACCTGAGCCTTGAAGGTTAGTGTAAACGTAATTATTTATCTAATATTACAATATCATTCGTACAGTTTCTAGAACAACGATATAATAAAGAACACTTGCGATATATGTATACTATTATTTTGATCGTATTTATTAAGTTTGATTATATTTTATAATTACTAAAGTAGATACAAGTAAATCAGCTTTGTATGTATGTAGACTAATTGATCACGCGGGACTTTCATTGTCAGCAATATAAATCATCGACAATCGAACGGATATCGATGAAAAATATCGCGTTGATCACCGATGGAAGGATTAAAAAAATATTCTATTGGAAGTGCAGGGTGGGTCGAAAATCACTTCCTACTTAAAAGAAAAAAAAAAAAAGCACAAATTTGCGAACATTCTGGCGATCAACATTTGAAAGAAATAATGTTTAAATGAAAAAACTCATGTTTGAACTTAGATTCAAGTTTCAAAATTAATAAAATTGTTAATTAATTAATAAAATTAGTTGTTAATAGAATTATTTAAAATTCAAAATTAATAAAATTAGTTTCTCATATTTTCTTTCGTTTCAGTTTCTTTTAAGTTTTACCTCGTTTAAATTTCGTTTTATTTAAGTTTTGTTTAAAGAAAGCAGGTGGAGAGAAACTTTTGGCTCACGCTGTACGCGGCGCAGGTTCAGGCCGCAATCATTTGCCGGCAAATGCCTTGGTAAACTTCGTTAGTCCATCGGTTTTGTTCGAACGACGCGATACGTCGCAACACGGGATCCGTATTGAAAATGCATTGTTAAGTACCAATCGATAAAGGTAGCCGCGAAGCCGCCGTTTAAAGCGGCTGATCTATAATTATTTGAAAGTCCCCTCTCTCAGAATGATAACGTTACTACGATAATGCCAGGAGCGATTATAGCATTAATTCTGTTAAATGGAGGTCACTTGGACGCGAATGTCGGACGAAAGATAATTTGCGTCGTGTATTAACGGGGTAATGAATATTGGTTCGAAGGCGACGTGCCGCTTCTGCCTCGGTTAAATAAAATTGCAGTCTCGATGCGTAACGCAGCGTTTGAAATGGAGGTGGCCCTTTGAAATGCAGGAGAAAATTGCCATTCCGATCGTTTAGTATCTACTCGTTTTTTGAGTTTCCACTTTGCATTCTTGTATTTAACGTTGCAATCCTCTTCAATTAATTTTTTCTTTCTTTTATTAATTTTACCTTTTCTAATATTGCAGCTGTGAAATTTCAAAGATGCAGCTGTGGGTTCGCTTCGTGTTGTTTTAATCACTCTGTCTTTCGTTTAATTTGGATTTTATAGTTTCACGAAATTTCAAGAAATTGAAATATAGTGAATTATTTCTCGGTGCACAACGGATTAATTATTACGAAAATTATTTGACACACACTGTTGTAAGTGACACTGATTGCAAGTGCTATTTAGAACCTAGCTTCGAATATCTGTGAGATTGCGTTTCAACTTGAAATTGCCAGATTATAAATAACTTTCTCTTTAAACGACATACATTCAAAGCAAAATGTTACAATCCATTGACATAAAGTAATAAAAATGAAAAGAATCAAATTAAATTGAATTAAATTTCTCAAAAACTATTATTAAGATGAAATAGTTGCATAACTGTCGAAAGACATTACTCTTTATTAAATTTCTGATTATCTGCCAAACGAAGCTCTTTCGAACAGTAAGAATTCTACTAATTCAAAATTGTTTAAATAATCAACGTATACATGTATTAAGGGACATTCTGTTTATAGCAGATCAAATGAAGCAGCAATAGTTATATTTTATCACAACTTTTCTCAATTTTAAACGACATAATTTCAAATTGACCTCAGCTTACGTAATAATACTTTCTCCAGAAAAAATATTTAAAAGATAACCTTTCGTTTGGGATAATTTAAGACAAATTAAGCTTTTAATCCGATTACCACCTGATGTTATAATCTCGTTACAGTTCCAAGATAATTGCTACATCATAATTTCAAAGCTTATAATCTTTCACAGAATGATACGAATTCAAAATCTGAATGCAATTTTCTAGCAGAATCCTTCTTAGCTTCTTTCTATTCTTAAAAGCTCCATAAATTTTCATCCCCTTTTCTCATACACACTTGAACCCCGTTTCCTACATATCTTTTCTTATTACATCTCGAGTCCTCCGTTCGAAATATTATAAGATATAGCGTGGAAAATGGAATGAAAAAAATTAAGAAATGGGTTGGCAAAGAAATTCAATAGAAAACATGACATGAAATAAAAATACGCTATTAATACAGGACAATAGTCAATCGTCAATCAAAATTATAAATTCAATGATCTAATATAGAGCAAATATGTCAAAAGATTGTAATCGATGAAATTTTTAATAGATAATTCAAATCTCTATTTTTTTTACAAAAAGTGTGAAAGACAGAACAAATGTTATACGAATTGATAAAAATGTCTATGGTATTTATAATCTTTGCATGTATATTATTGTCGTATTAATGTTGATGTCTAGAGAAAATTGTTCTCTTTTTTACAACGAAATAACTACTTCAAAAAAAGACGACATCACACTTGATCACAATTTTTTCTGTCGACTCTCAGATTTTCAACAAGATGCAAGAATTTCGTCGCTTTACTTACTTTGAATATTTTACATATTTTTGCAATACGCGTGTATTTTCACACCTTTGAATCTCTCAAAATAAATGCAGAAAAATCTACAATCTACGTGACAACGCGTCAAGGATTATTTTTCATGAATGAAACGAGGATTACAAAAGAAAGAACTCGAAGCAATTTCAGCTCGATACTTGAGAGTATGGAGGGTTTGCCTAATACTTGTTCAATGTTCAATCTTCAGTGATAGAACTAAACCCAAACCTATCATTAATAAATCGGAATTTTTCCATCAATTTCGTGACAATGAGAGAGCTCAGCCTCGAAGAAACGAGGGCGAAGATCGAACGACATTTTACGTTGACACACTTCAACGTTCATGGAAGCGGGAAACACGTTGGTGGCGAGGATGGAAAGGATCGAAAGAAGTGAATGAGAGGGAATTGAAGGCCGCAGCTTCCATTCCAGCCGTGGCCTTCAAAAACCCAAACCCTCCCCCCGCCCCCGCCCCCGTAAAAATCAATGTTAGCCACTCTGGTTTCGCTACTAACCATTCTGATAACGTTTTTTTTTTTTCCCACCTCTTTCACCTTTTTTTTCTCTCCCTTCTTTGTTCTCCTTTTCACCGATTGCAAACACCTCGTAACCTTGTAACTCAATATATAAAGGTTATGTTCACGACGAATTGTAGGTCATTATTACGTTAGAGTCTTGATCGTTACGTGTAGAATTCTGTAAATCGTAAAATCTCGTATAATCTTAGTTGCGCTTAGTTGTGTTAAAAATATCTCAGATTAATTGTTTGATATTTAATCTCAAATGTTTGAATAACTTTGTTCACATAAATTGTTTCAAGCACCTCGAGGCTTATAGAAACTGTTTATGTACCATATCTGTTATAGGAAATATTGAAATATTTAGAAGTATCAAATATTACAGGAAACATTTGAATGAATATTGCTAATGAGGTGTGACACGAATGAATTTAGAATCGTATACAGAAATTAGAAGATATTTATCATTAGAAGTATGAAACATTTATACGCACAATTTATGCCAACCATGGTCTCGTTGAATATTGTAGCTCGCGAATATAATTAATAATTGGCTCCTCAAATATTTAATGAACATAATTACATAAAACTTTACATTTATCGTACACTATTTATAATATAATCCTACAAAATTTCTGTAACAAATGAGAACCACTTTCGCGTGTCCTCTGTGCAACAGCTTCTTTGTTTTTAATCATTTTATAAATACTGGTACTAAAGAGAAACGAAAGAGTTTTGAATAAAAACACTTGTCCAGTTTCTATTTTTACTTTCCAATAGGTTTTTCCAGACAAGGAACCGCTACTAAATTTTCCATTAATCCATGCTCTAATAATCCTGGATGTCCTGGTCATCGAGATTCTACTTGAATGATTTCTACACTGAATTAAATGGCGTGTTAGATTGATCGGAATATTCTGTATTCAGACTTTGCTTGTGTATTTAGAATTTTATTTAAAAGTTCCCACAAACCGTAATATGTAATATTTAATCATAACATAAACTATAAAAACGCGGTAAAATACTATTAGAGAAATTATTCATTGTTGAAAATTTGATAGATAATTCTCTTTATACTAAAGAATTTTTAATAAGTTGAAGTGAACTTTATTTTAAGTGCGAATTCATTGCGAGGCAATGAAAATAACGAAAATTATTTCAGAGAAAACACAAATTTAAAAAAAACATAAATTGAGATTCAAGTGATACCATACGTAAGTAATATTTGCTCCTTTCAGATGAAAAACCTGACGTTGAGAAATGTGCGAAAATATACTAATGCACATAATGAACATAAAAGTATAAAAAATGCATCCAAAGCAAAGTATTTGTTGCAATACTCACAGAATTGAGAAAATTCTCTATTTCGGTTCAATCTATTTAAGAAAAATTCGTGATCTAGTGATAGTGAGCTTGCCTTCGATTATTTTTGTCCCGGTTATCTTTAACTATCCATTACAATTATTTCGTCGTATGAAATAATATTTGACTTATTAAACTGTTCGTTATGACAATATTATTTCAATAATAAAACAGAACGTACATTTGCAATTCAAGATGAATCTATAAATCACTTAAAAGCGTTTCGGTGCTCCGTTATTAGTAAAGTACCAGCAAAATATTAAAAATAGCACTCGCTAATAGCGTGCAATAAAATTTCAGAGCGAAATGCCAGTCCGTTTTATTCGTCACTCAATTAACCCGATTCTCGAAATACGAACGTATTGAAAGTCGTGCAATTTTCAACGACAAAACGCGATTCCGCAGATTATAATGGTTCCGCTTTCAATTATGCTTCGTTGCATTTCGTTTGTTTATTAAATTTCTCCATAATTTATGGATAAACCTCAGTTAAACGACATCACCGCAAATACTGGCTGTCACGCTAGCAAAAATTATACGGCGTTTGTTTTTAGTTTACTTTGAATATACGTTCCAGAAATACCGTGAAGCTTTTGTTGTTAAATCATCGCGTTTGCAGGAACAATTATCAGGTTTGCAAAAAGTATTATCAAACGTATCGATGCAAGAAATAAAACTGAGATTTCTGTATTATGTGCGATTTAAAACTTAGACAGTCATTTCCCTTTTAACTTGCTTTTTTTTCTTTATTTTAGTTGCAATAATATGTACGACATGAATATGCATACTTTTTTAAAAGAGATGAAACAACTTTCAGTGCTCTGAGTAGTGTACTCTCTTTCGTTGATGTTACTATAATCTAATATTACAATAAAATGTAGCATCAACAAATTTCGGAAATTTTTTATTGATCTCGTGATAACGTTCAATCAAGTATAACAGAAAGGAAATAAATATTATACTATAGAATTATAAATTGAAAATGTCCACTCGTGATTTAACTAGAAAATGTTATATTTCGTGAGCAAAAAGTCTTAACTTCAGTGTTTTTAATATAAGCTCCATTTGAATTGATAATCACAAAGAACTTTATTTATCTTTCTACATTTACATGCTAAATCAAAATTTCTAAACTTTCCAAAAATTCTATTCGTCAACTAACAAAATATATATATATATATATATATATATATATATATATCATATTTATATTATTATTATTATATAAATACATTTATATATTACTATATAATATATAATATTATAATTTTAATTATAATAATTAATATTATAATGGAAATCTTCTCAAGTAATTACGTCAATAGATATTTACAAAATTAGCTAATCCATTATGCAAAGCGAAAATGACGTGCATTTTAATAGAAACGTAACGTATCGAGTAAAATTTGCCATACCGTGCTTCACATTGATCAAATTCATTCAGAGTTTATATTTTCGGCATCGTACGAATACGACCCAAGTAGTAAGTTCGATGCACTCTGCACATTGTGAATATTACATGGCCGATGCACCAATATTTGGACGTTGTTGGCAAATATCGCAGCCGAACTAACTCGATCAGAGACACGAAAATTGACAAGAACGCCGATGCTAGCGACTCGTTGCAAGAAGCAGAAACTGTCTAAGCTACACCCGATTGCATCTCATGAAATTTGAAAATTATCCAGCGTTTCGTGAAAAGCGATTCGATTTATTATTCCATTGTACAGGAGGGAAAATGAACGTGCATTTCTTATTTAAAAGCTTTCATACTTTTCCTCCTTACCTTTCGATCCGGTCAAGATCATTTAAACAATTCAAGTTAATTGCTACACTGGTTCTTAGAGAATCGCTGACGAACGAAACCGAGGTTCCACATTATCGCCATCGTTGGTAAAAACCAGGTCAAAGGATATGCATTCGCACGAGAGTGTCGGTTAGATAGAAACCCTTCATGCACACTCTGTTTGAACAATTTAGCAAAAAATTTAATTTTGCATCGACTAATGTGTCTTACTCTCAAAAATTTACTTTAAAAAATAAAATTTCATAAAAAAGAAACAGTTACCCTTTTGGATGCTTGAAATTATCCAAAGTCTAAAAGTTTAGTACTAAATGAAGAACGTATGGCAAGTTAGAGATACATTTATCTTGAAATATACCTGTACCTTTTGATATGTTCATCACAGTATAGTTATTTTGATATGTTATACTTTTCGAACCTCTAATAAGTCGATAAATTATTTTATTATTGTAGAATACTCAAAGTTAAACGAATTAATAATATATAAACAAAGTATGGCAATACAGTCAGTCATGGAAGTTTAAATACAGTTTGTAAATTTTAAATGTAAAGAAACAAAGATTTTATATTTACGTTATGTGCATACATGATATGTATGTATCGTAATTGTATTAATTAGGTGAAAAATGAAATATAATTCTAGGAGTGATAATTAATTATTGCTTTGTACGATACCAGAGATATCATATCCTTTTATACTCTCTAACAATGTTCATTTTGATATTAATAATTAGCACAGTACTTCTCTTCTCGCCTCGAGTAACTTAATTTAATTGTGCGTGTATTGAGCTCTTTAAATTTTAAAGTTTAAAACTTTACTATGCTGCGGATGAACGCCAAGTGGCTTCTTGAATTTTAATTGCTAACAGTTGAAATATTTCCCTCACGCCGTAATATAATACAAAAGTTTTTTTTAAATACGTTTGATAATATTCAAACTAGTCTGAAAATGTAATTACACATATAATACATGTATTTTTATAAACTGCTACTGATATTTAGACATCAATTGTTGAATATTATTAATAATATTCAAGCCAATTCGATGGAATTGTAAATATAATATGTATATCACTAAAGAGTGAATTTCGTACAATGAAAATTACTATCTACAATATAAATAACGAGGTATTTAGTATGTCTAAAGTATGTGTGTGTGTGTGTGTGTGTGTAGAAGTAACTGAATATTACAAAATGAAGTTGACATTTATCAACTACACAATATACATTGTAAAGAGAATTAAATTCATAATAAACTTTAGAAATAAATATTTTATATTTAAAGCAAAGTTTTTAGTAAATGGCCAAGAATTCGTGTAAATTTTGTCGAAAATTTAATTGCGTAATAAACTATGAACAATTCAAACCACAAACTGTAAAATTTGTTCTATTTGAAAAATCCTGATATTTTACGTGTGAATATTATTTAATCATTCCACCAAATGAAAAGGAGTGAAAAATGACACTTCCTAAATAATTGGATAACAATGTTCACATAATAGATGGTCGGACGAGAAAATTAAATTTAATCGCTATTGTCAGTATATATTTTTAACCATTCCAATGCAATGCAATTCACACGCCTCCTCTCCCCCTCTTCCAAAACTATCAAGCAAAGAAAATTAATGACAATTTTCACTGAAATTCGCTAAAATTAAAATGTTCTCGCCGAGTCTTCCGGCGGTTTTAATTAAGAATTCAATTTGAAACACCTCTTCCGTATTCTCATTTCCACGATTTTATGTTCACGACTTTATTTCTGTTGCCTGCGCGCTGCTTACGATTTTCTTCCGCTTCCGCGTTCGTAGCGATGGGCTCGAGTATATCGCGAGCAAGTTCGAACACTAATCTGGAGGAGATTATAGTGTCACGCAACACGACAGTATAATGTAAAAATACTATTTATATATCTACAATGAAATGAAATTTGTATAGATAATTTATATTATACTTGTATACGTTACCAAAAATACCATAAATTACCAATAATTCACGATAAAAATGACAATCTGTTTCCAAATTTTTATCGATTTGTATTGATAAATAAATTTTTTTTTATTTACACTATAAAACCCCCTACTGGATTATTAGCAGCATGCACATTGCTGTGCATACTAAACAGTACAATCCAGAATTTTATCAATATATAATCGTGGCAGTTGTATTTCATTACAGTACTAAATGACAAAATATTTCATAATTCGTGATATTACTCATAATATTGCGACATTATTTTAATGTAATTAATTTTTATATTATTCTATATAATTATAACATTAATTTTAATACAACTCGAAATAATGAGCACAATTAATTTATTACGATATTATTTGCATTATTTTACGATAAATATTTAAATAATGCAAATAATCATGTATATATTTTGTGAACAGTATCCACTGTTTTAATCCACATTCAGCGAAACAAATATAAATTGACGAGTACGTGTTAAACTAGATCCCATCGCTAGTTGCACTCATTCTTCAACAACTCCTTTAATCCTTTCCCATATCGCGCCAAGAACCAATTACAACTTCCCTCGTGTCTAATCGATAAAAATACGTGGCTACTCTTCCCTTGCCAAACCTCAAGAAACTCGCTTCTCTGTTCGTTCGGTAGTAAGGAAAGTTTATGGAAGACGTTCGCGGTTTCTAGATTTATCGCAAGCTCAACTGGTCAGATGAGCTTTCTCAGTTGCTTTGGCCACGCGAGTATCAATCTGAAAGGGAACCTGGAAGTTGTCTATTATCGTTATTATCAAGCCCTCTTGTTTCGTTCGCGAACCACCGTGAAGAAAGCGTGAACCGAATAAGAAGAGCCAGGGAGGAAATGAATCCAGATACAAGTAAGAAGCAACTTCCTTCTCCCGGTACAAATGCCAGTAGATACCGCCGAACAATTCTCGGAGAAATGACGCGCGATTCGTTTACGATTGCAATGAACAAAGGAAGCAATCGTCGAGCTGTTTATTGTCGATTTTCCTCGTCAAGTGTCAGAGCTGATTATTCAGTAAATGAACAAAGTCTCATTTGTCAGAAGGTATACTCGATTTTATCCATTAGCTTGCCATCATACTGATGTTTGATTGCAACGTGTATATCACGGCGGGATATTTGAAATGGCAGGAGTATCACTCACGTGGAAACTACTAGAGCTATCATTATAAAATTTTTGTGAACAATCGCACGATTTGATTATAATGAATAATAGATATTTTCACTTACTTATATTTACAATTGACAATATTTTGATTATTGACGTTACGTATACGAGAAATAAAACTGAATAATTTCGTGTAATTACGTAGTATAACGTAGATTGAACAATGATGCTTTAAAGCAATATTTGAGAAAATATAAATAATCAGTTGCCACAAAATTCTCGGTATTTAGCAATTACAACCGCGAACGTGCTTTTATTTTGCAGCGACGCGACGTTTTAGATAGCATACAAAGTCAACAGCCACAGGTCGTGGAAATCTTCAAAGAGAAACCCAAGAAAAACCATTAACCCGGCGTTAGCATGAAAAAGGCTGCGGTAAATTTGCTCTTTTGTTCTTAAATTGAGCTGCTAATTACTTGACCCAATTCAGATTTTATAAAATTAACTTGCAATTAAATTAACATAAACATTCCCGTAACTTAAATGCTTTTTATGATATTATCAATTTATTATGTTAAATTGTTCTTTTTCAAATTTGTCACAATAGCAAAAGCTCCGTTGACCTACTATAAGCTCCACTTGATAATAATAGAAACTCGGTTACCTAAATTCAGTATCATATAATTTGCTGCTTCTATTCAAAGAATATTATGTAAAACGGAACTATATAAAGGAAGCTCAGTAATTAATATGCGAAATATTACATTAAAAACATGTCACGAGAACTACGTCGAATAAATTACAAAAACAAAAACAAACGTAGAAGAGACTGAAATATCTATATTGTTAAAATTTTTCTCACATCTGCTTTTCAAGAAAAATTTACTACTGCAAAATTCATTTATTTCCTTATAAATGATTCATAAAGATTATTTCTTCGTTTATAAACAATGTTATCTTTTTATTAAATTAACTGTAAAGAAAATTTTGCGCTTTAAACAGTCCGTCGTACAAAGTTAATCAACTCCTCTATGATTAATTACGATTGTAGTAACTTATCCTTAGTTTGAAAATAATATAATGAGAATTTCAGAAGAACATAAAGAACTGTCTTTGAGTATAATTAAGAATTTTTTAAACAAATGCGTTAGTAAAACAATAGCTTTTGTATTTTTGTAACTTTTTAATTTGTACTCGCCTTTTTAAATTGATTTTTAAATTTCGTATCATTTTTTACAAAAGAGATAAAACGCGTTTTATTCATGAAAAAGCATTTAACCTAGATTCTGAAATGTTTTTGATATTTTTTAAAATAATGTTATTTACGTTCTGTTTGTGATTAAATTGGATATATTAATTGCTCTTCGTAATACTGTTTATTTTCATTTATTTGTTCAAAAGGACATTATTAAAATATGGATTTTCATAAAAATTGGTTTTAATATCAACAAATATCGCCTTTCATTTCAATCATTTCTCTCCAATATTCCTGCTATTTTTTTTTCTTTTTGTTGATATATACGTGCTTAACAAAGAAATTTTTATAAGTTGTTATAATATTTAATAAAATTGTCTATCATGAACTTGTTATAGTAATTACAAACTCAATGATACGATATGAAAAATAATGATATACATTAAAGTAAAAATATCTAAAAAAAATTATCTAACTTCCAAAGTTCATGCAAAAGCAAGTAAAATGTAGAGAAACAAAATATAGACAATTATGTAAATTAGAGAATTATAAAAATTTTTCCTCCTTTTTTCAGTTTTACGCAATGCAAATGTTGCACATTTTATACAACACGTTCTTAATCATACAATTCTTGTTTCGATGCAATTCGTGTTACACTTTCGCACTTCACTTCGCATTCGTGTATTAGAATATTAACCATGCAGACAAAATGTTAGTTGCAGCAACATGCTACCTACATAACTATTTCTACGATTATTCTGTTTCTCAAAGTGATGTATGTAATAGCAAATCAGTATTGTTGCATTCAGCTTTATCGTATATTTATCTGGACCAAAAAAGAAATAATCACACCAATGCTATAACATTAAGAATAAATGAAAGAGAAATTATATCTTTCTCATAAACATAGAAGTAACATTAAGCGACACAAAAATTTCATGTACTATATATTTGGATCCAGTTAATTACTACAGCATGCTATCTATAACATGCAAACACTGGTTTTTCTACATTCTACTTGCCTAAATTCCCCGCGGCGTGGTACCTTCATTCAAAAATGGAAAGGACAATGAGCGTATTCTACGCGAAACCATCCTACACGCGTTGCTGTTGCTTTTGCCAATTTTTTTCGTAGGAAGCGACGACGGCATTTCAAACGGGTGGACGTTAACGTATGCTGAAAAGGAACAGGCCGTAAGTAGAAGAATTAAGTGTAACGATGTGTGCCCCCCCCCCACCCCACCCCCAGCCCGGATGCGGATATTACGTTTTACGCCGGAGTCACGTCGTGTCAGACCACGTCGGGCCGCGACGGCAGCCTCTATTGTGACAGGCAAAGTGCAGCACTCCATGTTCAAACGTTGCAGCTATTGAAAATTCATGTCAACTACGAGCCATGTAAAAATTTCAACATCTCCGCTGGCGGAAAAGCCGCACGCGCTCGCTATCACGCAACCGGAAACCCGGGAATTCTTCGAATCACGATACCGAGCGCGACTAAAAATGATCCGGCAGGCAGTATATCTTGCAACACGTGATAAGGGACAGACACTATCGCAGACGTGAAAGAGGAATGAAACCGTGCGATCGTTTCGAAAGAGAAAGATATTGGTATTTGATATTTTCGCGAGAATCACAATGACAGATTATTATTATTATTCTTGTATTTTCATGAAAATTATCATGTGGACGAATTCAGCTCGTTGTCTTTTGTCGTTTCGAAGAGAGGACATCGCGCGTCCCATTTAAAATAAAATTAGCTCTGGATAGTTACGAGTACTGGTAATAATTTCTAATGTTTTTTTCTTTCAGTTGAACTGAATTATTCCTGAATATTAACAGTAAGTGATATCTCTTACAACGACTTGTGAAAAATTGACGAGCCTTGTAAATTCGAGAAATTAATTTTTCATACGTGTATTTACAAATGCTGATAAGTAACTTAGTAGTAACTTAGATGTAGTGACTTAGATAACGAAGATTTTAGAATTTTCGTATTAATGTTTTATCAAGACGTACCTCGAGCCACTCTGTTTTTAAATGCAAATATGAATGAGAGAGATGTGATCGTCGTTTTTAGTTTCATTAATTTTTTCTATCAAGACATATCTCAGGCTATTTTATACTTTTAAATCCAAATATGAAAGTTTTTAAAACTTTATCGATCGACCCAGTCGAAATCAGAAATCAAAGCTTGGAAATCATTTTTATGGCTGCTGGGGCCAGATGAATTGTTAGACACCCGCTTTTGCACATTCGGTACTAACGATGTGTCATGAACCCGCAGTTTGGCACACGAGTACATCAGCAATCAATGGACGTACAATTCCCCCTTGGGCCTCACTTTGTTGACGTACGAGGCAGCTTGATCAGTGTGTGTATCCGTACACTACGTACATAAACTATACAAAGAGATGAGACCGTTATGATACGCTAATTTAACGTTTGATATTTAACATTCATTCAGGAGCGAAAGATCCCGTCGTAGATTAGAGAATAGTTCAGATGGAAGATGGTTAGAATCTGATGTATTTATAATAATTTTCCTGTGAATGGAGCTCATATAATCTTTTTAGTCTTGGTATTACATGCGTACCTGATAAATTTTTAAATTTTAATTTCCTCGAAAACAAAGCTTTTTCTTAAAAAAATATATATTCTACCTTTAACTAACAAATATACTCTGCCTAAACTACGAAGAAAAAAGTATTATTTTATTACTATATACATACGTATATATGTAACATATTTTAATATGTGTTGAACTGACAATGTGTTAAACAATTAAACTGAATATGTGTTAAACAATTTAATTATTCATATGTCTAATTATTCCATATCTACGCATCTAAAGCTAGCGAAAAACTAACAAAATGTTAAATGACAATATAGTACAATATAGTACATTATATTTTATAAGTCTACAGTACAAAAATATTTTGGCAACAAGATAACAGAAGATTTACTGAAAATAAGATATCTTTGGATACATAGATGAAAAAGGTGAGATATTTAACGAACTATTAGTAAAATATATTCTCAAATGTAAACGTAGAAACAAACTGGAATACCCAAAATTTATTCAAATTTATCCTGCAGAAATAAATATAAACTGGAATCCCCAAAATTTATCCAAGGATTTTTTATACAATTTCAGCATTGAAATGTGTTTTACTACGATACACGAGAAATGATTTTATATTGTACATACAGAGTACACCGCGCGCAGACTATCAGCAGCTGTCCCTTCGATTTAATTGATTATCAGGTGGCGATCAAAGATCAAAAGATTTCTTCACTAACTTTCTTAATGTTGTCTGTGCTTAAGCCTATGGAAAATTGAGGAACACTCCCCCGTTTCCTTTTCCATTAGTTTCGAAGATTTTCAAGCCTCGATACGGGGACAGATCGTTGACATTGCTTGTCAACTCGACGTTTTATATTTTCGGGGAATTTCGTCTAAGAGGATGCCATATGATTTATGGCACGCTACTCAAATCCACACGGACATAACCTTCAGGTAAGCCGACCTTCCAGTTCTAACACAGACGAGGTCTGTGGTTCTAATGAACCAGCAAAGTCCTTGTCCTCTTCCCAAAAATAACCCTATGGCCGTGCCATAAATCAACGCAGCGCTCCAAGTTTTCCGAACGAAACAGATACAAGTTACAAAAATTCAGAAAGTGTTCGTGCATCTACTTTTGAGCATCATTCCATTAACCACTTTCGCTGGCAACTGATTGCGGACCGTAACGAGTGACCAACTCGACATCACTGGGTAGAAATTATTGACAAGTAATAAATTTGTTAATCTGTTTTACTTAAATGTACTTAAAACTGGGGAAAATATTGGAATTCTGGGACAAAATATTCTCGACGTGCACGGCACAAGTATGCCCGCGATCATTTTCAATTTATTTCGCGGAGAAAAAAGGCCGAGTACACAGCGTGCAAAGTTTTTCTGTTTGCGACGACCAACGTTCGCAAAATCTCCGAAACGATACGAAAGACGAAGGAAGAAATAACGAAGTCACGTCGAGATAGGGGAGAGTGGACGAGCGAATGCCGGAAATCAACAGCGAGTTCGTCCTCTTGTGGATACCGAAACGCCGCGAAATAGCTGGCACTGCGTGCCGGCAGATCTACATCGAACTGAAATATCCGGACAGGAAACGCGGACAGCAGTAGTAACTGATTTAGTCACCGGAAACGCGCGCCAGCCTGTCGCTACGGCAAGAAATGTCGTGCAGGCTGGTAACGAGGTTGATGCGTATTGCGGTTGACGAACAGTCGACGTCTCGCTGATGGTCTGTCCGGTTATTGCAATTGCATCGTCACGTCGCATTACCGCGATTCTCTCTCTCTCTCTCTCTCTCTCTCTCTCTCTCTCTTTCTGTCCCGGTTTAACGTCTAAATGCAACGCGAAATATAATAAAACCGAGTATCCCGAGTTTCAATTACAAATTTCGAGCATTTCTAATGGGAAGTCAAAGGTTATATTATTTACACGTATGTGTTAGAGTTAAACACGTTATTTATTACGTTATAACGCGATTCGATCGTATTATTGTAATTATTGACAGTTGACATATTTACGACGCACGTGAAACTGAATAAAATAAAGTAAAAGTGATTTACCATTATAAAAAGTTTGTAGCAAACTTCGAGTAGAAGCAGAGGTAGAACTTTGTCGAATAATTGTCAGAGCTACCTCTTGCATGAACGAATCTGATTTCGTTAGATTTGTGTTCGATTTGTGCCTCTGCGGTATTCTCTTTCTGTGGTAATCAAACTTCTGTATAGAAGACGCTATCCACTTTAAAGCAACGTTTATCGGGGAATCTTGCAGACTAATTTAAAATTGACAGAAGATGTATAACAGAGTTTGTTCTAACAATATTCTATTCTAATTCTATTACATATTTTATTATTTACTATAATTATTTCTGTCGACACAGTTTATCGCTTTGACGAGCTATTTATTTCTTCAGAAATCAGATGATAAAAATAAAACGCGTGAAATGTTAAAAACATGGAACTTGATATAGAGATTTGTTTCGTCCCCCTAAATACTATGACACTGTCGTAGACGTTTGCACACATACTCACACTGCATATTTTATATATTTTTACATATCGTCTAGACTTCGCACATTTTACATATTTGTACATCCGCGATCTAATTCTTAAAGCTGATAAAGTGCCGTCCAAATACCTATTTACGCGTGACACTCGAAACAAAAGCTTCAGCGGATACATGTGGATAGTGTAGAAATTGGAGGTTCCATTCAAAGCCGGGAACAAAAGGATTTATAAAGGTATAGAATTCTAGGTCTCATATAAAGCGGTATAAAGTATCTCGCAATCAAATCCTATTTCATTGCAAGTCCCACAGGCGTAATAAAGTATGTGTATGCTGTTGTAGACTATGTATAACATTGTCTGCTATTGTAAGGTCTACAAACCATATTTACCCCATGAAGAAGTTTTGTTCATTACCGCTATACACTCTAGTACAATAAACATATCGTAAACAGTCCCGTGCATATACGTGCATGAATATGTAAAATTAGCACAATGTAACTCCATGTTTATTTATAAAGTAATAAACAGAGAGGCGGATCTATATGCAATTTTTATGTTTACAATTAAAATCTAAACTAAATATTATGAAAGATACTTTACATTAAATCTCTCATATATTTCTATGATTTACATGCATCGTGCAGATTTCTAAATTGTTCATAAACGTGTAAAGATCGGCAGTAATAAATAGTAATAAATATTAGTTTACGGTTGAAGCAGGGAAACCGAAAAAAGGACAAAGCGAGAAAGGGACACGATTCATTTGTTACGATTTACAAAATCTTCAGCGTGCAAGATGAAATCATTATTTTCAAATTAAATCCTAACAATATATTGAATTTCAAAAATTATGAGAAATTTGTATCTAAAGTAAATCTTCTTTAACGTAATGTCCAAATAATTTAACGTGATGTTCATAACATCCAATCTGTTAAGTTGAATAATAAGTCTGATATACGAAATTAAGTACGTTGCAAAAATATAAAAATATAAATGAATTTTTTATAAGAAACATATATATATATATGTACAACAAATAAATAAATAAATATTACTTGATTGAACATATTTTGTATTTGTGAATGAATTTATTATACTTAATTTAATAATCTCAAAGAGATTTGTTCGAACAATTAGAAGCCAATAATAGCCAATAATCACTTAACCAGTTCAATGACGAAGGAAACAAGGCCTGAAACAGACCTTTCTATCGTGGACCAACTGTATACAGTCTCACAAACACGTAAAGTGCGTGCGTGTTTAGGAGAAATCATGTGCTCGCGCATTGTTTGAAAAACTGAACGATCCCAATGATTCGGTTCTAGGCGCCCGTGATTAAAGAGCGTTGGATGACGATGGCGGGTGAGAAGTGAGCGGTGCTTTCAACATGCACAAGTATTAAATTAACGATGATTAAACAGTCGTTCAGCGAGACGAAAAGACGCCCGGAGTGGGAAATTCAGTGGGGATCCGTCGTTTTGGAAAATGGTAACTAACAATAACGTAGGATATTGCGCGCGCAGTTAAACAAAATTGAAAGGGACTGGAAACCACAAGTGTGACGGTGATTTCGTTCCGTATAATGGTTGAAATTAAAGGCAATGCGATGCCTGGATAATGAATGCCCCGTATGAATCACTTCGCTGACTATGCTGATGATATCTTTCACGCGTTCCAGGCATGCGTGATTTCGCGGAATTCCTGAGTGAAAACTGAAAAAGTTCACACGTTTGAAAGAGGAAATAATTCGGGAAAAAATGAGAAATGTATGATCGTCTATTTAAAGAGTTGTTGATATTCCGTCAGAGATGTTTAATCCTTTATGATTCCATGTGACGTGTAACGGGGTTAACAATTTTATTTAGGCGCGTAGTTAATTTGTGGCAATCGGGTTTACTAATCTTCGTACACTCAACATAATACAATAGGAGATGTGAGAGATGATTATCATTTTACAAAGTTTAATCATAATATTAGCTTACAATTAGGTACTCTATTCTAAAATAAATAAGATTACCACGCCCCTTTTCCCTTGAGGCACAACCCTAAATAATAAATTTATTGCTTCGGCTACCCTCAATAATTTATGATCGTACAATCTTAAATGGACGCAGGTTTACAAGAAAGGTGTCATAAATTTACATTGACATTGAAATTCCATACTTGTTTTGCTATTGGTTTCTACATATTTGGATAAAAGCTAATATTTACATTTATATTTATATATTTTCATGTTTCAAATTATATTATATTTCAAATTGAAGAATATTTTAAAATTAATAAATAAGTCACAGGACTATTAAGTCACAGGATTATTAAATAATTTGACTTGTTAAATTTTAACAACTACTATCAACAAATAAAATTTTTAAAAACTAAGTTTATAGCTAAAAAATTTGTTGTAATTGTCTTCCTAAAAAATGTAGGAAAACTGTCCTATTTTAGTTTTCAAACATAAAAGTTCCAATTTTTTTCGAAATTTTAAACAAAAGCGATAGAAGAAACACCTTTTCTAGAAATTTTATTTAAAAATCTTTTCTATAAAGTCATTTTTTTTTAAGCTAGAAAAATTTGTATAAATATAATTTTTTAATAATACTGATGTACTGACAATTTTTATGTCGTGTTTTACAGAAAATTCTTTAAAATGTGAACTGATGATGTCACGTCAATTATGAATGTTTAATGACCTATCAATTTTTAGTTATATTACCTTTTGTTACTTAAAAATGCATGAATTTGCTTTCATCGTTCAATTTTTCAGCGATGTATACGATAAACCACGAACGAAAATTTATCTTCCTTTGTTTTTTTTTTTCGTTTGATAGTAATTATCTATATGATTCTTTTCTTTTATATTCAGTCTACAAAACAAGCAAATTGATTTTTAACGTTTATGATTTATGATTATCCAAATCATTTATCATATTTTCAATGAATATTGTGCGATATAGTATACGAATGTTCTTAAAATAAAAACAAAGGTGAAGTGACCTGTTAAAAATTCAATAATATTCTATAATTAAAAGAAATTAAAATATCCCAGTAAATAGAAGAAAAGATTTAGCACTGAACAATAATAATAATAAATAATTTATAAAAATAGAAAGAGGAATCTACTTAACATCACAATAGCGAACGAGTGTTACACAAAACGAACAAGCAAAAATTACGAAATGCACTTCACCGGCGGTAAAAATAAAACGCTCGCCGAAACAAGAGAACGTGAAAATCGTACCAACTACTCCTGTCACAGATATCACAACAAAATGTTTGTGCAATCACCTCAAAAACTAAGCGAATGCATCTATACAAACATACAAAACAACAGCAATAGTCCAAAAAATATTACAGCAGAGAAACATGATTTGGTAAGAATCTGTCATGATTCTCAAAACCACATAAATATTAAAAAAAAAAAGTAACAATAATATCTATCAATGAATTTTGAAAAATCAATAATGCCAAAATATATATTGTAATATTCATGTAATAATATGTATTATTGTATAAAATGAGGTAATATTTTAGGAAAATTATATAAACTTGTAAAAAATATTGTAAAGGAAACAGATTTGCAAGTGAAGTTTCAAGAAAACATTGAAACAATTTCTTCCTTGTCTCTAAGATTTTAACTTTCATAAATAGGATAGTATTGGCGGACTTGAACATCCTATCAAGGATCTAAATTATTAATGATGACAGGATTGATAATAAAAGAGTGGCTCATAAAAGAATTAAATTTAAAATTCATTACAATACACATCATCTAACTAATGAAACCGGAACCTTTTGTGAAAACTAATTATTGTGTAACTTAAAATTATAAGTGCTTTAAAAATAAATTTTGAAAGAATCTCAAAGATAAGTTGTATTACTTTCTAAATTTGATTATTCTATCTTGTTAAATAAAATAAAGCAGTCTATTTGAATTTTCGTAACATTAAAATTCATAGCTTTTATTTATTTAATTTCATAATTTATCTATTCGTTGTAGATTAAAATTACCTTGACTGACAAATTTATAAAAATATATATGAATAATTAATTAAATACTGCAATTTTTATCACACGATAGAAAAATTTTCTTTTAATGGTTTCATTAGTTTTATACTTTCGTAGAGCAAGATGTGACAAAAATTCAAAAATATAAAGTAAAATTAACTTTAAATATGTTTTTCCTATTGAAATAAAAATTTCTCCTTCACAAATGAGTATTCCTGCTGCATGATATATGTACGTATATCTATACAATCTTCACATAATATTTTAACATAAAAATTACCCGAATAATTACTCAAGATAAGTATTACATCAAATCATCAATAATAACAATTATAATATATTTAATAATTGTCTTCCGTAATTAAATACACTTATTATTTCTATTATTAATGTTTTCTATCTTGTTTTTGTAACAAGCTATTGTAATAGTTATAATCAATTATTTATATTATTTTAATGACGAAACACTTATTAATAAAAGATCTTGTGATTAAAATTATCAAAATAATAATAGCAACGTTTTGTTCTTATCTTTATATTTTCGAAAAACTTTCTTCTAAATAGTGCAAAAGCACGAACTCAATATATTATCGTGGAAAATAAGAAAAAACCATAAATAATATAAATCACACGCACATTCCAACGGTAAAAGAAATATATATATATATATATATATATATATATATATATATATATATATATCCATAGGTATACGCTTATTTATGTAAAAGTACGCAGAATTTTTGATACTATATGTATATATGTATATGAGCTGTACAAATCGCGTCTCGTTCACAAGACGTCGTTTTGTATGTGTAGAGTCTTGTTTAAAAAAGCTCTACTACTCTTCTCCTACTACTCTACTCGAGCTTCTTTATTTGCGTTACGCTTCTTCTACGTCTTCTTTCGTTCATAAGCACTTTAACTCGTCTCTCCAACTTAGCTAACATTTTATCCAGGAAAGCGTCACCTTCTTAAACTTTTTACATGATACGTCATTTTTATTTCCCGTCACAGAGTTCCAAACAGTTTCAACTCCAATTAACGACATAAGTTATTATTAACAGCTGCAGTAATTTTTAATTTTATGTTTTTCTCTGGTGAGACATTGGTAGTACGAATACGTTAGTAATATTGTTAAAGAATCCGTTATATTTTTAGTTTCTCACAAATCAAATAAGCGTATCCCAGCGATATTAAGTCAAAATTCTTGCAATAGATTTTATTTATCAAACTAATTGAAAAGCAATTTAAACTGAAACTCTAATACAAAATGTAATTTCTAAAAGTATCAATAAAAAATCTGATTTCCTCAATGTTTAATGTTGGATCAGAAAAAGAATATTAGTATTATACTACATACTGCTAAAAGCGAGCATAGTGACAAGCAAGTATAGTAACAAGAATAACCTTCCATGCTCTGAATGGATTTCTCATCCAGAGGATGGGAAGCCATTAGTAGTAGCCCCCTTGAGTGGCAACTTACCGAGCCTCTTCGGTTTATAGCCTCTTCCTTCTTCAACATAATGTAGAAAATACAAAGATACGTGTACGATACACTAACGGATCGTCAGTCGCTGGGAAATTATTAAATTTATAAACTATATAGTCATCATGTCCATTACCTTCTTCTCATCCAAATAGCACCTGGGCATGTGAGTGAGATCCTGGCTATTCTGAAAATCCTGAGCTAACAATATGATTAACATATCCATTTCACGTCTAACGGGCTAGTGTTGCATTTTCTCATTTTATTTCAATTTTTGTTGATTTTATTTCATTGTAACTGAAATTCTAGACTTGAATAACAGAGTTTTAAAAAAAAATTACAACGTGTAAGAATGGACTCTAACAATAATTGAAATATTGATAGAAATATTTTCAGGTGATTTCTTCGTCAAAGCACATCTTTGAATAGACAAAAACAACATACGTTACTTTGATTCTGAAATCTTCCTGTCACGAAATGTTTTCTTGCACTTTGATACATCTATAAATGATAAATAAAATTGAATTGTAATACTTTCATATGTATATCAAATTTTATATTTCACATTCTATTAAAATTATACTGAATGTGGAAATCGAATAATAATCGCATTGTCATAAAAACGTCAGATAAAAATAAGTATTATTTATCGTAATAGTATAATATCGTCACTGAGATTAATTATTGATGTGTTATTATTAACATTCAACAACGCAATGTGCAAGAAAACCTATCCTGAACTAATAAATAAAACACAGACAAGGATATAAATACTCGTAGTCACTATGCTCGTTAAAAATTCTACATAACATTCTAAAAATTCTACATACAACCGGTCACCCGTGTCGATTCGGACCTTTTCATCCTACGACATGATTGAATGACCAGAGGAATAAGAATGCATGCGACTCACGATTAAATGCGAAGAACGTTGTCATTGATGTAATTGTGAAGTTGATTGTGAAGCCTGTCATCAAATAGAAACCATTGAATTCCATGGAAGAAGTGATGGCTGAAACAATATTTTATTTTAATAGTTTGTTTTTGAATAATGAAAGGTTGACTTTATCAACGTAAAATTTTAATAATGATATTCAATTCAAGAATAAAAGTTTTAAATCAAATTTTATTTTTCAATTAGTAATAATTAAAATAAAATACGAAGAATAAAATTAATTAGATATACAAAGGTTCTTATTTGTTTAGTTTTGGAGCACAGCTCATATTATATTATATTATATTATATTATATTATATTATATTATATTATATTATATTATATTATATTATATTATATTATATTATATTATATTATGTTTTTCCCCAGATATCAAAAAATATGCAAAAATTTTTTAAAAAAACATATGAAATATTATTAATTTATTCTTAAAAATTGATTGTTTGAAAAATTTAAAATAGTGAAAAGTAAAATTCTTTTCAAACTTGAGATGCTGATAAAGTCTAGCAATTAAAACTTGAAATATAAAAATTGAGAATTCAATAATCACTGAACTACGTACTGCAAACTCAAAACTTCAAAATTTTGTTTCAACAAAAATTAATAATAGTTCAAACAAAACACTAGAAATAAATTGAAAGCAAGTGATTTCTTCAATCTTGTCTTTTTATCTTAATTTCCTAACAAATTGTAGAATTACTTATAATTTTGTTATATTAAATATTAATTATGTTAATACCATGAATCATTTGTTAGGAATGATTATCGATTGAATACTAAATAAACATTATCAGTTAGCTAGTAAAAAAATATACGAATACGTTTGTTTTAATTCGAATGAATCAAACGTAACCATATTTGTATGAAAAGCTACGCGATTTATGTACCATCAATAATTACCTTCGCGTCTTTTGAATTTCATTGCTGAATATTTCGAACTTTTCCTCATAAGCAATCAATAATCTGTAAAAAAAAGAACACAAATTTTTAAGTAAATCTATAAACAGAACAAATTATACAAAATGGAACAAAAATTACAGTCAAATGTTTTCAAAGTTCATAAACGAATTATCTATAAATGTAACAACCAAACAGATGATCAAAGAAGAAAGAATAACTTAATTATAAAATTAAGTTATTAGGTTAAGACATTAATTAAAGATAGCATGACCGATGTGAATGAAAGTACAACTTTGAAAGTATACATTATGTAGTTAAGAAATGTTACATAGGCTAATACAACTTAATTCCATAATTACCGACAGTAGAATAACACTCGCGCAGCAGTTTGCCTTATGAACTAATTTGTTGAAGTGGAGGCTGAAATTTGCAGAAAAGGATTCGCTTGATTTCCTAAAAAAACAAAATGTCTTACGAAAATGTTTTCAGCAGTCAAGCACATCAAATGTGTACATTTATGCATACATAATGATAATAATAGAATAGATTAAATTGATAAATATAAAATATAATTAAAGATAATGCTTATTTAACTTTTACTTTTTTAATTATACTTTTACAATTATACCAGAAACTTTTAATATACGTACACATATACATATTCGTTTCTCCTAACGCTTATTGAATATATGTATGTAATAATATATGTATAATTTTTTAAATAATACTCACTGTTCCAAATTGTAGACATATTCAACAATGCAAAACAAGTCTAGAAACTATTGATTGTAGTCTTTGACAACTTCTGGGCGACGATTCTGTTGGCTGTTTCCCGCTTGAACTAATATTTCCAAGTACGTTACAACCGGATATTATAGATCGATTGCGGAAAACGGTATCGATTATAATTGAATGCTGCGATATGTAATAGTGTATTTAATTGGCAATGCAGCAATGCTTTTTCGTATTTAAATGATTTTACGCGGTTCCAATTAACAAGAAAAACCGTTTCAATTAATAATAAAAATGAATAATTTATATTTTCATCATAATCGAGTTACAAAATAAATCTAGAATTTATATCCGACATTTTAAAGGTCACGTGATCTCGTTATCATTTTAACGTCACATGCGACATTATCGATTCAATGTATTTTTTATAAATTGAAATATTGTCTTAATACTAATAGCCCACAGTGTATGTTGAAATAAAATGAATAAAATAATAAATAGGTAAATAAAAAAGTAAATAAAAAAAATAGGGGAAAGGAAAGAAAGTAAATATCTTAATTTTCAGTTTATATAATAAAGAGTAAATTTATACAATCAATTACAATTACAGAATTATATAAATAGTAACGACTATACGCAGCATTACAAGTATTACAATATTCTTACGCGTGTAATAAAAAACATTATCTGCACTATGCTACACTTACACAGTATACTTATCAATAATATTTACAATGCTCCGAAACGAGCGGAATTTCTTCCATTTTTGTCGAAGAATACACTTAGATCCAAAATGATTTGTGGAATCATTCGACAACCATAAATTATCGAAATATTTAAAATATTAAGACTTTCAGCAGACATGTCAACAATTTATAAAAAAATAGAATGTCTGACACGACCCATAGACATTTATGACAATATTACTAATAATTTGACATTCAAATCACAATCAAATGTTGACCTTAATACTATAACAAACTTCATATAATGTTGAATAATGAAAAGAACTGTCTAATTTTTTTCGACAAAATTTTCCACGATCATTTTTACACATGACATTTACGTCACATTAGTCAATTTCATATTTTTTTCTTTTGTTTATGTGTGTAATGATGTATATTAAAATGGTGCTAAAATCTTAAGAATATAATATAAATTAAAACTTGTATGAAGTGCTACCAGAGCATCCATAATTAATTATGAGAACGCACTTCGAGTGCAAGATGAATAATTACAAAAATATCGATGGACTTTTTTCTCACATATCAGGAGATGTACTTCACGATCATTTCTAGGCAAAGGCACGTTGTTATTCGGATAGATATTATGCGCAAGAATTAATATGGCAAGAACTTTGTTAAACAAGTCCCGTAGAGAATTAACAGACTTTTGTTCACTTTCCTTGCAATCTTTCATATAACTAAAAAATTTTGTTGCTCAATTTTTATTTTACCATTGTTGATAAATTGTTTCTTCTTTTGTTAGAAACAATAAGAAAATACTGTTCATATTGAGAAGAAAAATTGCAGGGAATACAATTCGTTGTTATATCGATAAAAATATTAAATATAATTGGCGCTTATACTTCATCGAGAAATTTCTTTTCAATTCCATAGCATATGAACATGTAATACAAATGTAATACAATATTCTTATATTCATAATTATAATATTGTTGTATTTGTTTGTTAATAATTTTTGTGCAAAAATATTTTGTACCTCACTAATATTTATTTTCAATACGTTTATTTTCTTAAATATATGTCGTACAAAAATAATAAGTTTTACTAGTTCTTCACCTGATCAACGATATTTCAATTTGAATTTTATTTCAAAACAATAGAAGCAATACATGAACAAAACGAACTTTATTCACAACTTTCATTTGTAATTGAATAATTAAACAAACAAAAAAAAAATCTTTTATAACCCATTAAAAAGATACTCGAGGCAAGATTAAATGTTTTTCTACTACCCAATAAAGTAAATATCTTCCAAATTTTATAATGCATTTAATAAACTACACGCACAGTTGGAATATTTATAAATATTTTTTATATAATATGAATAGACCATATGACTAAAAATATTATAATATGCTTCTTAAGAACAACCACTATACATTTAAACGATTGCAATATAAAAGACCGTGACTTTTTTAGGTTTTAGCCAATCATCTCTATTTTTATTATATTTGTGATATTTGAAAATTAAACTTTTTTTAAATGTTTTTAATATAAATCACAATAGAAGATTGTTATACTTGAAAATATATATAATTGATTGTACGAATATTTCACATGTGCGATGAATTAAAATAATATTTGATACTTGTTTAGTATATTTGATAAAAATGTAAATATTTATGTAGTTCGAGAAATAATATATTTTGCAATCTAATTGTATGTCATAAGATAAATTTGACAAAATCAGCAACTATAATAAGCGTAAATTGATGAAAAGAAAGTAATCATAATCTAGACCTATCCATAATCCAATAAATATACCAAAAAATTTTTTCTGATCATGCTGATCATACGTTTGTCTAAAGAAACACTGGTATATGAAAAATATATGATCAACAACAATTCCTTTCAACTCCTTTCAAGTCATTATGTGATACAGTAAGCGATCTCCAGTTTTTATTACAAATGAGAAGAAATTCAGAGTGTTGAGCATCTTACAAGAATGGACAGGTCTACAATGTAATGCTAATAAATTATGACTTTTTATATATATATTATATATATAATCTAATCTATTATTTTGAAAGAAAATATATATATATATATATATATATATATATATATATACACACACACACGTTTTCTACTTTTCTTTTACACATTTTTACTTAATCATCTTTCCAGTTTCATTGTAATACGGTTACATTTTTAAAAAGAGAATAAAAACATTACAATTTTACTGCTATTTTTGTGTTCAATATTATATGATGTAATCCTATTCAATTACAAATTTTGAAAACGATTTAAATTATATAATAAACTAAAGACAACATGGTCATTATTGCAATTTATATTCAAGAAATGTAATGAAAAAATATATCGTGAATGTTAATTCAATAGATTAATATTACATTTCTTTAGTTTTCAAAATGACAAATTATCTTTAGGCACTAAAATAAATTCCAAATATGTTTTATAGAAAAAAATTAAATGACACAAAATTGATATTCGTACTTTCAATTCTAATAAAATATGTATAATAATAAAATTTTATACGATTGAAAATATTGTTCTTTCCCTTATTTTATCTTAATTTCACTTGTCTTCGTAAGCGTAAGACAAAAATTTTAATTATATAAATGTGATACACAAAAGTTAATGATAAATACGGTATTAAATCATGTATATCGTTAATATGTGGTCATAAAATTGCTTAAAAAATAATTGATAATATACATCTTTCTTATAAAATTCTATATGATCCTTCTATTGGCACATGACAAATTTTTTATTTATTTAGTGAAGTTTATAAGTATACTTTTTTCGTATTTACTTTTCTACGAACATTTTATAATTTCTTGAATTTTGAAGATTAATATTTATATTGCAAAGATATATCTTTGAAATAATGTTTATATATTTTACAATTTCGCAGAAATCATTTACTGATCCCAAAGGAAAAAGTATGATATAGCTGTATTTTATTTATGCCCTTCAAAGATCGGATTTGTCCTGCATGACTTCCTCTGAACAATTTCTGGAGGATAAATAAAATAACGTCAAAAAGATTATGAAAACATCTATGACGTGAATTTAGATAAATGCACCAACTCATTTTACAATTGAAAATCAGATATATTTTTAATTTTGTATTTCACATTGTATTCAACAATGAACGAAATATTAGAAATACTAATTGAGTTGATAATAAATAAAATTTTAGAAATATTAACTGAGTTGGTGAAGAAATATGATGAAAAAAATGTTTGATGACTATATAAAATAAAGATAGAAAATATAGTAAACAAGACTGCTCTGGAAAAGTCTAATTTTGTTAAATAACATTAGTTATTACAAGACAAATATTAAGCTATTATATTAACCTTCTAATCAATGTTGCAGGCACTAAATAGGCACAATTAGTATCATTTTGACAGTACTTTAAAGAAAAATTAGACACTTATGCATGATCTCAGCCTTAGAAAACGTAAACCTTGCGAACTTTTAGTACAACACAGACTGCAAGGAACTGAATTTTAAATGAATTCCTCCTACAAAAACGTATATACATACAAACACCGATGCTAGCATAAAACATATATCAAGATAGTTACAAATACAGCACTATTTTTGCAATATGTACAAATTGTGCTATATTTTATTGTAAGCTCACTTTAACCAATATGAGTATTTTAATCCATTACATAAATTGTAACAAATACTCATAAATTTCTGTTCAAATCTTTCTAAAGCGATAAAATTTCCACAACACATTTACATGCATTGCATTTAGTTACTCTAAACATAAAACATTAGAAATTCAATCCAGTCTTTATATTCATAAAAAACTAAATATTTCCGCACATACGCATATTAGTATAAATATGAATATACTAATATGTGATATATTACTGATGTATAAAAGTCTTACATATATATGTTTTTCAACAGCAAGATGAACATAAAGTGTGATGAGTTTAAGGCACATAAACAATGGGTAAAGTTGATCAAACTGGTTATGCAATGATAGCAAAAAAGAAAAATTGCATCATTTCCATTATACTAATTACAACCTTCTCAATGAAGCCATACTGAGGGAACTGCATTTGGCCTTTCGTGTCGGCTGAACCGACATAGGTGCTACTAGAACATCATCTCTAGATGGCGAGCCCGAACCACCATTACCCAGCTCCTGGAAAGATACACGAATTTATCCTATACATATATACAATACCAGAAGGAATTACAACAATATTAATCACATTGATTAAACAAAACATTTAATGTTTAAACATTCAAACATTTAATGAAGCAGAACTAATAGAAAAGAATACTATAATATAAAAAATGACTAATACTACATCATGCAAGTTCATAGGTATTATGAAGAAAAAATACTTTATACTTTTTTTCTCATTGCCAATATATTTTACAAAAAAAAAAAAAAAAGAGAAGAAAATAACAAAAAGGAATCCAGCCTTGTTAATCTGTATATGAAATATTTGTAAATAATAACAAAAAGAAAAGGAAAACAAAATCCCAATTGATACAAAATTCTTCTAGAGCAAAGTTAACGTAATAAAAATATAAATCTTTAGCCTTTGCAGAATCCGTGTTAAGAGAATCGCCTTAATCGTGAATAGCATAAAATTAAGTTTCTAATTTATGACGCGAAGTATTTTGATCCAGTCGAAACACTGTGTGGCGTCACATTCCTAAAAGGAATTTTATCTATTGAAAGTAGAATTCTACTAACCCTCCACTCTACTCCCTTTCACGAGAGGAGACATTGAATTATTAGTATTTTCTGTACATTCTATAGCAAATACTAATAGGCACTGCAATATTACATTATTTAGCGAATATTCAATAAGATAAATGCATTACAGTATACTTACGTGATAGAGAACAAAAATTTATCCACTAATATTATATCAATATAAGAAAAAATTGTATTAAAACAAATATAACGAAAAGGACATAATAATAAACAAATGAATAGAGTAATATATTAAAATGTAAGAATCTCCTTATCTATAATATCTGCATGATGCCTTAAGATAAAGAAAATGAAATAATCTGTTTCAATGTTATAATACCAAATGTTCATATAATTTTGTTATAGAAATGTATACAAGAAGAAAATATAAGCAGTGAAATGGTTTTACAATTATGCCATTAAGAAAATTTTTATAAAAGCAATAGAAATGAGAATTGCAATTCAAAACTGAACATTATATATAAAAATAAAAATTTGATTAAAATATTAAATTAATTTTGATTAATATGAGAAAGATAACAAACTCCTGTCGTGAAATGAAAGTAAGTAAGGAGAAATAGAAAAAGAACAGCATAAGCATATAATAAAAAGAAAAAGCGATAATAAATTGTCAACTAACATTAATATTGTTACAACTAGCAAGGCGCATCTGTGCAAGTTGTTGACTCGCTGGAGTAAGACTGTTGGTTGATCCAAATGGTGACATCATTGTTGACATGGCTCTTTTTAATTTGCTTGGAGTTTTATTAAAACTAAACGCTCTGCCAACTTTCATTCGCGTACGAGATGCAAACCTGGAGAAAAACGGTTGTTACAAATTTATTTAAATTTAAACATTTAGACAAAAAACAAAAGCAATATTGAAATTTTATTTTCCTTTAATAGATTTATTCAACTAAATTATTCAATGATAACGAACTAAAACAAACTTTTTCAAATAATATGATAATTTTTAATATGCAATTTTAATATGCAACAGAGGAAAATAAATTTTCAAATAAACAATGGAATTAGCAAACTTAAATAAAATCCCAAACCCAAAATAAACCAGTTCAAGTAAATATCATACCATAATAATTTCTAATAATCATGCAAAAACTGAATTATACTTCGTCAGTAATCTTAAACTTTTTCATGCTAAAAGATTACATCGTAATTGTAAATCTATATTACAAATATAAATAGGGCTTTGTAAGGTTACAGAGTTCTTTAAATTATTAAAATTTTTTATGGCTTATAAAATAAAAAGTAGCCAAAGTGCATTAATGATGCATAATTAAGAGCTGAAAGTTGAACCAATTGTAAGTAAATAATGCAGAAAGTTTAACCCCTTAACAACTAAAGAGAATAGAAACTTAATTATATAAATAAAAATGACTGTTTCAGCTACTCGTTGAAAAGTAAAATTTAAAAATTTGTATTACTACAATGCTTACAAGTTATAGTACTATAAAGTACTATAATATTGAAATCAATATATCATTAATAAAATTATGTACCATATTCATGTTTTTTCAAAAAGAATAATAAATATTTAAAATCTACAATCATTTTCATGTTTACTGCCACCTTTATCTTTTTTTTCTGATAAATAAACTTTCGTAATCCACTAGAACTTAATCGTTTGAGTTCAGGAGTTATTAGAAAAATCTTATCAAAAAATGTTGAGCAACATGATAGCGTCACTTGATTTAGTCGAAAATGAAACTTCAAACCAAAAAATTTTGTTTTATATCTTATTTTATTTTTTTGTGAGAAATCATTCCCTATCCATTTGTACATATTATTCCGATAGATTCCGTATATTATTACTCTTAGTTCATAAATATTTTTAGTTTTTATTGAATAAAAATAATTGAAAATAATCGCAACTAGCAACAAAATGCATTACTTATATGGACTTATATATGAAAAGAAACAATGATGCAACGAATTAATATTAGCAAAACGCATCGGCAATTGTATATCGCGATCAGATGTACGTAATTGATCTTTTCGATATGCAATCTGAACAGGATGATCACGCTGGAACTCAACAGATAATAAATATAATTGTGTCTTTGTATCTCAAAATTTGAAAAACTAAAGATACTAAGGAAGTATATTTGGATCCAATATCTGGACCATTATAATTGTATAAATATAAGTCGTCAAGGGGTCAAAAGGATAGGTATTAAATATTTTAATCATGTATTAATGATTTTAAACAGGCTGATAATATTTAAAATTACGCTTGAACTGGTCAAATTTTTCGTGACGTTATTGAATTTTGAGATTAATTTATTTAAACAAGCAGGGAACTAAGGACCAAAGCAAGTAAAAAAAAAGATAATCAGCCTGGTGCGAAAACTGACGGTAGTGGGACATGTAACGTGGTTTCACACATGCTATTGAGTAGGAACACATACGGGTCCATATACTCCAGGTAAAAATTATGAAATAGGCTCCTGCAACCAAACGAGTCGTCGCCCCATTATTTTTTGTTAACATGCAATACAGGAGAAAAACAGTTTAGAACACTTGATAAATCTTCCCTTCATAAGTATTTCCATAGAAATGTCTACTTTATCGAATAGATTCGTACCAATTTTTTATAGCATATGATATAAATATAAAAAAACGCAAAAATTTTATTTTTAGCATACACTGAATATCAATATACTAAAAAGATTTTGTGTATGTATGTGTGTGTGTATATGTGCTAAATTCAGCAAAACTTAGTAGCAATGCAAAAAAGTATATTGTAAGCTAAGCTATTCTAAGAGCATAGTACTAATTAATTATTTATTCTTCTTATATTTAATAAATTTCTTTCATCTATTTAAATGGAAAAATCTTTTTTTTTTAATGTTTCTCTAGAAAACTGTAAGTACTGTTATCATTTCTGTAAAAGTTATTTTTATCTTAGGTAATATTTAATGTATAATTTTTTACATTATACATTATATGTATAATAAATAAATTATAACTTACAGTTATTAGAGAGATACAATCATTTGCATATTATTAACAATAAATACCAAGTTTTACTTACTTAAATGCTTTACTTAATGTTCCTAATGCTACATCGCTTGTATCAATTTCAAGTTGATGCGAATCAAGACTTATGAGAAACGTATCCTACAAGTTAAAAAAATAAAAATACTATTGCTAATAGGCTGTAAACAATAATATTATGTAAATAAAAATCAGAATTTGTTAAATTTAAATTTTTTACAAAATAAAGATTAAAACTTACCGCATCAGCTTTACACACTGTATTAGCCATTTGTCTACACAAGGTTCGTAAATAATTTGTCTTATTTACTTCTTCATCAGTAATTGTGAATGAAAACAATTTTTCCTTTAATTCTTGATTACTTCTCACCATTAAAGCAAAAACTTTATGGCATTCTATGAATATATAAAGGAAGAAGTGTATTTTTTATATTCTATATATTACATTTTATTTAACGAAAAAATATTAAACTTCTTACAAATATAAATCTTTACATATACCAAACATTTAATAATGTTACTAATTTTGAAACCGTGATTTTTTTATGAGATGAAGAAAGATTAGAATATTCAAACACAATATTTAAATACGATTAAAGTTCATTATTAACTTAGAATATTATTTCTTATTAACTTACCATCTGTTTCTCGTATATCCACAACCTTTTTTATCGTACTAAGTGATAACATCCTGATATGTTTATAAGGTTTTCCTTGACTTAATTTAGTTGTATGCAATCCATTTGCCGTGTTAGGACTTTTCAATGAATTAAAAGCTTTTGATCTTTTTTTACATATTTCGAGAGTATCAGTAAACAGAAACAAAACTAAATGATCACCACGTCCACTTAAACCCTCACTAAGTTCCATCACATCACATTTACCAATGAAGGATCGATGTGAAGAAACTAAATGCGGTGGACAGTTGTCAATTTCATTAAAAATGTCAAACATAACCAATTGACCCTCAGTTTTTCTTTTATCCTCGTTTATATAGGTCATAACTTCTTTAATACTGCTAATTGATAATTCCAAAGCACTGTGGTCTGGATTGTTTTTACTTGTATGTTTAAGAATATCTGTAACACATTAATGCACATATTAACATATAAAATTAGCAATTTGTTACATACTATGGTGATTATTTAACTTTTTTGGTATGAACTCAAACTATAATCAATAATCTCAAATTCATTCAGATATTTCTTATACATTACATTGTTTTCAGTTATAAGGTAATACTATCTAAGAAACGATCACTCTACTGAAGAAATAATAATTTTAATAAATATACTTGCCGTTTAATAACAAACTAATACTGGGCAACCTTTGTACCGGTTTAATTAATAGCTCCTTTAAACTTTGTCTCCCACATTCAGGTTTCGTTTGACAAACCTTCAGAAAAGCATGAAATCGTGGTTTGTTTTGATCACATTGGTCGAGCATCTCCTTTGTATTTTCGAAGAAGTTGACATACGGTGGATACGCCTTGACTAGGTCAGGTGCGAACTTCAGAAATATATTACCTATACTAATGTCTTCCATCCAATGAGTAGCACTATATCTCAATTCTTCCAACATTTTTTTATGAACTTCATAAATAGGTGGAAAATTACCAAATATAATTTTAGCTTCTGTACCATTTAATAATTCACCAGTTGTATCTATAAGATCTTCCAACGGGGATTTAAACAGCTAGAAACATAAATGTTACATTATATGAACATTAATTTATTATTTATTTCAGCACAATATATAATGAAACAGATTTTACCGTCATAATTGTACTGAGAATACCAACGTAATTAGATTCTGTTTGTACTAATTCTAAGAAAACTTGATGACGCGGTGATAAATTTTTCCTAGAGCTGTCTGTATTAACAGCCTCCACTTCTGGAATATCTGGCAGTTATTAATAATACAAATTTATATTATCTTCTCCTTCATATGATTCATATTAAATATTATCAATAATTAAAACAAAACATGAAAAATTTATATCATTTTGTTAGTATAATCTTTAAATAAAATATATACAAAAATATAATACTTTATTCAACAAAACAAATGAACCACAAATGAAGGGAAGATGTATTTAGTAGGACTGTTAAGAAAATATTAAAATAGTTTGTAAATTATAATATATAGTTACGTAATAATTATAGGATATTTCTAAACATGATAAATTTAACAAATTATTAAAAATCAATAAATCTTATAAACAACTAACCATCAAGTAACGGTTTGTCTGGACTTGTTGTACAATCAAGAAAACTTCCACTAACACTTAAATGTCCTGCATCACTGATACTTGATCGTCTTTTATGCAGTGCTGGAGAATCTGCACCATTTTGAACCAAACTAGATAAAGTTTCTGCTAAGCGTTTGCGTTTTCGTCTTGTAGATGCTGTACTTGGAGTGGCAGCTTGTTGACTATCACGTCTAACTGATATAGTTGGAGATAGAACGGATTCCAAATACTATACGTAAAATAAATAATTTAGAATAAAAAATGTATAAAACGTCTTAATAAAACTTACATCTTCAAATAAATATTCCTTTTCATCGGCTGCACCTTCATTTTGCACAGATGTCCAAAACCATTCTGCCTTTACAATATGTGCTCTCACAGAAGCTAAATCTGGTAATGCATTTACATTTGATTCATCAACAACCTAAAATGATAATAGCTTATTATAATTCTAATCTGTTTTATTTATTCATATTTAACCAATACAAAACAATAACATATGTATTTTGGAACATATAATATCCTACTAATTCTTTTTATAATGTAACAAAAGTATATACTGTTTAAGTTATTAAACATTTATATAAAACGAAATACTAATTATGTAATTTGTATTAGTATACATATATACAGACACAATCTAATACATCACAAAGATAACATGAAAATAGAAATTTCTATTAAATTAATATACTCTAATATTACATATAATATATTCATAAATAACTTTTTTACGTTTAATAATTTTTATTCCGTTAATTATAACAATTCATAATAATACCAATAATCTCATCTATACACCATATTTCTACTTGTCTACAACTTGTCATTTAATGGAGCAAGTTATTAATCTTTTATCCCAACCTAATATTCCATTAAAAAAATAAAAATACCAAAGATAATGGTTTGTCCTTCTGTTTGTCCAGTTTTACATGATCATCTTTCAAAATGCAATTTTTGGAAGAAATATTTAAATAACTTTCATGTGATGTAAAAGTATTTCTTGAGCCATATTCAGAAGTTGATAATTTTGCTACCTTTGCAGGGATAGGAAGAGGACTAGGTAAAGGAGTATATTTCTGTTTTTGATGCGTCTCTGGAATTTGTTTGACTGGACTAATAACTACATATTGCTTAAGCATTGGAGAAAAATTTAAGTGACTAAATTTTGACAAAATAGAAGAACTTAGTTTACATGTATTTGAAAAACTTTTGCTTTTTGTCATTGATGTAGGTAATTGATTATATAAAAGAGAATCATTGAGTTCTAAATCATGTTGTTTTAATAAATTAGGATGTGAATGTATTTTTCTTAATTTAAATTTATGGAGAGAACTAATTTTATGGATTGTAATACAAGATTTAGCTTTTCGCCATTTAACATACCGTTTAGGAGATATAATTTTTTTATTAAGATTAAAAGGATTTCGTATACACTGCATATTCTTATAAAATTTTAACAAATGAGTCTTCTTATCAGGATATTGGTTGTTTATATGTTCAGTAATCCTTTTCTTACATAATGTAGAAGATTTAAAATTATATAATCTTTCTTGATTTTTATCACTAGTGTTATAATTTGAATAAGCATTAGATATATTATTTCTAATTTTTTTATCATTGTATAGTAATAAAGATGAAGAAGATATAGAATGCAAGTCTAACATAGTAGATATAACAGGAAAATTATTTTGCTGTACTGCACTTACATCATTTGTTCGTATTATATTAGACATACTAATACCAGAATCAGCACATGAAAATTCAGACATACAAGATTCATCTGATAAACTTCGATAATCATATAAATTATCATCCATGCAAATTGCTGAATCTTGACTAACGTCATTTAGTACAGAGTAAGTACACTGATTTTCTTTAGATTCAAAATATTGAGGAACGTAAGAACAGAGACAATGTGAAAAGCGTCTAGTATTTAATTTTTTGGTTAAATTCGTATTATTAGTTTGAGAAATACATGAGGAATTTATCATTTTTTTGCTAGGAATTGTATTAGTGTATGGATTGTAAAATGTAAAGGAAACTGGTTTTGTTTTTAAATAATGACAAGGAATATAATTAGCATTTTTAGTATATGGTAGCGTATCAAAAGTATTGTTTGATTTCTTGTACTGATGACTTCCTAAATCTGTTACCTATAGAATGTATTACACGTGTTTGTTTTACATGTTCTTTTTTTTAAAAATATTTAAAAAAAATTATATTATATTATAAGCTTACCACATGTGTACAATTTGGATCATCAATTTCTGTAGATTCACCACCTTGTTGGTGTAAAACTTCGCACATGTGACGCTTTTCTTCATCAGGGAAACCAAAGAAACATACTTTTGCACCAAAAAATGGTTTTAGCTTATAAGTTGCAATCTACATAAAAATAATTATATATATTAAGTGTAAAAATTCACAATTTGTTTTTATTTGCTTCATTTTTATTAGAAAAAATAAATATTAAAAATTAAACAATAAGATATTAAAAAATAGAAATATAATTATTACTAGTTCTTCATTATTTCCATAACTGGAAATATCGTCTTTGGCATTCCATAATGCTGTCACCCATTCCATAGACATGATAGGGACCCGAAATGTAACAGCATATCTGTACTTATCTCCACCGCAACAATTAGCAATGAGATGTGTCACTTTTGCACCCATTTCTTTCCTAATACTTCCACCCATATTATGAATCATATTGATCAATTTGGTCTATAATGTAATGATTAACATCACAACATTGCTATTACTATAATGTACATTATATTAATTAAAACGAAACTAACCAATTCGTCCTTTTTCCTAAATCCAGTAAACACCACTACTGTGCCTACCATGGCTTGTGTATACATTGGTCTACTAATACTAGGTAATGAGTCCTTCTTTTCTGCCAACTGCAGAAGTGCTGTCGGTCCCAATATCCTACATGTTAAATTAAAACAACCAAAATCAGATTCTTTTAATTATGTCCTAATATATAAGGAAGTACATGAAATCAACTGCGACAGACCTATGTGCACTTTTATGAAGAGCATCATATTCAGGTCCCTCAAATTTTTTCAATATGAAGTATGTACAATACGATGTATCTTCTATATGTTCTAAACCAGTTTCAGATTTTAGAACAGGTACACTAAATTGCTGAGCAGCAGCACCAAGTGCAGGATCATCACCAGCTGCACCAATTAGGCATATCCTTTTCTTACGTGGAATAATCATAGCTTCAAACAAAATTCAAAAAAAAAATATTCCATTATTATTAATTTTTAAAATCCTAACAAAAAATATTCCATTATTATTATCTAAATTAAATAAATTTATTTGCAATACGAATTATAAATTTATTCTAAAGCGATGGAAAATATTTTAAGTCCATATTTAAATCTTTATTTTGAAATTTAAATCCATATATCACACAAAAATAAAAATGACTAAATTTGGTGGTCTATTCATAACTGCAATAAGTACAGGTAATGAGCAATAAATAGGTACAATGGTTTTATGTCCCTAGGTACAGGGTTCAATAAATCTATTGTTCACTGGCTAATCTTATTTCCCTTTACCAACCTCAATATTTTCTACTATTGTATTTAAATATATTATGCCCATAAATAATTTTGTGGATGTAAATAATGACTAATCCTATTCAAGATCAGAAATATGACTAATAAAAGGTGCAAAGTGTGAATATCTTTTCTCTATTTGTAAATATGTACATTTTTAAGAAACCTTTGAATGATTTCACTCTTAGAAAAATGGTTAGAATTATATTAGCTAATAAAATTAAAATGTAAATAAATTTCATCTATTTATTATTTATCAATTATTAATAAAAAATATTTAAAAAACAATGCGTTATGCTGTTTTATAAAACAATAAAATCAGAATTATTTTTCAACAATTTAGCACTACAATACTGTTTAAATAATTATACTAATAAATAATAAGAAGTACATTTTTCATTTATTATACCAATTATTTACCGACTAATAATACAAATTTAATCAAAATATTTTTGAACGATACTGTGCTTTAAAGTGTGTGTACATGTATTTCATTAGTAAATAATGAAGTTATAATAAAAATATAGTAAAATCAGTAATTGTTGTACAATAATTCAAGAGGTATAATGCACAGCAAGTAACGCTATTCCAAATGACAGATGATTTTAACCTTACAGTGACACGACCATAAATATGAAAGATAAAGTAAATTCAAAACAAGTATATAACGAACTGTAGGGAAAGCTCGTAAAGACATTTCGAACAAATTCTGACGTAATTTTGGAGAATAAGTCAAGGGCAATTTTGTAAGAAATCGCTTGATATTTATCCCGCGTAGGATTTCACAAATACAAAAGTGTATGAGGAAAGTAATGGGATGTGATGTTTCAGTTTATCTGTGGATCAGAATAAATGACAGATATAAGACACAAGCATCATCGCGTGAGTTTTGATAACGAGTGAGGTAGGGTTAGTTCATACAGGTGCCTATGATATACGCAACAACTAACAATGTACACCAGCAGCTGAAGACAATACCAAAAACGAAAATCCTGATCAACTTACGCTCACTTCTAACTGCCTCTTCACTATTTATATCACTGATACTGCTATGAACACTTTGTTCTTCCATTTTGGCCGTTAGTTACAACATCGTTCTTCTCGTACGCTCTTCTTCGTACTGATCATTGAGAGCGCCTCCTATAGGCGAATCCAGTGGGAGAAAGGACCCGGAAAAATAAAGAACAGCGGAGCTCGATGGCGCAGCATATAACGCCCTTGAATTGTATAGACAATAGCCAAGTTCAAATTCTGAACAAGGTTCCCAAGGTGGTATTATTTTCATGGGTCCTACGGTACATACAAGATTCCTCAAATCTATATCTATATATACACGTATAAATATACGTACAACTATCCGGATATTTGGCACAAAAACGACACTTTTCACCATCAGCGTTTATTTGAAATCCATTGTGAACGTAACAGTCGAATAATCCGCGCTTCTCCTGCTAAATTCGCTGCGAAGTATCATGAAGTCGCACGCAAATGCAATTATCAATAGTGGCCCACGGTTTTGATACTTATCTTCGTCTTTCTTTCGACATTCTTCCCCGCATATCAATTAATCACTGACTGCTGAGACTCTGCTTCTCTTTTTCTTCCTGTAACGCAAGCACACGATAAATCTCACTCACTTCAGACAACTACACTATGTAAAATTCACTTTATCTCTTACAAAGAAATTGATAAGTTCAGATTAGAACGAAATCTCAGTGCAACATAAATTATAATTCGCATAAAATTCAGAAAAGATCACGTATATAAAAAAAGCTCAGATGGAAAACAGTGGTGTAAGAACATTTCGTAATTTTAAATATTGAAAACTAACAATAGATATCAGCTAAAGACAACACGCGCTATTAGCACCAATATTAGCGTAAAATCATGAAGTTATCGGTTACATTTGATATCTATGTATCAATGTATATCAAGTAATGCCAATTACTTTTTTGTTGTCGCATGCCTGATTGCACAAGTGACAACAAATCAAAAATTATGTAACATTTAGTTTAACAGAAACGCAATGTAAATTATAATTTAACAAAGAAAATATTGCAAAATTAAGTGCAATTGGAATTATGTGCGTCATCGGATTTCTTTTCAAATAGATGGTAACATTGATCAATTATCGCTACCATTTTTGTTACAATTTAAATCTTCGAAAAGGAAAAGTTAATGATTGAGTATACAAAAAACAATAATTCAAAGAAATGACATTTAAAAAAATAAACAATTATATTAAAACAATCATAAAATATATACTCAATATATTTTACGTTATCATTTAAATTATCGGGTATTGTATGTATATCATATAAAAAATATTAATTTTTATTAATCTCTATTACTATTCTAAATATAAATACATTATATTGTATGATTAAGATGTATGTATATTATCTTTTTCACAAATTGGAAGATTATATATAAAAAAAATATAATGCTAAAGATACACAAATTTTAAAATAATATAGCAATTTGTATGTATGCTAATATACAGGGAGTCCTAAATGGAATCTAGCTAATGGAATTTCGTAGCTGAATGAAAATGGAATAACTGTCTTATTTATTGTTGTACGAAGATTTCCGAAAGGACACTATTTCAAAAACTTTATTGAACAATAGAAATTTTGTCAAGGTCATTTTTTTACGAAATTTTAACGTCATCAGTAATTTTTTAAATGAGACTATACATATTTTGCTAATTTTGCAGAACGTGCAAAAGAAATTCAACAACTCTAATAACCATACTATTCAGACTATTTATTTTCAAGATATTTGTCCCTAAACATAATTACAATTTTCTAAATACATACATGGCAGATTGAGTTACACATTCGATACACTTTTAGTTTTCGAATAGAACTGAAGAACCAATCGTTCACTGGATAAATAATTTCAATAGTGTTTATGCTCGAACGTGAATGTATAACTCGCTTTGTTGTATAAATACTTACAAATTAGTTACCTTCAGACACAAATATCTTGAGATTAAATGGGTTCAATAGCACAGTCACGTAGCACATTGAGATCATCGAATTTGTAAATTTAAAAAATTCATTGATGAAGTTGAAATCTCGTAAAAAAATAAGCTTGATAAAAATTTATTTCCACTATAGCATAGTAAAAGATAATGTAACTTAAGAAGTTTTTCTGTGCGACAATAATAAAATAAATATTTAAATGATCTTATTTAGCTGATACCTGTGTAAAATTTACAATTAATATACAGTTGAATAATATTATTTGATTTAATTTACAACTTGTGTTTCATTAAACAAGTTTTATTTTTTCTCTTATATAAATATGGAACATTACTACATTTTGCATTTGCACTTATGTAAATATATTTTCTGACAATGTGGATATCAATTTTTCATTTTAAAACCATAAATTAATAACCTTTTTCTTTTTATAGAGAAGTTATCGAAATTACATAAATTTATTTTATCGATCATAAAAATGTGCGTGTCTAATCATTGTTGGATGTATTCATTAAAAAAGATATCGAAAGTATACTACATCTTATCACATATTACATATTACTAATTTATGCACCAGTTACATTGGGAAGCAAACATTAACATACTTCAAAAATTTTCTATAACGTGCTTTATGGAAATATACTATTTTATATGTATTTAAATAAAAGATGTCAAACTCAGGCACCATTGGTACTTTTTAAGAAACAGAAACGCTTCACTGTATACAAATTTATATGTACATATTTTTCTCAGATCTTTCGTACATATTAACCTTCAAATTTATATCTAAATTCATCTAATATATGTTTGAATCCCTGGAACTACATATATGCTATTAACAGTGTTTCTAATTTGTGTGTTAAAAATTAGTTTATTCTGAATACTACATACCGAAAATAATAATAAATATCTTTATTATATATTTCATTTATATATTAAGAAAATATTTCATTCAAATATTTCATAAATATAAGAATATTATAAAACTACGTTATGGTTTAAAAGTATAAAAATGGTTGTACCATTCCAGGGTTATATCTGCATATATTCAAATGAAAGCACCGTCTTCAAAACAATTTCTTTCTACTTCGACGTATTGTTATTTAAATTAAAAATCCTACATTTATTTTGATTTGAGTTTGTGTTTTTATCCAGTGAATTTTATCGAAATTTTACTACACATAATTATTTACTAATAAAGATAAATTACGAATTTGTATCTTTTATAAACACTTTTTGATTAAACAAGAATAATTATTTATAAAATAATATAGCTAAATTTGTTTAGTACTATTCAAATTTTTTAATATTCTTGATACATTAAATTAAATTTATATATTTAACAAATATTCTATTAATAACATAAGTTTTAAAATATAAATAAATATTAATTTTATATTTTAAAGACTAACTTTACAGACTAACTTTTCATAAACAACATTATGTTGAATAAAAATATCATTTAATACTAACTGCAGTAATACTCACTGCAAATATATATTATGTAATTAATTATGAGGTAACTTGTAAAAAAGTGTTATATAAAATTAGCAATAAAAGAATTGAAAATTATTACAAATTGTTAACTGAATACAATCAAATAGTCTTCTGCACAAGATGCAAACATGTCTTTTGACTATTAGTTTTTGTAGCATAATATGAAACTCAAAATGAATGATAAAGTATCGCTTGAAATATAGGAACTTATTAATAATACAACAATAATGAAAGTCTCAATAGTAGCAACAAAAGTTTTAAATAATTTGCATGACTTTTCTATGTACTGTCCGTATATATACTATATATAATCTAATTAATATATAATAATCCGTGCGTGGATTGAATGAAAACAGATAATTTTATGTTGTATATAGTATGAAATCATACCATAAAAACACTATTAAGCATAATATTATAATCCATATTATGAAATCACATAACTGCATTAAAATATCTTTGAACAGCTTCAAAGAGATTGCACGATATTTTTGGTCAAAATAAAGAATGTGATTTTGAAAAAAGGAGTTATCATTTGGAGTGTAAATTTTCTTCTTCATCATCACTATAATCATCACTTAAATAATAATTACTTTGCGAGTATTCAAAACGGCCAGTCTTTTTTGGTGGTGGACTGCAACATAAATCATATAAATTAATTAAACTATTTTGAATTAACACCAAATAAATAACATATTTCATATTTACAATCTATTTTTATAAAGAAATATATTTGTAATAACACCAGATAAGTTATACATATATACATATACATATATTATTTACACAGAGAGAAGAATGAAAATAAAACATATTTTTTACAACAAGCATTGGTTATATTGTGTGTACTGCTTAAAATTTATCTAATGTATTTAACAGTGGAATTGTATACTAACATAACATGCTGCAAATGGATGGTGTGAAGGTTTTCATACAGAAGCAGTACAGAATGAAGTGGTGTTGCATGTTAGTCAATTGACGCGAATGCTGTGATGTACCTTGTCTGATCTTCATCATTATTGCTGCTATTACTGCCATTCGGACTGCCATCTCTTTTTGGACTTGCAGGAGGAGATAATGCTTGCATCAAACGACCTTTACTTTCATTCCAAATTGTGGACTATAAAAAGAAACAAATTAAACGTTCATTTGAGATTTGAATTTTTAAATCTTAGTTTATTTTAGTTTCAATCACAAATAATAAACATATTATAAATACATATAAGATAAATACAAACAATTATTTACAAGTAAAAAGTTTTGAGAAAAATCTTATTCCTCTTTATCTATACACATAAAATTATTCCTCTTTATCTATACACATATTATATTGAAAAAGATCTTATGAATAATTCAGAATAAAATGAGCAATTTATTTTTTTATAATGTATCAGTATATTGTTAATATTGAATACATTAATAATAATTATTGAATATATTGAATATAAAATAATTGCACCATAAATATTACCCACCAATCTACCTTCTCTTCCAAATAAGAGGAGAAAAGCATCAATAAAGTCCCGTGATTTTTCTTCCCATTTGCTAATCATATCCATGCGTTTCTCACCAATATTTTCCATCACTCGTTTTCCCTTATCTTTCAGATCATCAAATTTATTTTGTAAACGAAATTTCTTTTCCTACAGTTATATATCTTATTATATAAAATCTCTGAAGTACTATTTAAAAAAAATAATGCATTTAAAAAATATATACTTACATTGAGAAAAGAAACATTAAGTTCTTTGGCACTATAGCCTCGCGCAAGATTTCTTCTTACATAAATATCGTAATCTTTAACTATTCTTGCAACAATATCAGATGTTGATACCCCTTCAGTTCTTTGTGTAGCTACAAACATACCCTTAGCTTTCAAACCTGCATAAACATCTGTACTATCATCTGTCATATAAGGTATATCATCATGAGCAACAAAGTCGATCTGAAAAATTAAAAAATAAACTGTTTCAACATTTGCTAAATATTTTTAAAAAATAATATACAATTAATTTTACTTTATGCTTTGTAAGAAATTCATCATCCAGTTCCCAAGGTGCATCCCTAACTACTTCATCTACATAGCGACAATGCCTTACTGCATCATATCTTTCAATATCTGTCATAACTGTTCTTCCCTTTTTACTATGTGTTAATTGGTCATTACAAACTAAAATAAACATTATTTTTATTATATTAAGTTTAGATTACATTCTGAAATTGTGAAATTTGTTTTTTTACCTCCTACAATAAGATATACATTAGAGAAAATATTTTTTGCTTGTAGAAGTTGTCGTGCATGTCCTTGATGAAACAGATCATAAATACCATCTGCATAGACTCTAATTTTCCTAGGAGCTAAATCATTATACAAATTATTAATATTATATGTATATAGTAATTAAAAATTTTTATTACTTTCTACTTACAAAAATAATTAATTCTATTCAAACTAACCTTTACCATTTTTTGCCATTTTTAATGTAATACGAATATTATAATCACACGCATTTCGTTCAGCTAATGCTTCTGGATCATCACTAAAGGGAGCTTCCTTACAAATTGACTGTAATAAATTAGATACAATATAAACAGCATAATAAATAATATGAAATGAAATAAAAAAGAAAAAAGGAAAGAAAGAATATAAATATATACAGTTTAAAGAAATTTCTTTAAGAACAAGATTGTCTGAACTTTTTTTTATGTTTAAAAAATTAGGTACAATATATAATAACCTATTTAATGATAGATTTATAATTTTTTTAAAATTTTAATTATAGTAGAAATACAAATATAATTTGTATTTAGTTTTGAAAGCAAAAAAGGAAAATATCTAATTATAATGTGTGTTAACAGTAAAATTATAAAAAAAAAAATATATTCGACTCACTGGAAGTTCTTTATGGTAAACAGAAATTTCGCTACTATACTTTTTCAGCGAATTTCGACCTGATTCATTATTTGAATTCCTGTTGGTCCCCCAAGTCATTGTCACTAGCTGTTAATATTAATAAAAGTATATGTTTCATAAAAAAGAATATAAATGAATATTTTATCAGATATATTGTTGAACTCCTTTAAATACAACTTCTTTTAAAGACCTTAAAGTTTTCTATTACCTTTTCTATTTCCTATTATTCAAATAGGATATACATAACTCTTTTTCATATATTAATAAAATATAATATTGAAATATTATATTTTATATTTATATTTATATTTCAATATCAGATATAGCATAAATCTATTTTATTGATATATAAAATGGAGTTATATATATCCTAAAAAATATTTGAATATCTGATAGAAAACTTATTATTTAAAATCTAAATATTTATTGAATTTTTCATTACAAAGTATTTTCAGAATCTATGTTTATATATTTGTTTATGAAATGTTCCAACAAGACTTTTTCAATAATCAAATGTTTTACATTATTATATACATATTATTGGTATTACATTAAGATATACTTATATCGTACAGTTATAAAAAATTTTTGTTTCTGTGTGGCTGAAAAATATATTATTTCTAGATGATTAAATTTAATTCCATACTATTAGTATATAATCTGTACATAAATATATATCTGTATGCAATATGTAGATATGTTCAAATTATATATATATATATATATATATATATATAATATATTGCGTATATATACATAAATAATACAAGATGTTTCATATACATATTAATATAAAATTTTTAATATAGTAAATATTCAAACATTAAATAAATAGAACAACAATTAAATGATAAAGCAATCTAAATAAACATCTTATTTAATAAGTATGTTTATTACAGATATTAATTAAGTAATACTTACAGGATAAACAGGTGAATCTTCCCTGGAACAAGATGCATCTTCTCCATTTTGAATATTTGAATAAGATGTAGAATTCAACATAGTTTCTTCTCTAGCACGCTTTCTAGACATTTTTTATTGTTTCGATGTTAGGTCCATAAAAATCCTATTGAACAGAATAAGAAAATTTTTATCAATTCTTATACGTTAAAAATTAACATATGTATATATTATAGTATAATCATAAATGATATAAAATATTAAATAGAAGATATATCTTTTACTTTGGTGTGCATATAATAAAAGATAAATATAAACTCTGACAGAAACTATAAAACTATTTGTATATTGATTGCATATTAAGTAATTACAACTATAGAAATATATTGTATAATGAATGTACACATTTGGACACTGATGCTATATCAGAGCAAAATAAAAATATAGACTTATGACAGCACTTTATAAAATTGTAATACCAAGAATAAAATTAGCATTATTTAAATTCACTTTAATAAGTACTTTGATTATTTCTAATAATATTTATATAGATATTAATTGATCTACACAGAAATTGATAAAATTTTACCTGATTTTCATTAGTTATCTTAAAATTACTGATCAATGTCATTACTATAGCTTTAGGATTACAAATCATTGTTTACAAAATATTTGTGAATATCGTGTCGCATAATCTTCAGGGAACAATCAGACATGTGCAGAATTAATTCTGAACCAGTCATATCTGACGTTATTACATATTATTATTCAAAAAAATATCAGAGATATGCATTTATTCCCTGCAAAATACTAGCATATTGTTAAAATATGTTTTAAGGTTAGAAAAGATGAATACATAAAACAAAATATAACCAGAAACAACGAATGATACATACAATATTTACAACATTAATAATAATTTAATTATTTAATAAACTTGTAGAGTAAAATCACCCAACTTTCTAGAATAGATCATTACATGTACTGTTCATCTTTGCGTATATTTTCTTTTTAAACTTTTGCGAGAATTCCAATTGAACAAACCTTTTCACGCCCTAATTTCACGTCTTTTCACACACTGTGACTGACTACAATGATAAGTAATAGGATATGACGAAAAATCGAAGAGTTCCGTTATTGAATTCGTAAGATTTGCAGGACTTTTTCGTGTGACTTTTATGGCAAAACTTGAGAAACGAACTCGTAAAAATAGTTAGAGAAATTTCACATTTTATGTTAGCGTAATATACTACTTAACGGCTGATGCAGCAGACGCCCGCCACACTTCTCGTTGACATTCTGCGCATTCCATGCGTTTAGTATGCAACCAGGGGTGGAATAACAGTACTATGAACCCCAGGTTTAAATGGTACGGTGTTTGTATGTGCGTGAGTTCTATATAGAGTACGGGAATTACGAACGAGGACAAGAAGCCATACCGATATCTTTATTTAAATCTAGTTTCGTTTGCACAATTATTGGAAATAGAACCATGGAAATTTATGCTCTAAATTACTCTCAACTGGAATCTTTTATTATTTTTATCTTTATTATGAATGTAAAAATTATCTGCGAAATTGTAAACGACAATTCTTAAGCGTAATTATTACAATTAATCAAGTTTAACACTAGTATTAATGAAGTATTGGAAGGAACGTGCTAAGTTCCGACAGAAACAATTTATTTTGTTAAATGTTATACAATATCGATGTTAATATTGTATAGCAATTAATTAATATGGTCGATTAATTTTCATTAGTTGGTTAAAATTATTGATATTCTATATGTAGAAAATCATCGTGAAAGAAATTTATCGATACAAAAATAGTATTTTTATAAAACGCGCGCAAAACGTGGTTTAGATATAATTCGCTTTTGGTGAAAAAGCCACATACGTTTTTAAAAAGATAGATACACTTTTCAGTTGTCGAAGGAAATAGTAATTGCAAATTAAAACACGGTCAGTTGAAAACTAATTTCACACAATGAATATGTCACGTCTAATATATAAATGTGCTCCGAACATGTTTCACGATAGAATGAGCGCCGGCTGTAAAAGAGGAAGGGGGATAACGATGACGTAATATCGGATGATCACAACGTCACACTCTTTCTATCACATGAGCATAAAATATTTTCAATTGTATAAGATTATTTCTGGGAAATTTAATTTTTTTATACGAACATAAGAATAAAATGTTAATGTTTTATGAAATAATAATTAATAATCTAAGTCACATTATGCACAATAATTTAAAAAGTTATAATTTTATATAATTGATATAATATTTTATAACTATCCTTATATTGTATGTACACACATATATAATTCATAGACAATACAAATTAAAATAATAAAAATTTCCACGTTGAACATGTGTTTCGTTGTAAAACTATTGCATTTTGTTGATAATAAAATTAATTCTGTTGCCTTTGTTCTATATTACAAACATATGTTGAAGTTTACGTAAATTTGTATTTCTTTAGTCATTAATTTTAATAAAGTTATTTGCAAATATATGTATCCAAATGATACAAGCTGTTTCAAGCTTATATAGCATCTCATTATGAATCTGTCTCCAAGTATAATATGTAATTGTTCAAGTAAAATTTTTTCCAACATCTATACTCAATTACATCATTTCAAGATGGTTGTGCTGGCCTGCAAAATCAACTCTTATCCAGTTGACCAAATTAATATACTGCCTATATCTATATATCTGCCAAGTCTGATCTTACCTGATTGCATCAAGTCTAACATTCAAACAAGTTTCATGCATCTCAGATATTTCAGTAAACTTCAGGTTTTTGACTATTGCTTGAGTGATTTTCTAATGATTTCTTACATTTTATCCAGAATCAATAGCCGCAGGTGTTTCATACACCTTTTCCTCTCCAGTGAAAAAAATAAGTGAATAGCTGAATTCAGCTTATTTACGAAGATTGCATATCGCAGTTTATCTAACAAAGTATTATTAGATTATTATTAATGACCAGTCAGAAAAACCACAGATATTATTTTTAACTATTTTAATAGCAGATCTTAAATTTTTATTTACTATACAAACGTAAGTTGACTCACGGCTGGGCAAAAAAATTCATTGATAACGTCAAACTATCCTAAGTTTCATAACTTTATCATCTTTAAATTCACCACAATTAATTTCATCATATATCAGATTGTTTTTGAGAGGCAATATTAGTGTTGATGAACACGTTATTTATTGTTCCAGATCAGATTTAGAAGAGATGTATGTGCTGAGACAACTTCTTCAATCTAATTTTGTTTTGCCTTTACGAGTAAGAGAGTCGATTTTTCAATCTTCCCCTTCTCCTCAATGACCACAAACTGCGCAAGTTTCATTTCCATAATTGCTTTCGGTGTAATTCCATCAGTATAATATGTTTGATATAGAAAGTATATCAATAAAAATATTTCAGTTTTAAAAATCTTAAATTTGTATCACTTATTACCATTTGACTAATTTATTACTTAAACAAAATGTTAGACGAATTATATAGAACAGATTAAAGTAATAGGATATATATATATATATATATAGAGAGAGAGAGAAACTAGATCTATAACAAAAAAAAAAAAAAATGCAATTGTTACTATCTAAGCTATGATAAATTTGCAAGGGAAAATTACTCAGTAATTGGACCATATGTTTTATGATATACGATTACTTCATATTTGAAGTAATTTATCAAACACATATTTAAAATTATGTTAAACTATATATACATCATAATAATTATTAAATACTATAGAAAATGTTTCGTACAAAAAAAAGAAAATATATTTTCTTAATTTACTTTTAATATACTTTATGTGTAAACAAAAAGTTATTTAGTTAAATGGAAATTCTTAACTGAAAATAAATTAACATTGTTACTACTTTTACCTGTGATATATTTAAATTTTAATTTAATTTTTCATATTATTAATAATAATCTCATAAATTTAGACTATAAATTATATATGTATAAAATTTGTATAATATAGATTTGATTGTTTTTTTCCTGTTAATAAAAACAAAATGTAACGATGATTATGATCTAAGATTTATTTTCAGTATTATTTTTCACATTGTAAAAATTTCATTTCTATCACTTACAAAATACATGATTTTAAAGGTAAAGCAAAACAATCAATTAAAAAGCTGAGATTTATTTTAATTAATAATAACTTTAAAATAATCTCTATATCATTATAATAATTATAATTTTATATCGACTTTGTTTTCACTTTTTTTTTTTTTTGTCACATGTTACAATTCTCCTGTAATTCTTAATGAAATGTTTACAAACATTGTTTGTATCTATTTCATAAGATCTTCATGAAATAATTAATAAGGCAGGGCCTATCAATCATCAATAATTAGTTTTATGTAATTCAACTTTACGTACTTAGTTTTAATATTTATATACTTTGATATATATACAAATAAATGTCCGACCATAAGTTCTATTCCCCTATATGTCGTAATAAAAAAAATTTTGGAGGAATTCTGTTGCAATTAGACGTAGATTTTACTTGCGATATATTTTCCATTGCAAATTTGCATGCAATAGTAAATATCGTGACAATTATTGTATACAAATAAATAGCAACAAGAACAGGAAGTTGTAATGTTACTCCACTCAGTCATTTTTTTACACCACTGTTCTTAATACACATTGTCATTACACAATAACTGGAAGAAACGTAATGCCCAGCATCCATTCAACTTATTTTAGTAATATATTCTGTGACTTAATTTCTGTGTCATTATTTTATTCCTAAATGATGCGATAATAAACTGCAAAATTACAGCTAAATAAACAAATCAATGTAAATTAGCTGTAAAATTACAAGATCACGCATATTTTACATCAAACTGAAAATGTATACTTTTTATTTTAATATTGTTAGTTGAATAAGGATTTAGTAAATAATTTAATGTATTACAACAAAAAGTTTTAGAGCAGTTCATTACGTTTCATTTAAAAGGCATTCTTATGCAGTTCCGTCTAACTTCAACGTTGTAATATTATCAATATTATTATTAAATAACATTTACTGTACCTAAATTTAATAATAAAAATACCTAAATCACAATATATTATACCATCACTCGATGGTAATGAGTTGGTGTTTTTCCAGTCTATTTTTCGCAGTTTCATTACTCTGCCAAAAAAGAACAAGTTTTAAAACGCAGATAATTGGAACGAAATGATCGCAATGACAGTATATTTTTAATATTTAAAGAATAAAATTGCAATTACTGTTACAAATACTATGCAATTTACAAAGCATTAAGAAAGAATAAGAATGAAAAAAGATACATAGCATCATTCGGCTCGCAATGGCGGGAAATATAGTCTTTTTACTACATTAATAATAAATTTATTATTTGATTATGTATTATTTCTATAAAGTAGATAAAAACAATGAATTTTTAAAATTTTGTCATTGCGAACTCATTTGTATGATTTAATGAATTTTATGTTGCTAGATTTATATGTAACCTATCACACTTTATCAAGTAATGACAAACCTAAATTTTGCCACATGTAATTTGCAACAATTTCAAATAGTAAAAAATGGGACGACTATTGCATTTGCTAGTGAAATACAACCAACAAATATACGAATTATATCAAATAGTTACATACAATTATTTCTCCTCATAATTAGGCTGGCGCAATTTCCATAGGTATACTGTAGCTACCTAATCTGTGAATTTTCCACAAAGTAAATGTCTGTGTATGTATTTTTGTTTTTATATCCAAATATTAAAGTTCGAGGACAAAAGCAAATGGCTAATTAGTAGGCTGTGCACGAAGTGCCTCATGCAATGCTTGTTGCTGATCTGCTGTTAATGCATTTATGCATGCTTGGAACATAGATTCGTTGTTCTGAAAAAAAGAGATAAATTATCATTATGCTTTAAAATATAAATGTAAAATAAAAATATATTTTATATAATATTTTCGTATTGCATTACATACCTGTATTTGTCTAACAATACTAAGAATTCTACCCATAACAGGATTATCTGTCGGCACAGCATCTTTATAAAATGCCTCTGCAAAGAAACTTATTAAACGAGGTAAGTTTGCATTGTTTGGTCCTAAAACTGCTACATGATTTGCTTCAATTAAATCACATAAATATCCATAAACATAAGGTGCTTCATCTTCATCTTCTACTACCGGTAGCCAAGAGAGCCTGCATTTAAAAATATTTGATTAATTACTCGTAATATTTATAAATTATCACATAAAAATTAAAATCTTACCAGTGTGGAAGTATTTCATCAACATTGATTGCTTTATTATTGTATTTAAGAATTTTCGTAACAGCAGATATAGCATTTTCAGTAGGATTAACATTTTCAGGTGATCTAGATTCTGGATCATTTATAACATCCATTAACCTAGGCAAAGCTTCTGCGCATGCCTGTGCAAACGCTTCTCCTCCATACTGTCCTAAAACACCACAACCATAAGCTGCGGCTTGTCTTACTTCAGCTGATTTATCTGATACGTATTGTATCATCGGTCGTAAGAAGTATTCTTGATATTTTGCACATTCAGGACCACCGAATTCTATTACATCATCAAAAACACATAAAGCCCATTGATGATCTGACCAAGATCTTTCAGGACTTAATAGTTTAACAAAATGACCACAGATTTGATCGAAATAAGGGAAGAATGAAGATTTATGAGTAGTAAACAAAGCATGTAAAATGTCTGCTATTTTGCTTAGGGTATATACATCTTCATTATCTTCATCAGCAAGTTGCTCTTCAACAACCTACAATTTGATAATAAATTCTGAACTACCGATACTAACATTTAAATTTTATACTAAATCTGTATTACTTACCTCATCATAATCTTCATCTTTACGTTTTTCTAATCTAGCCACTGCTCTTTCAAAATGTTTATTAAGTAATTTATCTAATATACGTAATAATTCAGCCATAGGTTGTGCTCCCAAACAACCGGCACCAAGAGTTTCAATACATTTAGCTAATGAATATAATAACTCTAGCAAAACTTCAGATTCAGGTTCCGTATCAATTGCTTTTAAGAGGTCAGGACAAATATACGCCCACATTCCTTCAAGATACTGTGGACCTATAATTCAATTATTATTCGTAATTATAATGTATAAATTATTAACGAATAAAATCTGAGTAATTATTTTATATAGTTATTAATTAACCTTTTATTTTTGCACAATCAAGAAGATATGGTAAACTTGCAGCAGCTGCTGTTCGAACGCCATCATGAAAATAAAATTTCAACATAGGAACCATTAGCCGTACTACTTCTTCTGCATAATCCGCAAAACCTTCTTTCAATTCACGTGCATAGCAAACTAGCATTTCACAGGCGGAGGCTTTGTCTTCTAAGCCAGCAGTTTTAATTCCAAAATTTTGTTGTTCACCAAGAGAGATAAATTCCCAATCAACATCTTCTATACCTTCCATGTCTTCATTATCTAGTACAGCCACTTCAGGTTTCATAGCTGCTGTACGTAAGACTGGACCCATTACCAATGGTAAATATTGTTCAAATTGTTTACCTATAGAAATTAATTATTAAATATATACTGATATATTAAAATCAAAATTTTAGTAAAATTTTATCTAAAAGTTTAAACTTCATACCAAGAATTTTGCAAATTCGTGCCCACGCAGATATTAAGTAACTAGTTTGTGGATCATCATCTGGAAGATCTCCTTCTGAATGAGTTTTTAGTAACATATCCATAACTTCACTTGCGTCTGCAATAAACTATATAACCATAAAAAGTTTAATTATGTAATAATTTTATTTAAAAAGCATTAAAATATTACTGTAATTTCTCATTAAATATAATAGTATCATAGTGTCAATCATACCTTCTCAGGTCCTACTGCAAGTCCTATAAGACTTACACATTCAATGGTTTTACCACGTAACATTTTATGTTCTTGTTGATTAGCATTTTGAATAATGTATTTTAGACATGGCATTAACCTATCGTAGTATGTTACAAACTGCTCTTCACATGTATCAGCAACAGATGCAATAGTTGTAACTACCTACAAAATAAAATAATTATTATATTACATATGTACTATTTGATTAATTAATATGCTTACTTGTTCAAGGACAAGTTTGGTGCCTTTCTCAACCAGTTCTTGAAATTTCGCAGTAAGAATTGACTCCAATTTAGCCATAATAGCATCTAAATATGGTGTTAATATATTTTTTGGACAATCTTCACTAAAATTTACAAGAGCTGCACCAGCATGAGCTTGTACTCTTGGATTTGCGTTATCATCCAAAACCATTAATAATCCAGGAATGACTTTATCATGGAATTTTTTTTCAAATATAGGTGCAAAATCAGTTGACATTTGACCTACTGCGTTACAAGCTGCGTATCTTACACGAGGATGCTGAAAAAAAATATACAATTAATAAACAAAAAAGAATAATTGTATGCAAGAGGTAAGAGTATGTTCTAAAAATATGTACGAATAAAAAATATATATACATATTTATAATAATCAATAACCTCTCTCTTTCTCACGAATTTCGAAAAAAGTATTTTAATAAACATATTATTAGAACGAAAAATGTACAAATATTAAATTTTGTATTGTACCATAAATGTAATGCTATTATATTTATAATTCTATAATTGTTAATTCGATTCATAATGTTTAAAAAGAATTTACTGTAATTAAACTTACAGGATCTTGTAAAAATTGTATAACTCCATCCATAATTTGAGGTAATATCGCTTCCATTTGTTTATGGCAACCTTCACCAACAGCTGATATTGCCATAAGAGCAGCATGCCTATAATACAAATTTTTGGCAACGTTATTGCAATTACTATAATTTTATTAACCACTCTTAATAGATTTACGATATAAATGTTTGTTCTATGCCTATGACGGTAATATTGGAATATTACTATCAACTCTCTTGTGTAAGAACATCCCTCGAGAATCTCAAATTTTTAACTATCAGAACGATAGATAAAACAGAGAATAATCCCGATGGTTACTCTATCACAGATGTAACGCAATTATATATATAAAATAAAATTGCTGACACTTCTGTGACAAGTGCAGTGAAGTTAAATAAAAATACTTTAAAAGTATGTACCTGTATTTCCAATCACTGTTATTTAACATTGATGCAATATTCTGTACAATTTGCGGTAACATAGTTTTGCCACCTAAACCACACGCTAATCTGTCTAAAGCACTTTCAGCAACTACATTATTACTGTCATTATCGTCGTCAACAATTTCATCGGAAAAGCTCCATTTTTCATCCTCTTCTATATCTGTCATCATTTTCAGCACCAATGGTACTAGAGATGCAATATATTTTCCACCAACTTTACGTATCATTGCAGGAGCAGTTTCTGCTAGTGTAACTAAAACTTCCAGTGCTAACTGTCTCCATGAATCAGCCATATCTTCATTTGAAAATATTTTCATGCACATTTCCATTATAGTTTCTAATTGTAATCTCAAAAATTTCGGTGTAGATTCTGCTAAATCGATTAAAACTTTTAAAAGAGCATCATCTCCTTGTTTTTCTACTGATTGAGCAATTACTTGTATAATTGCTGGTAGTAGCTCCGAGAAATGTTTTTGTATATTTTCTTCCTTATCATGCAAAATGATAAAGGCTCCGATTGCTCTTACTGCTTGAAATCTGACCTAAAAATAAGTAAAATTTGAATGAATGCTTGTATGCCCCGTATCTGTCTGTAAATTAAAACTTCACAAGTTACAGTCATCAGAAGGCAATTTTTTATAGGAAGAAATTGTGACGAGAAGCTTAACTATTTACATCACGTGTACCATTCTTCCATGTGAGATGTTAAAAATATGAAATAAATTTACATCCACATACAAAAATGTATAACATTACCTCATAATTTGCAGAATCCATGACAGACTGTTGTAACATTTGTTTAATAAGATCAAGATAATTTGCCTGCTGATTTCCAAATACACCTGGGACGGATCTATACATTTGAAATATGTAAACGCACGATTTATATTATATAAATTATAATTTAAAATTACATTATTTTTAACATAAACATAGTAAACTTACGTGAACATTCGAAGAGCATTTTCTTTCAATGCTGGTACAGGACTATTTGCACACTGGAATAGGAACTGCAGAAATTCTGGCCACTGATTATTACCATCTTCATCAATTAAATTTCGTGCAACTTCAGCTGCAACTTCACAAACCTTACGTCGAATAGTTTCTGTCTGTTCATTTTGAACAGATAGTAAAATTTGTTCTTTTAATTGAGCTTGTGCTTCTGGTGGAATCTACATAAAAATGTACTCATATAACAATATTTTCAGACGTAAACAAAAATTTTATATGCATATCATACACATTAAAGCATGTGTATAATTTTGTATTTTTCATTGAAATATTTTTGATATTTATTGTAGTAATTGTAGTATTGTAACAATACATAATATTTTAATAATAGTAATGATTGATTAATTAAATAATCATTTTTTATTCGATGTTTTAAGTTTGATTTATACTAAAAAATGATTTATGAAAAAAAATATACATATATTTTTTATTTGTATTGTAAATATAATGTATACTTTGATTCTTCAATGAAACTAGCTGCAATTTAAATAAAAGTTGGAAGAATATCTTTTTTTAAACAAATATAGGTAAAATCTGAAAAATTCAAATAGAAATTTAATATTTCCATTTATAAAAATTAGAGACTATGCAGCTATTAAATATTTAAAAATAATATTCTATTTGAATCATACATTTTAAATTTTATATATAAATACATTTAATAAATATTTCAAAAATTCTACTAAAATTTATTAATACATTTTGCTCAATATTTGTTAGATACTATATCATATTTATATATAATGTAAATAATATCAATTTAATAAGTAATGTGGGTTTATATTTCGTCACATACGATAGGTCACTTCATTATTGGCAGTAGTTGTTGGCATAAAGTGCAGAAAGTATTATATGATTAGAAATTATTTTAGTCCTAGTTACTGTAATTTGCTATATATATCAGTATTAAGAACAGAACAATATCTTTTATATTTATATAAAAATACAAAAAAATTGTATTTATTATAAATAACAATTTTGTCTTAAATGCAAATGTTTCAAAGCCTTCTATTATTACAATTGCAAAGTGATTTAAAATCAATATAATTAAGATATAATTACTTTAGGGTAGAAATCCATAAACTCGGAAGAAAAGAGACGACGTAACAAGACAGCAGACATAGCACGCATTTCTTCTGTAAGAGCTGCATTACACAAGGATGTTAAAAGGAATGTCACCTTGCTATCCACTGGGAGATTGTTATATGCCTCCTATAATATTAAATATATATATATATATATATATATATATATATACATATACATGTAGATACATACACATATGTTATGTAATCTAATTTGTCACAAATAAATTTTTTTCTGTTTCGAATAAAAAAAAAAAAAGTATCTTATCACGTTAGAATTGATATGCGTAATAATTATTGCCGCATTTATAATTCAATTTTGTAACAAGAAAACATTATATTACTTGAATGAGCCTGTAATTAGTGTTTTAACAGTTACAAAGAGAGAAAAGACTAGTAGAAAAGAAAAAAGCACATGGTATCTGACAATGACATGTTTTATTAGTATGTTATTCAAATGTTGCAAAAATAAGAAAGTTAAAAATATTTAATATTAATAATTATAATAATATAACTATAAACGCAGAAAACGTTGAAAGGATTCATCTGCACAAGGATATTTTCTTCGCGATTCAAACAAAAAGGGCCGAAAACCCAATCGAAAACGTGTAGGCGGGAAAGCAAAATATAGAAATTATAAATCATGCTAAGTAGCTATATATTTCTAGTTACTTAACGCAAATCTAGACTGCTTTATTCTTTAGTACCATAATAAAATCATGTAAGCAATATAAAAAAATTATAAAAAGATTTGGACAATATGTACATTGTCTCGCGCTGAAAGTGACATGGACCTATGTAAAAGGTTGGAGAGGTGCATGCTACCGCGCGACACCATTTTGGATTTTATTAGGTTGTTCTAAACACTTGTCAGTATTCATTACAGTTATTAATCGCATTGATCATGAAACTGCTTGCATTAATGCTAGATAGAAATATTCCATAATAAGAGAGAAACTGTGATATAATAACAATGATCGTCAAACAGTACCCACATGCAGATTCTGACAACACGTTGGCAACGTGCTCGAGAGTATCTCGTTTCACAATATTCACATTTGTTGGCAAATTAATACGTACAAAATACGTACGTGAAAATTAAAAGAGATATACGCACCTCTGCTTGTGTCCTGGCATCATTATCCGTGCTAAGGAGTGTGTTTAAAAGCTGTTGAAATTGATCAAGATCTGCCGCCATTGTCGCCGAACGAATGAAGCTACAGCGCACATGCATAAGAGTTGATCGTCAATTAGCATTACCAAAATAAATGATCGAAATATTCCTAGATATTTGATGCCAACTTCACAATTTTCTTATAATTGAAGATGTTGCGGATAACTAGAACTTTTTTTCTTTTTCTTGAAAATAATTACATGAAAATAAGATCATTTTCACAAACAAATATTGCACGTATAAATAAATTTTTATTTAAAATGAAGATTAAATTTTATTCAAATTGATTTTTTCTAATAATTGTTTATATTTCAATTGCTTGATAATATTGACAATATTGAATTTGGAAATTATGACTTAAAAATTTACATTTACAATTAGAAAAATTTTTATGTAATATTTTATTTCACATATAAAGTTTTCTATTTGCGACATAAGACAACAGAATTCTGATATATGCATAACATAAAATAGTATAAAATCACTTAAATCATTTTGTTCAATAAATATTTTTGTTAAAAATAAAAAATTAAATAAGTTAAGAAATATATCTCTTTAAAAAAATAAAATTCATGGAAATACAACACGATTACAATTATATATTTTAATTCTTATTTTTAATAGAATATAATATAATAAAATAAAAGCAAGGTATTTTTTCAAATTTTTTTGTGAAACATTAAAAATGAATGTTGAAAATATCTGATAAGACTTCCGATTATTACTTTGATTAATTGTGATATTTAAATTTCATATGTACTATAAACTATTTTACAACTTAATATATTTAAATTATTTTAACAGCATTTAGGTTAGAAATACATGAATGCCAACACATAATTCTTTATTGTATTTAATTTATTATTTAGTTTATTATACATACTGTATTAAATTTTATTATTATATATAATATATATTATGTACATTTATATATTATATATACTGTAATTAAATTTTAAACAGTTTGAATCGAATACTATATCATTGACTAGAACAGAATAGACATGGCATCATCTAGAACTTTATACCTCACGTATTGAAATGCGCATCCTGGGCCCTCTGTAATATATTATGAAAAACATAGGAATTACGTTCAATTTACATACTAGTTAAAAACTACATGTGCGATCGTATATATATTATTTGCATTACGTAGTGCCAAATTAAATAAGTTAAATTTACTAAATTAACAAATAAAGAAGCTTTTATTTCTTTTAGACTAAAGTTGCAAAAATAAAACTAGAGACTTGTTCTTAAACTTCAATTAATAAATAAGAGCTTGAGGAAGCAATTTCTTTGTATTCATTCCGAAGTTTATTCCAAAATTTATTTATTGAGAATATAGCTTTTGTATTTATTTATTAGGAATATATTGCGTTATCTTGTTCGAAACTAGACAATGTAACAGGTATATAATGTTAAATAAAATTTATAGCGCCAACGGTGAAATACGCTTCCTACGATTCTCGAACATATCGATATTTCTCGATTGATTTTAAAGCGGGAACAATGGCGGAAGGTAGCACACTTCGTTGCAAAGCAGAAAGTGATATTCAGAAGAATTATCCAAAAAGACGTATTATCCAAAAGTTCTCAGGTAAAAATATAAATCAATAGTTGTTAGATTTGTGTTTGTGTATTTTTAAGATAAAATGTGCATTTTTGGCTTTAATTCAAGGTAAGATTTAAGCAAATAATGATTACATAATTTTCAACAATTAAATAAATAATGGCATATAAACATTTAAATAGAACATACTATACTAAAAGTTGTAAAATTTTATACCAAAATTTAATTCCAATTCTAACTAGTACAAGTATTGTAACCTTGTAACTGACTAATTCGTTGGTATGTGTGTGTGTGTGTGTGTGTATTTTATTATACGCTTTTATTATAATATTTTCTACTTATTTGTTGATTCCTTAACTCTATACAGCATAGTTCTTAACAATTTTAATGTTAAATTCAATAATAATTTATTAAGAATGTACGTATTTAGTGGTTAGAATAATAATTCTACTGCGTAATGTAATAAAATGTGTCATGTCTCAGTTTAAAGTATTGACAATTTTTCATCAAGAGTATGAATATTTTCATTCTTTCTTAAACACTTCTCATGAATTTTGTGTATTTGATTCAAACCAGAGTCTTTTTATTTTTTATTCCAAGTTATCGTTTCGTGCGACTACAGCGCTTCAACGGTGATATACGGAACACATTTCCTACGATTCTCAAACATATCGATATTTCCCACGATCGATTTTAAAGCGGGAACAATGGCGGAAGGTAGCACACCTCGCTGCAAAGCAGAAAGTGATATTCAGAAGAATCATTCAAAAAGATAATCATTCAAATTATCCAAAAGTTCTCATAAAAATATAAATCAATAGTTGTTAGATTTGTGTTTGGGTACTTTTAAGATAAAACGTGCATTTTTAGCTTCAACTCAAGGTAAGATTTAACCAAATAATGATTACACAATTTTCAACAATTAAAGAAATAATGGCATACAAACATTTAATTAGAACATACTATACTAAAAGTTATTTATAATTTTATACCAAAATTTTTACCAATGTTTAATTTCAATTCTAACCAGTACAGGTATTGTAACACTGTAACTGACTAATTCATTGTCATATATACACACGTATTTTATTACATGCTTTTACACACACACTTCTATTATAATATTTTCTACTTATTTTTTGATACTTTAACTTCATATTGTATTCTTAACAATTCTAATACGAAATTCAACCAATAATCTATTAAGAATGTACGTAGTTAATAGTTAAAAATGATAATTTTACTGCTTAGTATAATACAATTTTTCATTTCTCAAATAAAGTAAAATATAGAAGCTGGTCTTGAAGCTCGAAATTAAACGCAGTGTTTATGTTCGTCTTACTTATCGTGCCTGTGTGGACAAGATCACCCCCTCCTGTACTGTATTCTCAATTGAGGGACAAGACGTATAGCGGAAAGTCATTTGGCTGTGGAATTTCATAACAACACGTTTACGTCGCATTAGGTTTGTAACTTTTTCTAACCTATTGGCGGCGTCCTTTCGGTGGCGTCGCTTCTTCGACATTTTTTTGTACTTCCATTTGTACCTCATTAATAGTATTTAATTAACACGTGTGTGTTGAATGATTAATTGGCATTGAGGCAACGAAATTTTGTAGTGCTTTGAAACTTTTTGCACCAATTTTTCTTCAATCGTCGATTTCACTTGTACGGTTGCCGATAGTTTGTCTCGTACGCTTTTTTAATAGAATTTGAAGTTCTGACTTTTGATTTTTTTCTGTGCAGGTTATTCCTTGATTACTAAGATAGCATAGAGTGCATGCACATCACGATCATTAATGTACAATCTGATGAACTTTTATGAAAAGATTGGCAACATTTTATTCATTCTGGGAAATATTTTGTATACAATTTATATATATTTATATTTGACATATAATTCAGAATACATGATATACAATCAGTATTTTCGTGATTATTTGAGATACAAGGATGAAAATAGAAAAGATTAAATTAATTAATGTTTTATTTCGAATATAGAGATCGTAGTATTTCAATAGTATATACTTTTAAATGAATATATATTAGATTATTAAATTCAAAATTTTCGTACTTTACTACACCATACCTTGCTACAATATACTTACTCCTTCCGAACGCTAACACGCGATACATATTCAAGTTTCTTATAATCGTGTTCTAGAAAATGACAGTATTTTTTAAATGAACATATTCTTCGCCCTCCCCTTACTAATCAGTTTTATTTTCAGAAAATTTTTATGACCGCGCGCAATGTGGTCGGTAGAGCCAGTGTTTGTTGCGTAATATTTTAATAATTTGTCTGAGCAAAATGGCTCTTATTAAATAAAATTATTAATTCATTTAAATTTAATTCGTGAAATTAGAGCCAGTGAGTTCGCCGATTGTTACTTAAATGCGCGCGTTGATAGTCTTTTATTTTTCTTTTTTTGTATTTTTTCTTGTTCAATATTCGCTTTTGGTATTAGAGTCAGTGTTCAAGAGGATAAGGTCTCTCCAGGAGATCAAGACCGTAAGTAGTTTTGTACATTGTATTTTAATTTGTTCAATTTTTAACAATAATTTAACGTTAAAGTATAGTGTTTGACATTTTGTTACAGGCGCTTCACAGCATTAATTTTGTTGTGTTCTTTGGGGAAAATCCAACGGTGGCTCTAAAGCCAAGAATGTAAGAATCTTTCATTATCTCGAACTTAAGATTTTGCTTTGCTTTTAAATGCAATTCTAATGTTTTATGTTTTGTTACAGATTCTCTACAGTCTCCAATTCCCCTTATCTCCTAAGAATCTTACGATGCTTCAAAGCTAAGAATGTAAGTACTTCAACACGGTGTATTTAAATTAATTCTATTTTCTGCAGTTTTCTTTCTATTGAACTCTAATGTAAAATTATAACTATAAAATAAAAACATTTCAAATTATTAAAGTCTCAATTTTTATTATTATTAAAATTTTCACAAGTAACACTGTGTCTTTATGCTTTTCAAGAAATTTTTCACGTCATTCACTTTCACAATGGGATTCGCAGTGGTATTTGCTTGATGAGGATCTTCACGACGACTTTCCTTGGTCCAGCGGATGATATCGTTCTTCTCTGTGAGTCGCATGCATTTTTGTTCCTCTGGTTACTCAATCATGTCATAGGATGAAAGGTCCGAATCGGCACGGGTGACTGGTTGTATACGTAGAATTTTTGATGAGCATAGTGACCGCGGATATTTTTTATATCCGTGAGTAGTAACATTTTTTAGGTTTTTTATGTATTAGATCAGGATAGGGCTTCTTGCACATCGCGATTTTAACAATTAGTTTAAAGTTTTATTTATAGTAATTGACTTGTAAAATCAAAATATATTCAGTATATATATATTTGCAAAAGAAAAATATTCATATGAATATCTATATAAATAAATAAATTATAAATAATTATTACCAAAATGATTTCGTTTGAGCATTTCGTAGTAGAGAAGACGGATACCCACCGACTTCGTTACTATGAAAAATGCAGTTATTACTTATTGATATATATTGTAATATATCTTGTTACAATAATTAATAATTTGCAACTTTATCTTCCCTTTTATAGTAGTATTAAATGATTTAATTAATTGAATTTTATAATTATGAACTTCAATACATTTGAAATATATAACAGATTAGAATTCTTTTCGTAGAAAAATATATAAAATTTTTATGTGCAAGGAGATACTTCGCGACAGGCAGATTTTTGAGTCAAAGCAACAAGTTTGAACATTGCTTTCGCATTTTCGAAAATGTGCTTTGATGAAGAAATCGCCTGAGAGTTCTTATTATTCTTATTTAGAGTCAATTGTTTGATGTTGATTGTCTGAATCAATTATTAAATTGTTCATAATATCCTTTTTGACAAATTAAAGACTTATTCATGGTCTTTATTCTCTTGCAATTTCAATAATTTTTGAAAGAGTAGAGTCATTATAGTTTGAAATAAAATGATACATAAAATAAAATAGTCTAATAAAATAGTCCGTTAGATACAAATTACATAAAGTAATCATATTTTTAGTTCAGGATTTTCAGGTTTAACCCCTTCCGTGTTCATTGTCAAGATCTCACTCACGTGCCCAGGTGTTACTTGGGTGGGTGAAAGACATTGAGCACGATGACCATAGTCTGTAATTTTATAAAAAATGTCTCAGCGACTGATAGTGGGTTAGCGTATCGTGCACGACGTATTTTCTGCATGTGTGTGTGTGTGTGGTTAGGATGTGGAATTGCGTCGTTTTTATTGTTCCATTATAAGTTGAAATATATAAAATATTTATGCACTGATTTAAAGTATGAATTTATTATATAATATATATTTATTATATAATAATACTCATTAAATACACTATAATTATATTATTAATTATACGATCAATTATAATAATGATTCCAAGTCAACTTGTTACAATTTCTATAGAAATTATATGTATTTTTTCTCAGTTATTAATATTTCACATATAGTTTTAAATATAAACGTGTTTTAATCGCGTTTTACGCAATGGTCGCTAGTCACTGTCAGTCGATTTCAGGAAAATGGTACGTAAATTAGAGTGTGAATGTTGTGCGTTAAGCTCGGGTGTCGGAGGCGTCCCGGGACGTTCTCTCTAGTTTAGGTCTGCGCCCGAGTGGTATGTCTGAGAACCGTGGAGTGAGCGTGTTGGTGTGTCTGTTTTGCCATTTTTTAAATATAGGGCGATTGATTAGGATAGGTAGCTTACTTTCTGGTATGCCTGTGTTTAATTATAAGTAGGTAGGGCCGGGCAGGTTGGCACAGTCTTTGGTCGCGCGTTCCCTTTTCGCGTGTCCAACCTGTTTCAGGAAATCTAATTTGGAAAATCGACAGTGAAATTGGTACAAATTGAGCATGCCATTTGTTTCTGGTTTTACTCTTCGATTTTTCGAATTTGGTATCGCGGTCGCGGTCGCGGATAGGTCGCGAGTAGGTCCCGAAACGAACGTTTATGTAGGTATTGCTCGAGCACGCACGTGCGAACGGACAACGATCATTATGATCGATGGTCGTCCATGTGCATTGAGGTCAGCTTCCGCGATTATCTTTTTATTTCACCTTTATAAATTATTTTTTGATTTTGCGATTAGAAAGACTCGAGCCAGATGTAAGTTTCAGCGGGCATTGCGCTCGAAGAAAGAAGAGGCTAGAAGCCGAAGAGGCCCGGCAAACTGCCACGAAGAGGGTCACAACAAATGGCGTCTCATCCTCTGGATCATTTAAATGATTCCAGAGCATGGGAAGTCATTCTCGTTACTACTTTGTCACTATGCTCTTTTAGTATTTGTAGTTGTATTTTTTTTTCTTTTCCATCAGCGTTCATCATCGTATTGGGCAAATCGCGACTTTTCTTGTTAGTTGCGAGAGATTACGGGTTGAATTAGAGTTGCGAAGTAGTTTCGTGCCCGTTTATTAGCGTTACGAGAAATTAATTACAGTTTAAATTAGAGTTGCGAAGAAATAATTATCGTGGTTGCTAGTAGAGTTGCGAATTATGATACCGCGATTGTCTTTTACAGTTTTGATTGTAATTTTTAAATTTGTCTTTGAATTATACATAGTAAAATTTCTTTTGCTCTCTATTGTTTTAAATTAGACTATAGAATCATTCCTTTTAATTAATTTTGAAGTGTTGGAATATTGGAAGTAACTTTTTGTTCATTCAGTAGATTTTATATTATTGATAACAATTTTGATTTGAATTGGTGATTAAATTCGGTTTTAAAGTTAGCGTTGCGGCATTATTTCATCGCGATTTTACTTTTTTTCTTGTTAGTGTTGCGATAATGAATAATCGCGTTTCTTCAAGTAGTGTTGCGTTTACAAAATGCCCAAATTCTTCCACTGGATTCGTGGAAGGACTGTTTCTGTTCACCTGGATCATCTGATGCAGCTACAAGAACCGTACAGAGGTGGGGTTCATCATGATTGCACTGGACGCGTCGCAATTAATGTTGCGTATTTTTGAAGACGAGTGCATAGATTAATAGCGTTGCGTACTTATTTTCGGGAGTTTTAAATAGGACGAAGCACTCTTCGCGTTTGATTTTGAAAATTTCCTATTTCACAATTAATAAATTAGTGTTGCCCGGGTTCGTAACATAAATAATTGTACAGTAACACTTCTGGTTATTCATTTACTTTTTTTTTCCAATGTCGGGACTGTTTTAGTGACGTGGAATTTTTGTATTAAATTTTTTTAAACTACTAATCCAACAAATAAGTTTGTTACAGATTTATCAGCTTCCAAATGCATGGATGAAAGATGAAATAACATGGACTATGGAATTTAGGGGGAATGATGCCTGGGTCCTCTCTAATGGTAATTAAATATATTTTGTTAAATTTATTTCACAAATCTTTTTGACATTAATAAAAAAAGATTGCACGTAGAGTGCAATCTAAATATAAAAAGTTTCATGAAATATCCAAAACAGAATGCTCGTTACAAAAGTTAATAATTGAAGTAATATGAATAATATACGAGTTGATTGGCTGCAATCTAGGTGTTTGTGTAAATCCATTGTGTATACATTAATGAAAAATAAACGATATAGTTTTGATATCTGGATAACTAATTTGTTAGCGTAAAATATTTCATTCGAATTTGTATATTTTTCGTGCAAAAGTATTTCAGAAAGTCTAGGATTAATTATTTTTTCTACAATGATTATATCTGTAAATGAGAGGGTTTTTTTCTCCTTCTTCTTTTTAATTTCTCTCATATGATATCGAACTTTTGATAAAATTTATTTGCTGATGATAATATTTTGTTAATTGTTCTTTAATATTTTGTCAATAGTTTTGGAATTTTAATTTAGTATTGAGGAAATCGTAATGTCGTAAACTGTAGATAGAGCTCTTTCTGATATATAGTAGAATGATTTCGGTTAGTTACTAGCTTCACATTTCGGCATTGAAAATATATGACAACACTGTAATGGATTTGAAAAATCATGTTTCTGGCGCATTCACTACGTGATCAACTTTGATCATTTTACTTGGTATAGTTCCCACGCTCACTGTTGTTTTTAAGCGTAGAGTGCGCTCAAAAAACTAGTGATATTTTAGTTTAGTTAAAGCATGCAACATGAAATTTCACAAAATGCTTGGTTTATTCATATATCGTCTGTGATTTGAAAAAGCAATTAATTAAGCAGTATGTCGATAAAATAGGGAGTTTGCTTAAATAGTACATACTGACATCTTTTAGTGAAGTTTGGCATCACATATTTTGAAATATTGACTTGGGATAAACTAGGAAATTTCTTACGTTCTTCCTAATTTGCTGCAGTAAACGTAGGAATTACTTTCAATTGAATTGTCATTGATAAAAGCAATAAGAAGTTGTAGAAAGATTCTTGTTTATCAATCAATTGAAAAATATTTGTAAATGTCAGGAAAATTAGAGCTTTCGATATTTTATTTATTTCGGCATCTTATTTATATCGAGATTGGAAATTACATGTGTTGAGTAGATTTCTGTATTGAAGAAATAATTATTTAGGAAGTTCGAATCGTCACGAGTAAAAGGAAAACATCGTATTTGTACTCCAAATTATTTTTCAAAGCGAAAATTCGGATTATGGAGTCAATCGTGTCAATTTGTGCAAAATTAAAATTACAATAGTACCCGTTTCTTTGAAATTTTACTATAATTTTTGATTTTCGTTTTTTATTATTAAATAGCGAGTTAAAAGTTGTATCTAATCCTTGGGTGAGTTGACAATGCTCAAAAATTTGTTATATTTAATTGTTTGATGCATTATTCGAAGGCTGAAAAGCGAGACTTAGATAATTTAAGAAATTTAAGAACCCGAGTAAAATTTTACGCGTCGATCAGCTAGAACAAATTAAGAAACTCGGCAACGCTATTGTAAACAAATCTATAAAACAAGAATCACTGCATTTCTCACCAGCAGGACTCTGGTTGATTTGGAATTTGCATTAATTATTCATTACAAAAGCTTCAAGCTAGTGCTCTCCTTTTTGTAAAATATCAAGACGGTAGAAATTAGTAAACGTTTGATTTTGTTGCCTCTTCTGTACAAAGGTGTACTCGCTTCGAATGGAATAACAGATTAGTGATAACTCCGCGCCGTGCCCGAAAATCTTTAGTTTTACGAGGGTGTTTGGAAAGAACGTTGCGAGAAATTATATGCTCGATCGAGGAGATTTCAGTCGTAAGTAACCCGGGTCAGTGCGATATATTTACTCGCGATAAAAGACACCGAGATTCCAACGTAAAACATTGAAGACAGATAGGGAAAGATTCTCATTAAGTATCTGAGATTCTCGCATCTTGAGACAAAGATTATCTGGAAACGGGACCACGATAAATCGCGTCCTTTCCTTGACCTGGATTTCAACAGCAACCGGGCAGAGTTTATGCGATCACCTTTTGGTCTGTTTCGAAGATATACGCTTCCAAGCTTTGTTCTCGACGTACTGTACGAGATAACGCTATCCCCTTTTTACCAAGTGCATTTAACGTCCATGGATGCATTAAATCTCTCGTGGAAATAGGTTCTCGATTCAAGACCAAAGAGTTTTCCCCTTCAATTTTTGGACATTTTACATGAAATTACCCACAAAGAACAATATTAGATTAGTGGACATGAAATATCGTTTTTCTCGAATGTTAACAAATCTCTTCAAATTTCAAATATTAATTTGAAACATTATTACAATTCTGATGATAGTGACAGCTTCTTCAAAGTGTCGTGTATGAAAATTATTAATTTCAAAATTCGAAAGTTCTTGGAACAGAATTTTTAGGTACAGTATTTTTCATTCGCAGTCTCTTTTAATTCAAGCATTAAAAAATTGTCTAGGTGGCATAGAAGCTCTTGCAAATGCTAAACATATATTCAGTATTTCTAAATGTGAATTCATATCAAAGAGAAAATCATAGAAATCTTCTAATTATTCGCGATTATTAACATTTTTACTGTAAATCTTCTTGTCTTCTTATCTAAATATGCTATAATTTATAGGCAAATTTATAGCAAACTCTTTTCATGTGATTGATAATCGATAATTAATAAATTTGACCAAAGGAACGACATTTGCATCAATCGAATATTTTATTATCTGACAGCAACACTCATTTACTCATACATATTTCATATTCACGAAAGACACGAATTCTCGTTTAGAAATTCTCGTCAATCATTTAGAATGATTACTTGAGATCGAGGAGTGTTGAGAAGGAGGAACATCACAATGCAAAACGTATAACACGAAATCAGTGTGTTTTATTTATATACAATATTTACAAAGGCATACTGTTATCGAGTTGCTAATAAATATCTTCGTACGCTGAAACGTGTACAATGTTGCATAAGCATGGCTTTAGTCTTTTTTGATTTTCGTGTGTGTGCGATAAAACGTGGTCTAGCCGGAGCGTGTCAATCCTGTGACTAAGCTCTTCATCGCATCGGCGTGCATTACAACGCTTGTTTCGTTTTCTTCGCCGATTTTTAAATGCAGCTTTCCTGGATCACGGCGCTTCTGATTACCGTCTCCGAGTATCGATGTGGCCTTTGAAGACTATAAAATGTCTGCAAACAGAGCCATTCGTTTCCTCAGCGGAATATTTTTCACGACGACGTTCGTTGGATTTTTAAAGCGTAATCGAAGGGTACAACTGGACCAAGTTAGACAGAAAGTTACCAATTCTTGGCAATTTGAAATTGAGCAAAATTTTTATTGAAAGAAGAAAAATGGTAGTATTTATTTCCAATGGCTATATTTTATTTCTTTTCAATGGCTTTGACAGCGAGTAATATAGTTAATACTAGAATTATTAAAAATTCATGTACAAGGAATGGGGAAAAGTTTATAATAAAATAAAGAATGGAAACTTTTGTTCGTGTGTTTCACAGTAGATCATTCTGTGTGAATTTGTTACTGTAAATCTAGAAAATATTTACGAAAAATTACAAGTTGATCATTTTGACTACTTTTGTAGTTTTAGTGTTAATATTCGAGTTTCCCATTAGTATTATAGCAATTTTGGTTTCAGTTTCATCCAAAGTCAAGCCTAAAATGAAACTATAGTCTAGTAGGTGTAATAATTGTAAAAGTTGATAAGTTTTTGTAAAATAAAGATACTAATTTTAAGAGTTGGTAAGTTTCTATATAATTTCCAGTCCAGTTGTACCAATTTAAAATCCAATTTGTACTATTGGTTGTAAGGAGAGACTCGCATTGTGAGAAAAGTCAGTTTTGATAAAAAATATTTTTTATACGCAGTCTACAATGTCAAGAAACTTGACGTTTTCTCTTTATAGTTACTAACTATATATACATATAAATTAATTAATATAAAAATCGAAATTTTATGATATTATAGAATCCAAATGAAAGATACAACGATGAACAAAAATTCAGCGAATCTTTGAGATTTCTTCTTTTGTTCTCATTCAGTCCCAATGTTAGAAATGTAGAATTCGACGATATAAATTGATTGAGAAGAATTGCAAATGAAATGTTGCGATAATGCAACGTTAGTTCTTGATAAAATGATTTTCAATCGTAACTTTCCTGCATAAAATAATGCAAAATAATGATCTACAGGAAACATTATTGTTCTTTAACGTTAACAATTGGAGCAAAGTATATTGTAATAAGAACCGATAAAAAGATTCTAGCCTCTAGAGAAAAGTCTGCTATATCATTTGAAGATTTCATTCTTGTGGTATATTATATTAACAATAAATCTATTCGTGATCACTTGACAAAACTAAGAAAACTTACGATTAACCGAAAAACAATTGAACATTTAATATATAATATCTCTACTGCGTTCAGATTGATACAAATTTAACAGAATAAAAGTCACTTGATTTTTATTGATTATATAATTTGCTGAAACACCGTCAATTTTGAATACACGCTAATGAAATTAAAAAAAAAAAAAAAAAAATTGCAGAATCTAATTAAGAATTTTTGCGCATTTGTTCGCCTTTCGAGAAACGAATATAAATTAAACATTTCACTTCTTGCATCCAATAGTACGACTGTTTATAATATTATTATATTAGCTTTTCTTACGCTTGTCACAAAGGAGAAGATTGGATTACTCACGTTTGGCGATGCTCGAGGATAGTCTGAGTCTTCTATTACATCATGAGATGTTTCTCGACCTTCTAGCTGTCGTGGCCTCCGTGGTAAGGAACCGTAATGTAGAAGCTTCCTATCTGGAAAAAATTTCATCGTGGCGTGATGTATATTGTGATGTGATTCGATTTGTCAAACGTCTGTCATAGGTGTGCGTGTTTTTCTTTTTCTGTCTCGTCCGTCATTTTTTTCAACTCCAACTCGATATCAAATTGATACAATGGAGAAAAAAATTAACCTCTTAATAGAGGTCAAAGAGAAATACCTTGTTTTTAATTTTATTATCTTCATACACAAGTGTTTATCAACTTTCCGTGAAACACCATTTCTGTTTATGTGTAATAACAATTTACACGTGTAGAATTCAGTCTTAATATTAAAAGAAATTAGCGTGAAAATATAAATAGTTAAATACGAGCGCTTTTATTAGTAATAAACAAGTAAGTTGAAATTAATTTCTATTCAATCACTATATAAGTTTTACAATTTAATTATGCTCGATTTCATGTCGATCTTGTTATCTCCAGTTTTGTTTAATGTTTTTCGTTTGATCTAATTGCACGATGATTTGGACTCTCCTAGTTCGAGCTCTTTCCTACGAACATATATTTAAAATTATAGATATTTACGTGTTTATCTTCGATAGCATGTCGGATATACAATTGTCGATGTACATTAATTATATTATCTGTCGAGGGAATTTTCTTTTGTAACAAATGCTATTTATAACTCTGCCTATCAAATATATTAAGAATATATGCCTTATGTTTGGATATTTTACGTGCAGTGGAATAATTTAATTAACTTTTTGTAAGAAAACTGTGTCAAGTTGACACGATAGCCAAGACAGGATCGAAGTGATAGCTACATCGTCTCGATTGTTCACGTGCGAGTATACGTTTCGCATGAAGGTATTCTTAAACGAAATCAAACATTCGATGCCCTGAATGATGCATCTACGTCGAACAGATCGATACAACGTGCGCGTACCTCGCGAGCAATTTCCTTGAAAGTATCGTTAACCACGGTTGTGGTTTAGGACGAGACTCGATATATTTGCGATTCTCCCCTTAAACGGAGCACTTTCATCAGTCTGAGTAGAAATTTGCCAGATGAGATGGTAGGTCATTCCTCGACGATGTCATTGAACGTGAACGAAGAAAATGAAGAAATAAAAAAAAAAAAAAAAAAAAACAAAAGAAGAGAAAAAGATATATATCTTTTTCCGCTCGGATTCACCTGTAGATCTCGTGACACAGGAACAGAAGAACTGTGCGACAGAGCGTTCAAATAAATAGGGGTGTACAGAGCGTAACAGAGAGTATGATTGTAGCTCACCTGTGAGATGATTGGTCAAGGCAGTGGTAGGAATGAGATCAGGATTTCCGTCTTCCTCTTCGCCTTTGCCAGCGAAAGTCGCGATGCTGGGTTGTTGGGGTGGTTTCGGTTTCGCCGGAGTGGCCGCGTGTTTCCTCCAAAGTGCCATCAATACTCCGGTCACGATCAAGCCCAAGCCGGTCGCGGTTCCGCCTAGGCCAATCAGGATCGGTGACATGTCCACCGAGGATGTCGATTCGCCTGCAAACCAAATTATCGTCGATCATGCTCTGTGCGTCTGCTCTCTGTTTTTAGTTTATTCTTTTACTCTCTACAATAATAACAATAACGTATCTACTCTATATAATTTATTTAACGGGGCACGCTTCTTTCTTCGTACATTCTGATTAATACGAATACATGGAAGTAGAATGTTTTTTATCCGTATCTATCTCGTTCGTACGAACGTTGGTTTTTATTCGTCAGAACAAATGAGAGCAGATTCTATATAGCAACAGTTAGTGAACTTGGTTATTATCAACCTTGTCTCCGACGTATTGTAGCTATGAATTTGGTTTCTGAACAAAATTAATTAGAGTTTCCATGCTTTGGGATATCAATGTTATAAATAAAATATTTATATTTATGTAAAGAAAGCTGAAGTATTTCTTTCGAAACTCTCTCGCATGTTCTAAACTTTTGAAAGGCTGAGCTAAAATACAAAACTGCTTCTCTCTGACTCTCCAATTTTTTTTTTTTCACGATCATTTCGAAAACACGCCAAGTGTATTAACGCTTAGAACCACCGGAACAGTTAAAACGACTCGTAATTTTTCATAGAAATTTTATAAAATTACAGCTGCGTGTTTTTAGAAATTTGAGCGAGTTTTGCAAAATATAGTAAAGTGGAAGCTACTGCCATTTGTGTTTTTATTCTTTGTGCGTTTTTCTAGTCGGTAATTCTCGTGTGTCAAGATCAATTCTACGAAAATTTTACCAAAGATATTTATATATATATATATATATATATATATATATATATATACACAAGTACGTGTTTATTAGTTTTGAAATAATTCCTAATACTAACAACCGTTGGTTCCGTGAATACCAAAGTTTCGTAATTCTCAATCAACTACATCAATCGGTTCTCAATTGCACCGTTTGCAATGACAAATATATCAATTACTGTTGAAAATACATTATTCAGAACAAAATTGGAGGCCGATGTAAAATTTAAAAGTGTAATTTTACGTGGTGACAAGTCGTAATCTGTACGTGTACATGCACGTAGCGGAGTGTATTTGCATAATTAATTAAACGTTCGTTTGGACAAATTAATGGATGTAAAAGAATTTGTCGATTCGCGGATATTTGATTAACGGGTTTTATTAACGACATACACCTTTGAACGAGCTATCGCGGCAACGTAGCAGAAATAATACGCGGACAGAAACAGGACTGCGTCCAATTTTTATTTGGCCACCATTCTGAATTTCATTTCGCTGTTTCCCTCTTGTTTCTTTCTTTCTCATCTTTTACAAAGGGAACAACACGTTTCCAGTTTCGTTTCCAATTACAAGTGGAAAAGAGGTTAATTCTGTATACAGAAAGAGGAAGGACAATAGTTTTCTGTTTTTTTTTTTTTTTTGTTTTCTTTTAAGACTTTGTCGAAAAAATTTAGTTAACATTTAGTTCAAATGTTTGCAAAGTATATTTAAATTTGGCTAATTCGGAACTAGACTAACAATTGAATAGGTGGTTATTTCGCCTGCAAAATGTAGAACAAAAATTTTTTTCACAAAACTCCTCGTTTCTCAGAGAATTAAACTTTTAAATTTACTAGATATATCTCTTGCTTAATTCTCAATTAAAAACGTTTGAAATATATATTTTTTTTTTAAACGAGAAATTTTTATTCTCTCTTTTTCTTTTATAGCACTTTTCGTACAACTGTCGATTATTACTCGCCCTTGTTCAAGCCGACGAATATGTGACAAATTTTCGCAATTTCGATTATTCTCGCGGAGAGCTGGATTAAAGAAATTTTTTCTCTCATTTCCATGCAGAGTCTCACCCCCTTTCCACTTGTATCGCTCAGATCGGGCATGTCTTTCGGTACATTCCCCTTTTTCCGAGGGAAATCGCGGTCGCATTCACCGAACGCAATTTCAGAACGTTCCGATTATAATTAACGGAGGAAGCTTCTCCCTCGATAAACAAGCGAATCGCGTAAACGTATTAACGGGCATAAAAGAAAGTAAATGGACGCGTTCCGATTGGCGGGATGCGTAGATGCGCGGCAACCGTGAGAATCTGTTCATCTCTCTAAACGAGTAGCAAGCTTTGACGGGGGTGGTGTCCTTTGAAGAACGCGCGCGGCTTATGAAATGGATGCCGGGGCCGCTGTGTTTCCGTCTCTTTGTACAGCACGGGCACAGCCCTGTTCAACTCCTGTAGAGGTACTTACGCACCGGTGAACTTGGCCACTCCTTTTAGCGCTTCTCCTTCCATGATCACTGGATCACTCGAGCCCTTCATGTTGACCGCGTAAAGAGCGACCGTTGTCGGCTTGCGAAGTTCCAGCTCCCAGTAAGGGTTCGCCGATTCCACTCGTTGCTTGTCCACGATCGCGACAAATTTTTGCGGCAAACCACCGTCGTACCCCTCCACGCAGGATATCCTGATCCACGAGCCAGTCTGATTGAACGCCGTGCAGTTTTGCAACGGGTACGGTCTGCCTGCGGGTGGGAGACGTCATTTTCGATTATGCGACGATACGTGCGTATGCGCATGTACACAGTGGCTAGTAAAAATATTTGCACGTCGTTTACTGTATAGTAATAAGTGTCTATATATTTGCTTGCGGAAATTTTTGTAAACACATGTTTCACGTGTATTTTGAAATTTCATTTAACGCTGAAACTCACCGGTGACTAAAGTATAAAATGTGCGGCGAAAGAATTAGGATGCAAGGAACAGGAAATACTCGTTCTAAATACCGTTGTGTATTTGTAAAATTTCGATGGGAAAATTATAAACTCGTTTCGACCGCTTTGATAGTTCTGGCGTTAATATTGTCAGTGTGAAACAAATCTAAAATTAGGGGATGTCTGACACGAGTACAGATTTCGCAGAAATGAAGTATTTAAATAGCTGTATAAACATTCACATCATGTTTAACATTGCCATATGCTCTGAATGGATATTAATTTTTTTTTTTTACTATATATATATATATATATATATGTATGCGGTATTTTGACCATTTGATAATACGAGAATAAAATATAGAACGAAGGTGGAGAAGATTGCATTGGAAAATAAGAGTGTGTGCAAATACTTTCTGTAGCCACTGTAAAGTAGAATTTCCGTTTGTACGAACTCCATTTATGTATTTGAGTGAAATTTTTCGTTCAATTATATATTTTAACAATCTACCGGTTGAATTCGCCTATGTGAACTACACGTGCAGTAAATTTCCCATCGCGTGAATGAGTAAACTTCTATCGTACAATTATGTACGAACAATAGTTATCGCAAAAATAAACAAATAAATTCATTAACTAATTGTACTGAAATTAATTAATTAATTAATCAAAGATAAGCAACAACTGCTAAATATTAAATGTCAAATGTTATTTCGTTCGTAATTATGTCACGTTTGCATTTTTCAGATTTAAATTCGCACAACTGAACAACGAAATTCGGATATTTCGAATAAATCGAAGTTCGTTCGAACCACTTATACATATATTTGTATGCACAATGTACAATCTACCGAGTTCTTCAAATTATTCGTATTGTAAACGTTCGAGTCGCGTACGACATAAAGATTAAAACAAGCTGATAGAAACCATTTGCTCGCGGACAAGTTCCCACAAACGGAATTTCTACGAAGACGGGACACTTTCAACGTTTTTAATCAAATTACGCGTTACTTGCTTCCGATATACGGTAACGCCATGCTGGAACAATAAAGCGAGTTGCCCCGGTGTACACAGCGTAACGCAAGAATCTGTTGTTCCGAACGGACGTACATACACGTCTGTTAACAATGAGTTGTTTACCGTAATACAGTAAACTTCTGCTCGCGGCGTCGCGCGGCGATAGAAAGCCGATAAAAAAAGAAAAGAGAGCGAAATGGTTGCGTTACGGTTCGCGCGGCGAGCTTCATTTTATTCCGCAACGAAAACAGCAACAGCCGATGCACCAATGAAATTATGTTCCACGGTTGTCATTATCGACGATGGTGTTGCATTAACGAGATCACTTGTATGCAGATGCATGGAAAAGGTTGCGCAAACGTCGGACAATGCGGCCGGCGCGGTTCCCTTCTTTTTGTTTCTACCGTGTAACGCGCAACGAAAACAATCCTTTGCAACAGCGTAGATTAATGGAGCCGCGATAAAACAGATTCCCCCTGCTTTTTAAAACCACCTTCCTTCCCCTAAGCGTGTCTTTGTCCGCGCGCGTTTTTTTTTCTATTTCCTACCCTCGTGAATTATTTAACGGGCAACGCGTGCCGTCGCTTTGCCCCGTCGGCAGCTCGTGTTCGCAGATTGTTAATAATTTACCTCGGAAACAATCCTCCTTTCTCGTTGCCTCTTGAAAACGAGGCAACTTTGTCCGTGGAGATGGACGATTATTTCGACGAAAGGAAAATGGAAAATTCGACGCGTTCGAACACGTGCACGTCTTGCGTCGTCGTTACAATTAACGATTTAATTACTACGGCGATGCAGCCGCGCTGTGTATATCGATTGTCCCGCGATAAAAAATCACTGTCCGATAATTACCAACGTAAGAAATACGTTCGCCGCTGTAACCGAGGATAAATTATGCGTCCAATTATCGCGAGCAGCGCGAGCAGTTAAAATTGAATAGTCGAGCGAATTATTGACCAGGCTTGGCTAACCTTTCTGCTATCCAGAGCCTATTTACCGACCTTTCTATCGATCTCTCCACAGCCACGATACACGATACCTAAATTAATTTCGCGGGCTCGACCGAGCTCCGAACTTTTCCATCCGTTCCGATATCGATCCCCGGCCGATATATTTTTCGGCCAGACACGTGGCGATTCGCCTACTCGGCGAACGAGGCACACGAGGAACGTAGCAAAGGAACATGTTCTGACGAACCTGCGGCGATCACCTGATACAGGCACGGTTGCTTCGACGGTCCCACGATGTTGCTGGCCCAACAGCCCAACGTCCCGTAGTCCATATCGGACGACGGCGTGTAATTGAGTCTGCTGGAGGTGCCCTCGTTCGAGTACTTCGTGGACGGAATGTCAGTCAGGTCGCCGCTGCTGTTGAACGTCCAGTGAAAGCTGACGGACGTCGGGCTCGCGTCCACCTCGCAGACCAAGCTGATCGTCTCGTGCTTCAGCGCACCGTGAACCTCCTCCGGCACGTTCAATGGCGGCGGCGTTGCGTTCTGGTACCTCCAGCCGGCCGAGTTTAAAACGTGCTTGCACACGGGGGCGACTGTAACAACAAGCGACTGTAACAAGTGGCCGATGCACGGATACGATTGTTAAAACCAGTTGTCTCTGATTTGCGGACCGTAACGAGCGACCAAATACGGTATACGGTAATTCGTCGCCTTCTTTCTCAACTAGAAATTAGAAGTGATAAATTTATGATGTAACTTGGAAATTGAGGAGTGATAAGTTTGTTATTTGTTTCGCCTACTCAGTTATATACTTAGATATACTTAAAACCGAGGGAATATTGCAATTTTGGGGCGTAACATTCCAACGCAAGAGGTTAAAAACGACTGGTGTAGGACCATCCACTGTTGTGGGAACTGAATAACCATGGTTCATTTGCGCTATTTTTATTTTGCAATAAGCCCGATGGCTTCTATTAGATTCAGAAAGCTAACTAAGCTCGACCACCGGTAGCTTGACAGGTACACTTAGTCGAATAGCGACTGATGTCTGATGATTAGTTTCTTTCTAATACGATGTTTTTACAGTCCTTTTTTATATCAAGGTCGTGTGTTACTCTTTCTAAAAGAGGAGTTGTGAAACGAGGGACGTATTAAGTCAGATAGTATAATCTTTTCAAAATATCTCCATGAGATGTAACTAGAGATGTAACGCACGTGTTTATAACATGACTATCCTACGGATTGTTACACTTTATCGTGCCTGGTTTGGAATTTCAAGTGACCCATATCTGCGAGTTCTACGCGCAAATGTTTTACAAATCCCTAATATGACACGTTGGATTTGTCGTGGGCACTTAACATACGTTCACCTCGCGGCAGACGCGTTGCTCTTTAATAAAAACGAAGGATCGCCGCGGGACTCGCGTAAAATTGTCGAAGGAACAAGGTCGGCATGCGTTAACGCCGCCGGGTGACAAAAGGTGTAACTCCTTGGCAAACTTACTCGCCAACGAGCAAAAGTATCAGAGAGTACAAGTGTACACCGCTTTGAGCTTTTATCGCCAACTTTCGCTAGTCAAAGTACGCGTTCTTTCTTTTCTTTTCTTTTTCTTTTTCTTGCCGGCCCGCCTTCTTTTCGAGAGCAACAAAATATACTCACACATAACCTCGAGGTTCACTACGTTAGAACTGGCGCGGCCCTCGACATTGACGGCCATGCAGGTGTACCTTCCAGCGGATTCTCGAGTTATACTTTGAAGTACCAGGGAATGGTCCGAGAGCACTATGCCGGCGGTGACGTTGTAATGGAGCTCCTCTTCCTGAATAAACAAAGAGAGAATGTCCTGCGTCAAAGAATTTGCCGGCCAGATCTTCGCCCAATCTCGTTCTCCAGCGAGACGACGTCTTTTCGGAAATATCGCGGGCAGATTGATGCGACGAGGTGGAGGATAGGAGACGGAGGAGATGTAGTCGGAGAGCAGACCTGTTCACGGTTTGTTGCGTGTGTCATACATAGTTAAGTCTTCTCAGCTACGGTTACCGGGAAAAGTTAGCGGCGGCGGTCGGCGGAGCTTCGAAAAGTTAGCACGGTGTTTGGTACGTTCTCCCCGACTCCTATCCAACCGTAAAGCCTGTCATACGCGCGAAAGATTCGAAATTTACCACCGGTAGCAAAAACACGCTCGGAACTCGCGCGGAACTCCACCCCCGTTGCGAAATCTCTCGCGAATACGGTTAGGCCGAGTTTTTCTTGCACGCCGACCAGGAACGATAAAGTCCCACTGCTCCCCAAAATTCCCCGAAAACTGCGATAGAGACAAGAATGCGACTCGAAAAGTGAAAGAAGACTGGTATTTAACCTTCAAATTTATGTCTTCACTCATGTTCGACCCAGAGTCAAGCCTAGATAGCAGACACGTGGCTACACTCTTTCGGTCGTAACACAATTCCCTACAATTTCCTACGGCTGAATCTTGATTTTTACACTTGCAGTTAGTCGTTAAAATCAAGATCATTGACGAGGTCTTTACACGAGCCTTCGAGCTAATCATTTCCTTCTGACCAGTCGACACTTAGTTACATTGTGACTTAGAGACTCGGTTTTTTTTCTATAACCTCGTCTTACAATTAACAATTTGTTTCAGTGAACATTTGGTTAATTTTTTCGACACTTTGTTTAGTCAGCACGCAGATACTTTCCCATTGGAAACGTATCTGGTTTGAGTATTTTGTTAGCTCTTTCATTAGTAAATCGATTGGATGCTTTTTATCCAATCTCCTTGGTATTGATATTTTGTACAGATCGTTTGGCTAGATCATTCATCATGTATCTACTCTGATTTTGTATTTTCCGCAGTATCGTTCTATCTCTTTTTTAACTGTTGGGATTCCTAGATCTTCCCGAAGTTCCTCATTGCGGATGTACCCCACGGTGCATTGACTATCGTGCAGAGTATTATAGACTGGGTAGATTCTATTTCTTTAACGTGACTGTTAGCTGTTGTTCTCCGTAGCTCAATGCCATAGGTCCAGATCGGTTTGATAATTGTTTTATATATCAATAAACCTTGTTTTCAGAGTTTAATTGAGATTGCCTTCCCGTAAGCCAGTACATAGATCTTCTACTTATTTTTATTTGCTCCAGTTTCATTTGTACGTGGTGTTTCCACGTTAGTTTCTTGTCGAGATGCGTACCAACGTATTTTATTACAGAGTTACTGGTGGGGATGGCTGTTTTCTTAATGTGAATGTGTTCCTACCAAACTAGCGCGTCGAAATTGTTTTCGAGTTTAACGAGACTCTCACCGTGACAATCGCTTGGACAAATCACAGATCGCGTAAAGGGAAGACGAGTGGAAAGTTTCACGCGTCGAACTTTGTTCCAGCGTGTCTTGATTTTCTTCGCCGTGACCGAAGACAGTGTCGGTCGAGAAAATCTGGCACGTGGTCCTGCTTTGTAGATCGTCGCTCGCTTCGTGGGCTCGGACAAAGGGAATTCACGATGTGCTACTCAGATGTTCTCGTTATTTCACGAACGTGCGCTTGTAACTACTTGCTGTTACACGCTCGTCTCTAGGCACTGGTTTACAAATACATGGAAACGCGCGACACTCCCACCAGCGGCAGAACATTTTCGCACATTTTCGTTCAGCGCTCTTCTTCGAATCTCCGTTCACGCATATGTATCTCACACACGTATATATAAGTACGCACCGTGCATGTACATGCGCGCGATATTATAATTTCCTCTTAACTTTCTGGCAAAGGCTTTGCACACAGATTGCGGCCCAAGGCATGTCACGCAAAATGGAGGCCGTAGATGGATGTAAATTTCGGAAACTCGATTATTTCCGTTGCTCCGGGAAACTATGTAACTCTATGTATAACACGTATACATACAGGGTGTCCCAGCATCGATGGTACAACCGAGTAGGGGGTGATTCTACGCGAGAAAACAAATCGAGAATAAAGAATCAAATTTTTTTTCATTTGAGGCTCTCCGTTGTCGAGAAAAATCGATTTTGAATATTCACTGAGTGCACTTAACTATGGCTTAGATGGATGGACCTTGATACAGACTTATTATTTCTTCTCGAATAATTTAAATGGAACTGGAATACTTTTACGTACCTCTAGCTATTTAGACAAAATCTCATTTTCCAACATGACGATTGTCCCGCCACATTTTTCTCGAGACGTTAAAAATTTATTAAACGATGCAATTTATTAAGATCTCCCCTTGAGTTTTATCTATGCGGTCAGGTTAAATCAAATGTGTGTAAACCTTCCTCAATTAAAAGCCAGGATCGTTTCGGTGTTTGAAGAATTGAAAGGTAACAAGATACATCAGAATGCGTTCATACAAATCTAATTCGGAGAGTATAATTGTCAGAAATGCAGCACAATGGGCAGCATTTTCAACAATTGTTGCATTAATAAAGTATGTTGGTAAATTACACGTGTCATTTTCATTTAAATCCACTCTAAATCTATAGCCAGAGATGAGTAACACAGCACATCGTGTTAACGATATTAATGCTATTCGTAAGTAAAATATGACTTGTCTCGAGATCCACAAGTGCACGCGCGAATATTCAAAATCGATTTTCTCGACAACGAAGCCTCAAATGAAAAAATTTCTATTCTTTTATTTTCGATTTATTTTCTCATGTAGAATCACTCCTTCCTCGGTTGTACCACCGACGCTGGCACATCCTGTCTCTCGTAACAGCTAGACTGTTTGAATATTTCATCGAAGCCCCACTAAAATCGTAACTCGTTTGACTCGATATTGTTTTCATCTGAAAACATCACGCGTTCGAACGAATCCGAAACCGTGGTCGTTGGCATGTCGATACCGTTCGTGGCAAATTTTCGGACAATACAGTTGAATTTCGAGATGGACGGGCACAGAACGCGAGAGGGAGATGATAGCAAACCGCGATCGTGAATTTGACAGGTCTCCATGCAGATCACCTTGCAACTAATATTATAGTCTAATTCGAGCAACGCGTTGAAACTAATTCAGCTTGTTCCTGTTGTCGGTTTTAACTAATTGTAAGTTCTAGATTGCAATCTGTCGTTAGCGGGGTGTTTAATTCACTCGGGGAAAAGTGTGTCGAAACACACCGTGGGAATCGCTTATATATCGTTGCGGAATTAAGGTAATTTCGAAACTTCGTCGCCGTATTTAGCATACCACCGAGATTTGATTGGTAAGGAACAAACCGGAGCCGCGGAACGTTGTCACCGTGGATGTACGGGAAACGAAGATGCTGGTTACGCGAACGTGTTCGTCTCGTTTCACTCGGTTTCGTGGAAACTTGCACGAAGCAAAAATCCACCCCAAGACCAGCCGGAAACTGTCTCGCGTCGAGGAGGTGGGGGAACAATATTACGCGTAACGTTTGTGCACCCTGTTTTATCAACAACTTTCAATATCTGAAAAGGTTCCCCCTTTACCCATAGCGTTAGATTAAAAATTTACAGATCGTAAAAACGACGGAGCGAAGCTGCCTTGCCAGCGAACGAAGCGCACACATCCGAAACAATTCCTTTCTTCGCGGCGCGCGTTCATTTCACCTCGAATTCCTCTGTTTTCATATAACGCAACGTGACTGCATTAGACGTTAAATATTCGCATTCATGTCAGAACAATAATACGTATTCGTGGCAAGCAGGGGGGATATATTTGCTTCCCTGCATTACAAACGGATGCCAGAAAAGGGGTAGACAAGAGCGATAACTCCTATTCTCGTGGAATATCTCGGCACGTGCGCCTTCCGGCCAACTTACCTACCGTATTCTTATCTGTCGGATTATGCATAAAGCATAAGCAAGCTTTCTTCGTCCTCCTTTTGACTCCTCTCTCGGCGATGCCTTTGCTAATCTTGAAGAATTTCGAATGACGTATGCATTCGGAACGTTCTGCCGGCGCACGGAACATCGAACGAATACGTATCGAGTCGAGTCGAGTATAATTGACAATCAGGCGTATTAATATCTGAAACGGCAATCGGGTTTTATAGAAGGTACCTCGTTTTATTCACCGACTCGTCCGTATTCGCGTGTACGCCGTCGATCAAACAAACGCTCGTTCGGATTTCGGGAGAAATCGCGACCAAATAAATAATTTGTTCGAAAACGGGGTACACTTTACGCCGATCTCGATGACGTTCAAATATCATCAGCGTCTTGATCATATAGAACAGTTTATGTTTCGTGTAGAGTATATCTTTTAGATGTTAGTCAAGTATATGTTCGGTGTAGGGTATATTTTTTTTAGATGTTGAGTATATGTAGGGGCATATTTCTGAAGCTATAATGACAACAGCTATATTTATTTCATTTCTCACCGACTTAAGATAACAATGTATCTAGTGACAGTTGAATATTAATCCAGTCTAATTTACATTTTATTTATTATTGCTAATAAGTAACGATTATTGTTAATAATTTAAGTTTAGGATATATAAGAACTAAAGGCTCAGGAATGCTGACAATATATTTCAAGATCATTGAAATCGGTGAATCTTTCTAATCTCTACCTGTTATTTCCTTCACAATAGTTATAATATTCCTGTCTCTCTGAAAAAAAAAAAAACATACAAAGAATTTCATTTCGTCTCAAACTGTTTATACCAGTATACCGTAACAGAGTTTCCGCGCAAGAGATTTCTCAAGCCTCGAGAGTAGAGGAAAATAATTTTTGAAAACTTACACGTGAACGATACGACTTTGAAAAGTTGTTGATTTAGGGATGATGCACTGACGAACTTTCTAAAATTTACTGCGTGACGAGTTCCATCTTGATAACGCGACTCTAAAAACGCTCCCGTTCTCACTTCAGAAACGAAGGAAAAGAACGGGAAATCGTTGACGCTACACACGTCGTAACGCTGCGATCGAACCCGGACGCGAACGGTGAAAAGTCATGACGGATCAAGCACGGTAATGTGCGGCGGTGACACTGCGCGCATAATGACGTTCAACGCGTAGCGTCGCGATAATACGAGCGTCACACCGCAAACGTAGCATAGGCAAATTGATGGAAGATTTGCCTTGATGCAACACGTCCGACGGATTTAGTTTCAACCGCGCGTCACGGCCCGCTGTCGTCTGTCGTTAAACACATTACTGTGAAGGACCAACGTCCGATTCACCTGCGAATCATTCTTCTCTCCGACAGAAAAAGCTCCGTCCCCATTTGACGCGTTTTCCCCAAAGTTTCCAACGAGCATCAACTTGTACAAATCGCTGAAGCAACAACGAGGAACATTTGGTTGATGTTTCGCGCGTACCTTGAGAAACTCGCCGATCGTCGAATATTTCTATTACCAGGGTCGTTGCTTGTTGCCAGTTTCTATTTGTATTCAGAGTAATACAGTATAGTATAGCATAGTGAAGATGAAAAGAAAATAGGAAACGGGCGACCACACATGGCGATTTGTAACTTTAATATTAATTCTTTCATCAAATATTGGCGATATTGAAAGGAAATCTTTGCGAGATAGATTACTACAACGAAATGATTTAAATCGTTAATTCGTAAGAATGTTTTAATTAAAATTCCTGTATCATTTGTTCATTTACCAACGCCTGTATTAGTATTAATCGTGTATAAAATTTTGGAATATTCTTTTTCATTCAAATTATTTCAGGTTATCTGTACATTACCGTCCAAACAAACAATCAAAACAGATTTATAACATTGAAAACTATTTTTTCCACGTTTCGACCATCTACCATAGTTATGAACCCTTTTTTCTACTACTTGCAGCAACTATAACGCAACATTTCTACATCTACAAGTTCGTCCAAGTAAAACCTCTTGTCTTGTTCGAATAAAAGTTTTGCGAAACCTTGTTCGCTGAAAGTTTCGCGTAAATTATAATTTTTTAATTATATCCCTACAACGTAGCAACGTGTTCTTGACATTGTTATTGTGTGAGAAAACTCTTCGCGCTTGAAGATAACTAAAATTTATGGGGCGCTCTAGTTGGAATTCTCTAAATGGCTGACACCTGCGAGCTGTAAACGGAAACATGTTTAGAAACTTCTAATTCAGACACGCTGGCTTTGGATTTGGCATGTGACAAGCGGTGCTATTTTACAAGACCATAGTTAATAGAGTAACTAAATGTTGGCGACATTTGATAAAAACTCGGAGAAGCGTTCGATAACGAGTAGCGACTCTTTTAAGATACACGTCATCGTACGCTCGATGTTACCCTCGCTAAGGACGAAGCGTGTAAGCGACGATTCGCGGTCGTCGTGCGTTGTTCGCGAACATAGTGTCACGGTTTACGGCGCGTACGTTTGATTCACACCTTCTCGCGCTGGCAGCACGGACGAGCACTCGGCAAACGCTTGATATTTTCGATGTCAGGTAAAAACTATTGTCGCGTGCATGGAATATTTCGTTGGTGGGAGGCCTGAAATTTTGATAACACTTGCCGCAATGGTAGATACGTTTCCATTCGACGCGGAAATTTTCATCGCGCGGACGTTTTTACGCGAGCATTTTTACGGATTGGTAAGCCGGTTCTGCCCGGTGATTCGCGGGCGATTTATTGGTTTGGTTTTCGGGAGGCGCTCGGCTCGAAATCGACGGAAAGTGACAACGGGCGGCTCGTAAATTTACAATAATTTCGGCAGAGTGCACACGAATGCGCGCACGGTGGGCGCCTCTTCCTCCCACGAAACGCTTCTCGAGACGTTTGAGAATTATCCTTTTTCTCTCGCTCGGCCGGGGCGAAAACTCCTTTCCCAAGACTTTTTAAACTCTGTTACTTATTCACCGAATTTTTCTCTTACTTTCCTCCACCCGACCCGGGGCATTGAATCATACTCCTTGGAAAGACGTCCTATTATTAAAACTTTTTCCCTCTGTTATCCGACTTCACGAACTTTCGATTATCCGAGTTCATTCGATCGTAATTCTTGCTATTAGCGCTCGAGGGATATTAACGAGGGAATCGCGCGCGTAACCGTTAAATTAAGAGATCGCTTTAACTGAGAGAGAGAGAGAGAGGGAGGGAGACTCTCACTGTTTTGAAGCTGGCTAGACACTTTGTACGTCATATTTTTAAGAAATTTCTGCCTCGAGCGGCGCGGACCTCGAGTAGCTTTTTCAACTCGTCGTAGCTCCGAAGTAAAGAGATTCTTCCTTGGACGAACGAAAAAAAAAGAAAGAAAAAAAAAGGACGAGAAGAACGACGCGACGTCAGGCTCGCGTCGCAAAGTTTCGTTTCCTTTTCAAACGAGTTTTCTCCCACTCTTCGCTCCTCTCCGTTTCTTCTTTTTGCCTCGACGATCCGAGCAGCATTATCCAGCCGACTGACAGGAGCGAGGCAGGGAGAGATTAGAGCGACTCGATGATCCGTGGATACGCAGTTAGTTTTCCTATTTAGTCCAGTTTTGCCCGTTCGACGCGCGAGGATCTCGCGAGACACGAAATGCCTCCTCGTCGCTCGTACGGAGTGGGGTTTTAGCACGACGGTTCCAGGATTCGCCGACCTCTTGGAAAGCTCCGACCCGCCGTAGAGAAAATGATGGAAAGCGTAATCCCCCTTAAGAGGCTTAGCTCGACGATCCTCGAGTGACCGGGAGATAACGCTCGGGCTTTCCAGGTGCGAGCCACGGAGTTTTTCAGGATATTTTTCGCGAGTCAAGACGACAGCCGTGTCTGCCACGTCGTTTTCTTGCGGCCTTTGCCCTCCCCCACGGCGTTACTTCGCGCTTTACGCCGTTACGTTTAGGCGTTCTGCGAATTTACGGGCCCGCTCCGTATGCAAACTGGAGCCAACGCGTATCCGACGCGTCTGCCTCGAACCCCGAGATTCAAAGCGGCCGTTCTTTTGCCTTCCATTATATTATATTCACTCGATTCCACGAACTTTATCGCGCGACTAAAATGTCACATTGCCTCTACGCTCTTATATTAGCCTCGTTCGAAATTACCAGCCTTGTTCGAAACATTCCGGGACGAAAAGTCGAACGAAATAAAATATGCTGGAAATATGCTGGAAAGAACTATCGTGCTTGTCGTTAAATTATTCCAAATACAGTATAAAAATGTGTGGAAGCTCGGAAAAATGTGTGGAATTGGAAACTGATAACGACAGTAAACAATAATGATAATATGATGGTGAAATTATTTTTTAATAAAATTAATACCAGTTGAAAAATCGCGGAAGAAGTATCGTATCTTTCGTCGAATGATTCGAAATATAGTGAAAAAATGTGTTTCAAAGAACTGGAAATTGATAATTGAAAAAGAATTGGATCGGGAAACTGAGTGTCTAAAAATAAAACAAAAGAAAAAGATTTATTGAAACAACTGTAAACAAGTTGAAATTTGTCAAAAAGTTTTATAAAAAGTTATCCAAAGAATACCATGATTATTTCAATCATTAATTCCACAATGGATATCATCAATTTTATATTATTTAATAGTAAGAATCTTATCTTTCAACACTATGCATATTCCGTGTTGACAGATCTTCCCAAGACTAATCTTATTAAGAAATAATCACTACGAAATAATCACATCATACAATTACGTCATTAATGTTCGAAAACTTATGGAAGTGCATGTCCCAAAAGTCTGATGACGGTTTTCTTCGATTGCTATTCATAAAACACAAAGATTTTAAATAAGTAACCGCATTGAATGGAAAATGAGTCTTCGTTCGACTTTCTTTTGTAACGTAATACAACGATGAGTGAAGGAAAGTTTAAAATTGGCACGCGCGTACATACGTGAGAATAGTTATCCTTTCAACATTCTATTACGAGATATACATATATATTGTACCTATTCATTGCTCTCGTTACGTGTAATTCCATTTTACAAAATTATGGATTATCCCATTTGCCTTTTAAATGTTCTTCCGTCTGGCGTTGTATTTTATAAAAATTAAATATTCCGTTCTCCACAGACATAAATTTTCTCGTGGCGGTCGACGTGCGGCTTTTTACACAGGTTCGTGTTTCTTTTTCTTTTCTTTTTTTTTTTTGCGATTAAAAGAATTGAACCCGCGCGGAGATTTCTTTCGAGCATCGTACCCTGAACATTTTATATACATTATATTCTTGCATATCCACTTTGTTACATTTTACTTTTACATTTCATTACGTACTACGTTCCGAGAATTTCTTGCACCTTTGTTACAAATATATAAAATTCTGCGGTCTAATCGCCAATTTCTGTTTTGCCGCCCTCGAAGTAATCTCTACTGCTCGCGACAACGCGTTTTACATTCCTCAAAACAGTTTTGAATTTCGTTTCATTGTGTAACAACAAACAAGCACTTGCGAAATGAAACTTTCAGCGATATTTGATCATTCTCAAGAAGTTGATACTACTCAAGCACACTTGACTTTGACGAACAATCTTCCTCGAAGGATTTTTCTAACGTTCTGAACGTCTTAGAACGGACAATTTCGTTTTTCATATAAAATTTAAACGCACGACAAACTTTCGTTCAATAAATTTCGACGCGGTTGAAATTGCCAAGCTTTCAAATCTCCTTTCGCGTAAACTATTCAACCGATCTGAAGCGTAAACAGCGCACGGTTATCGACAACAGATACACGAACTGAATGAAATAAAACAAATTTATGTAAGCGTCATGTTTTCACAAACAAATCTCACCTGGAATTTCTGGAACAGCGTAGTACATCGTCCTTTTACGATTCGTCGTAGATCAAACTGACCAATTCGTAATTTTTCACGGGAAGTTTTACAAATTTCGCGAAGGTATATAGACAAAGGCTCGCGTTCTTTTTATTGTATTGGAAACCTACTACTTTCACTTTCATTTCCCCGGAATAAATTTTATCATACTCCATCTCCAGTAGTTCTCGCGTTAATTTTACGTCCGTGTCGATTTATCGGGGAATTTCCTTTTTTTTTTTTTTCTACAAGATTTCCCTTCTTTCTTTTTCTGATCAGTTAGGTTCATTGCGAACCATTGTCGAACTCGCGAGCTTCCTAATTTTTTGGCCTTGCCTGAGTAGGAGGGAGGTTGATTAGTTTGGACATACCTCGTGAAACCACGTCAATCTGTAAGCTCTAGGATTCGCTCTAACGTTGCACTCGAAGTAAACGTCGTCGCCTTCCTTGATGTTCTTTGGGTTCAGCGAAGAGCCCATCTTCAGAGCGACGACAGGCGCGACTGAAAAACAAAAAAATAGAGAGAAACGTGAAACGTCAGCGCTGCATATATTGGTTTATAAAGTTCACAAACACGAGTACATATGTAATTCAATTAGTCGAACTATTGCCTACGGTCGATGTTGGCTAGTTGTAAATTAAATGACAGTTAAAGTATAACAGAGTTTCAAATTCGTTGAAGTTCATTGAAGATAGTTGAGTCTGAGTCTCACGCTAGTCACGTAGTGGCTTAATTAAATTCTACAATATTTAAATATTTAAATGCGTAGAAACGAGGTACTCTCGAGCAGAATTAATGTAAACGCATGCAGTTGAGGCCAATACACTGATGAAGCACATTCCTGGTTTTTTCTACACGAGATTTTCAAATGTCGAGCTTGCCACGCGAATGTAACATTTGAATATCGCGTATAGAAAAACAAGAGCGTGCTTACCGCGCGAATGCAATATCTGAAAATCGCGTACAGAAAAACAAGAACGTACTTCGTTAAATCGATAAAATCTCCATTGCGTTAAAAATCATTCACCCGTAACATTCAGGCATTTTCCCGAACTAAAAGACATAATATACAAAAGGACGTATATAACGCATAAAAAGACATAATATGTATTATTGTTGTTATAAATGTATAATATTATTATGTATTATGTATTATGAGATGTTACAATATATAAAAGAGTGTATTAATATATATTAATATATAAAAGGATGTATAAGACGTATAAGACGCTCTTTTATGTATAAAAAAACATATAATGAAAGATATATATATATATATATAAACATATGAAAAAGATATATAACGTAATATAATATAGTTTAGTAATAATATAATGTAATATATATATATATATATAATATATAATATGTATTATACATAAAAGTTGACATGTTATAATATATGAAAGATGTTATAATACATAAACTGTAAAATATATAAAAGAAACGCGTACATGTGTATCAATTCGTTTAATGCACGTTTCACACGCCAAGTACTCGAAACCTCGACTTTTCGAGTTCGAGGATAAGCTGTTCGCTGCTGAGCGAACATTGTTCGCTATTCACGAACTACAGCTGACAGTTTACAGGTGGATCACACACTATCGGTGATGAACAGGCGAGCGCGCGGTGTGAACGCGGCATTAGAATTGAAATGAAAATTTCGTTACTCCTCCGGAGTTCGTTCACCGCTTCGGGTACAAAGTGAGGGAAAAAAGCGATTGATCGGCACCCGTCGGCCATGGCGACTGAAAATTTATGCTTGCCACCCCCTTCTGTCGTTATGTTATTTATGAATCAAGAGCTTATGGAGGTCACGGCGCAATAATATTCGGGCATTAAGCGGGGCTCGTTTAATGAAATTTGCATTTTCGTCCGCGGGAAATGCGTCCAAGTGACCATCGAATCGCGTCGGAGCGGAATCGAAACTCGAAACTGGCGCGCGTAGTTAATAACGTCATACTCGAATTAATGGGAAACGTTTTCCGACGAAAATTGTTATTGAACTTTGCGTGACCCGTGATTCTCTGCAGGCATCGATATCGCAGCCAATCGGTTTTGCCATATTGATAGATGAGGGGGAGGGGGGAGGAGGGGGGTGGTGGTGGTCGAATTTCGTTCCCCAGAAGATCTTTCAGCACATTTGCTCGAAATAAAATCGTTTTAATCTGAAAAGAATTGGCGTAGTTGATATTGCAATTTATATTGTAATATTACAACCAGTGTCGTAAGAATTTCTATTTATACAAATAAAAGAAAATGTATTTATATAAATGTAAATGATAAAATATTATAAATTTTACAACAATACGATAGACAAATGTGTTGTAGAGTGAGATTTACAAATTTCGTTCTCTAGAAGATGTTTTAGCACTTGCTCGAAATAAAATCGTTTTAATCTGAAAAGAATTGGCGTAGTTGATTTTGCAATTTATATTGTAATATTACAACCAGTGTCGTAAGAATTTCTATTTATACAAATGAAGGAAAATGTATTTATATAAATGTAAATGATAAAATATTATAAATTTTACAACAATACGATAGACAAATGTGTTGTAGAGTGAGATTTACAAATTTCGTTCCCTAGAAGATCTTTCAGTATATTTCCTCGAAATAAAATCGTTTTAATCTGAAAAGAATTGGCGCAGTTGATATTGCAACTTATATTGTAATATTACAACCAGTGTCGTAAGAATTTCTATTTGTACAAATAAAGAAAAATGTATTTATATAAATGTAAATGATAAAATATTATAAATTTTACAACAATACGATAGACAAATGTGTTGTAGAGTGAGATGTCAAATTTCGTTCTCTAGAAGATGTTTTAGCACTTGCTCGAAATAAAATCGACTTTTTAGTCTAAGAAAATAACCACGTATGATCACTTTTGAAGTTTGTTAACGAAGCTTTGCAATGAACGTTCCGTAAAAGTTCATTTGTTGAAACAATGTCCCCAATTTCGTCCCCTTGGTTTCAGTGGGAAAAAATTTTATAGTTGCTCCTTCTACGTTTAAAAGGTATTTTATTTATAAAACTAGAAAAATGGTACTTTCAATACGTAGTTGAATAATGGATCTATCTATGCAAAAATCACATAGAAACTGTTTATATTATAGATATTGGCACCGTTTAAAACATCCGATCCATTTAGTCCCTTTTAGCTCTCTGTTTCGTAACGTTTGCAAATAGAAAAATATGTCACTAATATTGTTCCCAGAACAAAGCCATTTTCTAATATAAATGCCAGTTTTAATCGACACGTGACAGAACGAGAGATCGTCACTCCGAAATATAAAAATGAAACCAATATACGTAAGCTACGTACAAATACAGTGTCAAGCAAGTTGAAATGACTTTTGATCGTTCAACCAGAAGCAATTAGTTTATTTTTGGTCGAACGACCTGGTCAATTTTTGGTTGAACGACCTGGCTAATGTTTGAACGGCCTTTCAGTTGCAATTGTCTAGTACAAATGTGACTCTTTTGATACTGAAATATCAAAAAATAATACAGTACGCTATCCGTTAAAAAATGAAACATTCTAATCTTTTCAGTCCTTTTTGATTTTCGATTAAATGATTTAATCCTTAAGAAGGAAGAAGCTTTGTAGTCGCTTTTTGAAAAATTCTTGAGTTTTTTTTTTTGGAAAACTTTTGAATGATTCCGGGAAAATATCAGTATTATAAGCAAACGCTTAAGTCAGGTTCGTGAAAATTATTGATGAGTTTAATATTAATATGACTCACCACTGAATCTTCGATTGAACGCAGTTCTACTCTATATTACTTTGAAAAATGTTTACTTTACAATTTATAACTAGACTGCGGATTTCTATGCATTTACGGGAAATTCGAAGATAAAAAAAATCGCAAAGAATGCACGTGATACGAGAAAATACATATATAAAATATTCAAGTTGCTTCTTATAATATTTGGTACGAGAAATAAGTTTTTTATCCAAATTCGGTTTTTTTAAAAATCATGTTCCCAAAAGTGCGATCTCGCATGAAAATCCGTATTTATAACTTTGTCTAGAATGTACATGACACGATTGAATTTGTAATTGCGTTCATTGTAACAAGTCGTGATTATACGATCGATACACTTTTCAAGGAAACTTTTTGATTTCATGTTACTCAATAGCAGTAGCATGCTTCTGGAAAAGTTCAGTTAATACAATAGTCTACTCACATAGCTCGTCTGTAATATCAATAAGATATTGATCACACTCGGGTCATACTTACATCTATATGACTCATTAGGATTGGAAGGGAGATAAGACTCTGGAGACGAATTCATCCGTCGATTTTGTTTCCAACTCACTAGTGACGTTTCCGTTATAAATTCCAACACTCGTGACCAGATCCAGCAATAGAAAATTAACCGAGAAATGAAAATTAAACTCCGTGTATATCCATCGCGAGTACAGTTCGTCACAGTGATCATTCAGAGTTACTTTCCATCATTTTCATCTTCCTCTCCTGAGTTTATTCGAGTTCATCGAAGATTCATTTATGCCTGCTCTATGAATATTTCACTCTACCTTTGGGAACGTGTGCCTGCGGTCGAACGAGGATAAGAGCTCTCGATTGGAAGAAACGGCGGAACCGGAATCCAACGACGCGATGTTTTATATTTATTTCCCTCGCAATCGACGATTCGATCGTGAAGTCAATTGCAGATCGGCAGGTTAGCAGGATGCGTTGCACGCGTTTGCTTTACGCACACAGGCACAATATGTACTTCAGTGTCGTAGGCACGTTTAGATTCGTACAGGATACGCGCAGCTGCATATTACTGCAACATCCCCTACGAACGACCTGCACGCATCCACGTGTTTAAAGTTTGCGTTAATCTTGCCAGCGCGAATCTCTCTCTCGTATCTCCGCGTTTTCGCAGACAATCGTTTGACTGTGGTAGCTCTTAGCGGATTGTCGCTCCATTGAAGCTACCATCCTACGAACACCATTATCACGTGCTTTTTTTCGCGACGATCGTAAAAGATCGCACGCACTTTCTTCATCTGCCCCTGTAAAGATACTAATCAATACCTGGCGAAAAGGGCTTCTCGATTCAACGAAAATATTCCAAACTGTACGGAAACGTTCAAACGTTTGAGGTGTATTGCGTTTATTCGAATCACATCGGATCTATCGATTTTAATTTAATTCGCAAACGCCAAAGATTTCAACGTTTCTGAAATATTTGTGATGGAAAACTTTTTGATGGAAAGGGATGTATGTGAATCGTCATATAATACGCTCAATAGATATGATTACGAATTACATTAATCATTTACAGTGCATTATGAAATGAAATTTGTCACGTATTCAATCCCATGTAACGTGAAAGTGCAGTATAAATGCGCGTATGTATAAACGTATAATGCGAAAATGCAAATTATTGCATGTCAGAGGTCTTATCAAGAAGTGAGTAATTAATTCTATATTTTCATTTCACGGGCATGATTGAATTTGTTAGAAACATTCTTTCTATTAATTTGTTTATTAATACGGTAATATTTTTCTCCATATATTTCCTTCATAAACCTTCCTTTGCACGTTTCTCTTTGCTCTGTTCGATTTGTTCCATAATTTTTCGACTGAATTCGGGTCTGTTGTCTGCTGTAAAGATTATTCATAATTTATTACTTTCCAAGTTTTTCAAATAATTCGTTTACAAAGATTTTCATAGTACGTGTTAGATTATATAAAGTTTCATTTTATTAATTTTTTGTTATACGATCGTGTAGAATGATTCTTCAACTTTTGCTAAATGAATCCTGAACGTTTCATGGTTGGCACGATAAAATCAAGTATTAATTCTTCACTTTATCTTTTCTTTACCTAAACTTTGAATTTCGCCTTTAATTACGTGTGTATACACATATTATTAATTGTATAAATATAGTATTTATTAATTGAACAACAATATCATGCGAGAGGTCCTAAAGGTTGCAATAAACATTTTGTTCAAAATAAGCAACTCGACGATTTATGGATAGAAACATGCATTAGAATGGACCCTTTACCATCGCTTATACTCGATGAAAATTAATTTCGAGATTTCTTTCGGGACAGAATTGTCCATTGGAGGGAAAAATAATCCGAGAAAAATTTGAAATCGCAAGTGAAAATTTTTTATTTATATAACTCGCACTGTGGTGTACCATCGAATTTGAAAATTTTTCATTCTTCAAACTCATCCTCTTCCACTTTGAAGCGTATCATTAGATGCAAAAATTTGTTTCCTCTGTGGAAAGTCACCACGAGTGCTCCACCTCAGATATTTCACGCATTCTCGTATATTTCTATAAATTCTGAATTTTCATGCTTTCCCGCAGTCGAATCGGATAATCTAAAATTGGTGTACATATATTACGCATTACGTAATTAAACGAAACAATAAAATCACACTAATAGAAAATCATATCAATATTCTAGCAATTGTTATCTTTAAAATGAGCAAACATCCAGTGATGTCCTTAAGAACTTACATGGCTGGGGAGAAATGGTAAATATGAAATAGTAAATAGAATTTAAATATTTTTATTTTCTCATGTGTGTAGTTACATATGGAAATAGTATTGTGAAATAAGTATTTCATTAAAATATAGGAAAGTAATATTTCATCAAATAGTGATATTTCACAGAATAGTATTTGGAATAATGGTATTGCAACTAATAGTATATATGTATCTCGTTTATATTTTATATACACGTATCATGTTTACATTTTATATATACACGTATCACGTTTATATTTTCATCACACCTTGGACGCACACACCATACCACTCGTTCTTCTTCATCTCGTTCATCTTCTGTTTTTCCCTAATTACCAATACACGAAACATTCACACAACCCATATACCAATCTTAGTTGCTACGCTCGTCAACATTCATAATGCATCTTCCTAATAGAATAGAAGATACCGAGTGACAGTTGCGAAATATGTTTAGTTTTAAAATTTGTACGCCTCATTTTCAATTCACTATGTTTGATATTTGAATCCGAGTGAAAGTAACAAATAGTATTTTCTCATGATTTATACATTTAATGAAACAGTATCTCATTTCAAGCATTAAATGAAATACTATTTCCAAATAGTATTTACTTATGCAAATATTTCAATGTCTACTATTTTATATCAAATTATTTAAAATTTTCCCCAGCCCTGACCACTTGCTCCGACAACTGATTGCGGACCGTAACGAGTGACCAAACCGTATACGATAACACGTCGCTTTCTTTTCGAACTCGTTGTTATGATATCAGATATGGATAGAAATGATTGAGAACTAATAAATTTATTGTTTGTACTGCCTGGGTTATACTTAAAACTGTGAAATATTGTTGCCATTATTCCAGCGCAAGAGGTTAAGAGATATCCATAAGTGTAGCATAATCAGTGTTACGTTGTCACGCAGATTCAAGATGCTATACCGTGCGCAAGTTATGAGGCCGGTCTCCGGTTAATTTTTATCGTGCGCGCGTGTTTTACGGGAAATTCGTCGACCGGAACTCGGTTTAAGCGAGCGTGAAAAATGAAGTCTACGACAACGGTTGTCCCTTGATAACACGCGCAATTAAAGAACAAACGAAGCGGGCACGAAACTGTTAGCTTCCCCGACTGCTTACTCGGAGCGGCCGAGTATTGTTGAATATTTGCAACTGAATGTCGGTGTAATTCGTACATTTTCATGTCCGACGAGACGACAATGAACGCGCGTAAATACAACGTTCGAAGCGCGATAGATACATATCAGCGGGTATACACTTTCTTCGTTTCTGCCATCGAATTAATCTCGTGCTTCTGAATAATTATCGCGACGCTCCCGTTTTTACGGCGTATCGAGTAACGGGGGCTGAACTTTTTTTTTTTCTCGCAGTTGCATCATTGCGATATCATTGATTTCAAACGCGACAGCCGATTATTCCGAGTGACGTGATAAATCACGATTACGCGATTTAATGTTCGAAAGCTTTTTATTCGTACTTTGATCGACGGTATAAATGTGAAAACCGTGTTATTTTTTTTCGTTTTCTTTTTCTGTTTATTCATTCTGTTCGTCGAAATTGATACTTGTATTTATTTGCTCGATATTTATGTAAATCGCAAATTTGATCGATTGTCGGGGATTTTAGTTCTGTAAATAAATCACAACTGTAACAGGCTTGGACACATTTCATTCGTCATTATTGTTATTCTAGAAGTAGAAACTTCATTTGACCTCATTGAATTAGAATCTTTTGCTCGAGTTAATTCGACCATTTGAATGGAATAAATGTGGAATAATCTCGTATAAGATAATCTGAGGTGTATACCTGTGATGTATATAATATCGACGTGCAGGGATTGAAAAGTATGTGAGAAATTATTCGAACAGGAATTCATTCAAACACGAAATAAAAAGTAAGATAAGAAACAATTTAATAGCGAAATAATCCGGAGAAAAATCATTTTCACACTCGAATAAGTTAACACAGTTATTTCAAATAACGTTCAGCTAAATAAGACAATTTACATTAATAAGATAATATATTATTATTAATTACAATATTATTTGAATAATGTCCAAGCCTGCGCTATAAAAGATATTATTAATATATTATCTTATTATTAATAATAATATTATTTGAATAATGTCCAAGCCTGCATTATAAAAGATATTATTATTAATGTATTATATTATTATATTAATATTATTCTGATTATCAGAATTCGTGTAGACACCATTGACAAATTTAGACACTGAACCGAATTTGCGATTTTTTTTGATTTACACGTTATTAAACTTTTTTTAAAATTTTTCTTTCTTTTAGTATTGGGAACATCGAAAGGAAATTCCAAGAATTCATTTAATATCTTCTCGTCGTTGTCTTCCACCTAGACTCTATAATCTTGTGAAATTTCAAGGAATTGAAGTATTTGCAACGTTGCGATGAATTATTGCCTGGTTCTTGATGGATTAACCAACCTTTGGCCTTTTCCTCTGCTTCTCTTACATCTTTCAAGAGCAGTGCCTTGGAACTGCCTCTAATCCAATTTAGTTATTTGTTGTAACTAGGGTAATTTAATATTAATTTCTTACTCTTTGTTCCTCATATTTAATTCAGTTTATTGATCTTGTGCATCTGCTTCTATTTTGTTTGCGCTCTCTCTAATTTTTATCCTGTACATTTCAATCAATCTTTGGACTTTAATGCTTTCAAGAATAGCATACTTGGACTGCACAATTTATTATTAATCTCTTACTCTCTGCTCCTCACATCGAACTCAATTTACCGACTTTTGTGGTACATTTGCTAGCCTTTAGTTTGCTCACCTTTACTCGTTACTGTCTTCTATAATTGTTTGAAACAAGAAGTTAAAGAGAATCAAGTGACAATTGAAACAAAAATTAAAATACTTTTAACCCGTATAGAGATATACTTTTGGAATAAAAATTACATCTCTACGGAATATAATAAAGAATTTCTCATATTATAAAAGATGTAAATTCAGGATGATTAATTCGTTTAATTCATATAAATGGTGCTTTTTATTTTTTATTAATTTATATTAATATTAGACGAAATTTATTTTATTATTCTTTTAAACTTAATTATGTTTGATTAATTGGAAGAATAATTTTATTTTTATCGATAGCAACTTTTAAGATATGTATTACCATGAGGACAAATGATTTATAAAATCATTTTTTATCCATATTTTATAATTAAAGATATAATTACAATTATTTTTATTTTATTAATTTATATATATATATTAATTTACAAAATCCTTATTTATTAGGAGATGCAGATAATTTTAAAATAGCAAATCCAATAATTACTCCCTCACATATTAAACCAGAATGGTATATTTTATTTGCTTACTCCATTTTACGATCAATTCCTAGTAAATTAGGTGGAGTAATTATATTATTTATATCAATTTTTATTTTATCTTTTTTACCTTTATTTTATTTAAGTAATAATAAAATAAAAAATTTTAAATTTAAATAAAAATTCAATTGGAACAAAAATTAAAATACTTTTTTAGTCCGTGGAGATATATAGCCGCGTATGCGATTCTAGCTACACCTACAAGCAACATTTTTGTTAGTTTCGGCGCCAAGGATTTACCACGGTTTCACGGTTCTCCCGACTTTTATCGGACACCAAAGATCCAAGACAGATAGGAAGAGTAAGAGACGATGGTTTATCAGGAACGACTGTCATAGGGACACGCTTGGCACTCGAAATGCAGTCATTATTCGTCTTAACACCCCGCAGAGTTCGCGGAGGACTTCCTTGGCCAGACTCGATTCATCAAAGCCGGTGCCAGACGAAAGATTCTGATAAAGAACGTACGCGATGCAAGAGAAATTGCACGGCGATAGATCGACCAAGGGCGGAGAACAAGGGAAAAAGAATGAGGAACGGAAAAGGAACAGGAGAGGAGTAAGAAACGTTGCGTTGTGCAGGAAACGTGTTTCAAAGGAATCAAATATAGACCGCTTGTATTGTAGACGGATCGATACATCGAACGAACACCAGATGAACAACTTGGTGGTGGCGCGCGCGTTCGTGTGCGTGTTGCGTGATTCAAAGTTTCGATCGTGGTAATGGTATGCGGTTGTTACTCGCAATATTCGTGGCTGACACAGTTTTGGCCCTCTTAGCTTTCCGAATATAAACAACGAGTGTCACCGGGAGAGAGAGAGAGAGAGAGAGAGAGAGAGAGAGAGAGAGAGAGAGAAGGAGAGAGAGATTCAAAGAGGCATTCGCGACAGATACTCGGGAACAGTTATGGGGGCAGGACAGTTTGACGGGCCTAAAAATTACGAATACTTTGGAGGACTACGAAAGAAAGTACATATTTGACTGACATGAGCACATTATGAACTATAAAGAGCAACATTAAAAGAGAAAAAAGGAGGGCTCTTATTTAACTTTTTAACGGTATCTTTTTATATGTGCTTATCTGTGTGCATGGTTTCAGCCAAAAAACTTCAAAAGTGAACAATACTCTCTAGGGATTGGCGATCCAACATTTTCATTTCTGTAAAAGTTATGAAAATAGCAGCTATTTGTTTTTGACGTATCGAATTTATGCCAAAAATTTCTACGTTTTTTGTTTATATTTTTCGAAATTGTTAAAAATTAAAAACTGTTCGATCGTCAATTCCTAGTAAATGTTATACTAAAGACACGTACCAAGTTCCACAGTAATCGATTGGTTAGATTCCGAGATATCTTGCACACCGTTTCTAAAAATCTAGTTTCGAGAAAAACGCGTTCAAAGTTTCAGAACGTCATTTTTCATATGTATCTTTTACTTACTTTTTTTATTTATATATATCGCGGCTCACAGTTCTTACAATTCACAACTAAATTGAATCCAAATCCCCTAATATTCGATTCGCCAAAAATAATATTTGAATCACACGATTTACACTTTATAATACCGCTTAAAGTTGTAAACAGCGATGCAAATTCAATTATTCTGTATCCGCGGATTTATTATTGTACGCCAAAATGAGTCGTTTTAAGGGCTAGGACCTTTTTTATCTTATTTCTAAGACTTCAAACTACTATTTAAAACGAAAAAAAAAGAAAATCGATTTTTTGAAAATTTCAAACTGTCCTAACCCCTTAACGCGATACGTTTCCAAAATCTCGCGTCTATATTGCAAACATAGATTTAGTTTTTCGATGCGAACCAGCGACTTTGCATCTGGTGATCCTTCACGAGATGATAAGGCAACCGCACGAGGTGTTTCCACACGTAAAAAGAATAAATCTCTTTCGTTTTCAAAGTTTAGTCCTCCGGGGGAAAAAAAGCACGCGGAGATTTATTTAGTGCGTGTGAGTTTGATTAATTACTGAGTGGACGCGAGTAAACAGGGAGTATAAGCGAAAAATTTTATCTGCGAGAATAAGCGGAACAAAATTTTTCCGTTTTTAAGCTTTGTTTTTAAGTTGAATGTGCTTAATCTAGAGCCTGGCGCACGCGTGCACTTTTGATAAATTTTCAAATTTAGTTTCCTCGAGAACGAGGCGTCTTACGGGGAAATTCCATTTTCTGATATTTCCTGCGCGTGAAAAGATATCGCGGTTGAAATGTTTTCGAATTGTACAAAACTGTTGATGTGTTCTTTCAGTCCCTCGAAAGAAGGTACATGAGATTATTCTAGTCGTTCTTATAATATACATTCCTGTCTTCTAAATTCAAATACTTCACTCAAACTTGATTAAATGAAAAAATTTTACTCTTCTTTTTTCCACTTATTTTTATTTATTTTTATTTATTTTTATTTCTCTTTAGTTGTATCATCGAAGTAGAAACACCTCGTACGAATAATTTGTGAAACAGGAACGTAAAACAGAAAGTATTCGCGTGATTATTGCAGTATTCTTTTCGTACGTGTGCAATTGAAAATGTAAATGAAAAATTTTAATAATAAGAGTCGTCTGATCATTCGTCTGCATCGGTCAATAGGGTAAAAACATAGCAAGCAGGTTTAGATTTAACAATGTAGTTGACTATTCAGCTGACTACCAGGTTAAGCTAGAATAGAGTTTGCACAGCGTAGTTGTTCTGCTGACTAGAATTTAGTTCGTTTCGAACAAGAGACTAGTGATTGGATCCATACGGATACTATTGATAAAATTCAGTCGATTCAACGTCAGAACACTCAGTCGCATCAAATTTCAATTTTTCAATTTTATCAGAGAAATTGACAATGATTGAATCAGTATCCATTTGACACGTAATGAAAATTTCAATATTCCTAGATGTACCAATTTATATGTGACAAATGAACGTTTCGACATTCGTTTAATACTTTATGTATTGAAGAACAAACATTTGCAAGTACTGTACAAATGCATCGATATCTGTACTTAAATTAAACTTTTAAAATTATAAATACTCATCTGATGCTTTTATCGAAACATCTTGGTAAAAGCAATTACATTTTATGAATTAAGCAAAGTGTAATGTAAAGATGATTATGTAGATATTAATTAGACATCATGCTAGGTGATATTAATTAAAGAATTCTAGGAAACACTGTAAGCCTTAAACATCAAATTTTCCAAGAACGAGAAAGAAGTGTTTATTTAAATTTGCAAATACCGGTGGACGCTAACTCAAGATAACGCAACGTTGCACGCAATAGAAATACAATTTTATACAATTTTCTAAAAATTGAGTTGTCGCTTCATTCTTCACCGTTTTCATCTTCTCTTCGAAATTTCAATTTTACGAAATATTCGACAGAGTATTGAAATAGAAAGGCCTTCGGAAAGGAGATCATTCGTCACGACACTCGCGAGTCAAACGACTAATGAAATTAATCACCCTCGGTAGGAAAAAGAAAGAAAAGAATAAAGAAACTTTCATTCTCGGCACACTGATAAATTAACGAAACCGGATTGACCCGGATTGTCAGTTGAAAGATAATCAACCACGTCGCGACCTAAATCTCCTCGCAGTGTTTTCACTCTCGGATCTTTCCTTCGCGGGATGTCTCTCTTTCCTTTATCAGGGGGAAAAAAATGTTGAGGTCGCGCGGTGACGTCTCGCATGCTCTCGTCGCACTGGTATTACCCATAATGGAAAGAGTGATGAGAAGAACGAACGGCTCGAATAAAAGGAAGAAGCAAAAAAGACAAAGCGAAAAAAGGGATGCAGGCTGTCTGGCTGGCTGGCTGGCTGGCACGAACAGGTCTCGAACAATCGGTCTATACGAAGGGCCACTTCGCGATATGAATTCTGCAGTGTGCGCCGATGGATCGGCTCGATATCGCCGGCTGGAATTCTCTCCCCCGGTTGTCTCATCGCGCGATGAATCCGATTGATATTGGCGCCTTGGTGTCTTGCTTTGTGAGATTTTTCGAAAAAGTTCGCTCGATGGAAACGCGCGTTATCCGATCGGGAATGGGGATACGTGGCCCTAAAGACTACGTGTCCTGCAGATCCAACACATCCGTGTCCAGATCCTCGACGTTTCCCCGATTCTTGGAACAACCGTCCGCCGACGAAATTGAAGATATTCCGTCGATAACGACCAGTGTAATTTTCGATGGCGCTTTCGCCCTGGCTCCGGTCGAGAAAAAAGGAAGGAAGGAAGGAAGGAAGGAAGGAAAGAAAGAAAAAAAGAAGAATTTTAATATCACGTCCGGAAGACCACAGATCGGTCACGGATCGATTAGAGCGGAGAGAGCGTGGTATTGAATTTCTTTCCTTTACCCCGGATCGGGATACGAGAACGGGTCTTGAGAACTCGGGAAATGTTTCGAATCGGATCGAATCCACGCGTTCGTAAAGAATGGTGGAATTCTGTCTCTTTCTCTCTCTTTCTCTCTCTCTTTCTCCGGTGGCGAAAGATTACGTGTCGTCCGAATGAAAGGCAAGTCATCCGTGGAAAAGTATCAAGACACGAGGGTTTGGTCGAAGCCAAACGAGAACATTTCACATCTGTAGTTTGCCGGCGTTAATTAAAAAAAAACATTCGATTAAAGTCCTCCAGAAACGGTGAACAGAGAGTGATAACACGGGCGAGATGCAAACGAACATTTGAAGGAGATGCTACGACCGTCTCGTGTGAGCGTGGATTTTAAAGCCTCCTCTGCTTTCCCGAATTTTCACGTCATTTACGCTGTATAAAAATCCAACTGTAATCTGTGCACATTGTCTTGGTTAATTGGGTCGTTCACCGGCCGTCTCGCGAAAGATTGCACCGATTAAAAAAAAAAAAAAGAAAAGAAAAACGACACGTTTAATTAAAGTATTAACGCGACGTCTCGCGATTATAAATGGAGCAGAGGAGAGTGTGTACGAGCGCAGACGTGCCGCGCCTCGTTCATTATGCTCTCGTTAGTTTTTCTAACGGAATGATGTCCGATGTCTCGTTGACGTTTCACGGCTCGTTACGAGCCATCAGTCATCCCGTTGGTTGGCATGCACGCAACCACCTATGAAACTCTTGAAACTCTCCGGAACACGTACGGAATAACAGTGTCTTCGTAGCGTTACGCGACATCTGTCGAATTGTTAATATCTTTCAGACAGTTGAGCCGATTGCAACTCGATTGATTAATAATTAAAATTATTTGTTACTTGTTACTTATTGTTACTTGCACTAATTATTCGTACGATGCAAAGAGAGAGAAAGGAACATTCAATCAGTTTGCACCACGAGACGACAATACAATATTTTGCAAGCAATGTCTGCATCGTCGATTACGGAACAATTGGCGGGTCAACTATCGCTAAGCATTTTACATTCGTTGCTATGCAGTATCTATTCTGTATCCTGTTTTTTATTTCAACAGTTGTGATCACAGTCTGTGAATCTGTGCTGAACATTTTTCGAGTTGTGCGTACACATTTCGATGCTTATAGTCACTGTACAACTGTGGCATGTAAACAAGGCGCAAGAATGAAATCATTTATAAAATATAAAAATAAATCCAAGAGACACGCTAGCTTTATTAACAGAGATGACAGTGTCCTTGATGCGCATAAAACATTGAAGCGGTAATTTTAGTAAATCGGCAAAGAATAAAGTCAAGAATAAGATACAACTTGTTCAACTAACGTTCTTGTTTAATAAACTTTGTCGGAGCAAACTCATTTTTTGCTCATCAAGTGAGCACACTCTTCCCAATAAAATGAAATATGCATCAAAAGATACAGAAAAAGTTCGACTCAACTCCATGTACATATCGTCGTAGAGATCGTTTTCGCCTTCAACGTTCGTTGAGAAAAAGAGAAAAAAGAGGAGAACATCGGTAGAGATCGGTAGAGATTCTTTTCTACTTTTTTTTTCTCACTTCGAGGAGAGATGGCAAAATGAAAATATTGCTGTTCCCGACGAGCGATACCATGAATTTTAATTAAATCTCGACTCGCCGGTTGCGCTACGAACGCAGGCCGTTAATGTCCGCCGATATCGTGAAATTGACAGAGTCGGAATTTAGAGTTTGGTCGATCGGGGTGAACGGCGAAGCTTAACGATTCAGGGAACGCGAAATTTCCTCGGCGGTATTTCGCAGGTATCGAATCGTCAGATAGCGGGACGATCCGAAACGAAGCCATTTAGCTGTGCGAATAATGGGACTCGATAATGGCTTTTCAACGTACGAAGACAATGCCACGATTTATCGTTTCTAGTCGGCATTCTCGTCCTCCGCGACGTCAACGTTCGATTTCATCTTTTCTTCCTCCACGGTACAGTTACCGGCTGAAACGATCGCGCGTCAATTGTGCACCTAGAAAAATTTTAAATTCAAAAAATCGAGATATTTCTTTGAACAAGATCGCGCAGAATGATTCGTTTTTTGTGGAAAATGTATGAATATTTATTACGGGGTGTATATTTAGTGAAACACAGAGACGAGACGAGCGACAGAAGCTAAACGCAAGGGACAGATAAATATCGCGAGCTGTTAGGGATGATATATTTCAAAATGGTCACTGAACAAAATTAAGTTTATTGTTGATCGATATACATGGTTTATAGAACTCATAAAAGTCAAAATAATTAACTTCATTTTCAAGGTACAAAATGCTTGTCTTCATAAGTTTGTTTACCATAAAAAGACGACACAAATAATAGTAAATTTCAAGATAAATTTAAAACAATAATGTTTGTAACGTTATCACTGTTCTTTACTTTTTGTTGTAACTTTGGGCTTGATCAATGATGCGCAAAGAGTACAGATTTTCCACAATTCAAGAATTTCAGAACAATTAGTATTCGTAAGTTTGAAGAGTAAGAGTAATATTACTATTATTAAGATATTGAAACGAGTATAAAATAAGTATAAAATAAATACGATGGATAGATTATGAACAAATGATACGTCCAAGACTTGAGAAAAGGCAGAGAATTTTAAAATACAAGAAAATTTGAATATGACGTAAAACACAAAATGTGGGAAATGTTTAATTTTAATTTTAATTTATTTACTCATACAGTATAAAAATCCTTTGATGCAAAGATGTACAGGGAACAGAACCAAAAGTGAACAAACTAAAAGTTGCCGGATGTATTAGTAACTCGAATTAAAGAAGTTAGAGTTAGAAATTAACTTGGTTATAACAAACAATTCATTTGGACTAGTTTAGTAGTTTAAACATACTACCTTTGGAAAATAGCGAGAAGCTTTGCGTCAGCGCAACATTTCATTCGTAATTCTTCTCAATCAAACATTAATTTTTAATATTATTAGAGCCGTGAAAAGAAGTATTCAGTAGTTTATTGTCCAGATTCCAAATTTCATGAAATGTTAAGGAAGAAATTAAATTAAACGATATAACGATGAATTCTTGCTTAATCCATAATTAAATTTGCTTGTATACAAAATGTTTGTATGTACTTACGTTTGGAATATAACAAAGCTCTCTCAACGATGCTATCGCGACAATTAATAATTAATAATTCCACGAAATTTCAGGAAGGAAATATTTAGCAACATCGTGATAAATTCATGCTCGTTCCTTTGGTAAATTTTCTCTCCGCGCAACTATTCCGTTTGTAATTCCGTCGGAGTGTATATAACTCCACAAAGCATCGTTTCACAACGATACTAATAATTGTTTCATCGACTAATACCTTCTAATCATATTTTTTTTTCTTTTACCTTTTCTAATACCTATCGTTTTTCTACAAATTACAAACATTAATAACTGTTACACGTAGTAGCCGTTTCATCGCAGAAGCTGTCGTAGGGAAGGAAACTCAAACGAACGGTTGAGTGATTCGCGAGAAATGAAAATGCGACGGCGGGTCGTGTATGTTAATGAGCGAGACGATCGGGTAGTATTTTTCCAAGTATTACGTCTCGAAGGCCGGGGATGGATCTGATTTGGAAAAATACTCGAGAGAATATTCGATTCTGCTAGTCTCGGTGTTTTCGGTCGGCTCGTACGAGTAGACACGAGCCGGTGAATCGCAATGATCTCGTTAAACCTGTTTTCTCTTTTTGTCTCGGCCGGAAGTTGACCACCGCCGGGTAACTTCTTGGTCCGGCAGGTGGATTATCTGGACGAGTTACGCTGGTTTGGGTTACTGCTTTCGCCCACGGCACTGTCGCTCGTAAATCACCGGATTCGTAGGTATTCGTAAATTGGCCACTCGACCGCAATATCGATACTACGAAGTCGAAGCACGAGCTAGCCCGGACCGCAAAATTGCCAAACCCCGTAGCAGATTTCCAGCGGCCGAACGTCCGCGCAGATAACGATTCGACAGACATCGTTTACGGACTCTCTGTGCATTAATTAATCACGATCGACAAGCTGTATCGACAAGCCGTATCTCTAAGTTTCCCCACCGCCGAATCTATTGGCAACGTCTCTGTCGTTAAATTGGACGTCATTATCGATGTTTCTCCACCAACTCGCGCGAACTAACCTCGAATTCCCGCGTTTTTCCTCATCAATTAATCGCGGACTAATTAAAACGGGATTTGGGCTGTTTCCTCTAGGCAGAGCTGTAAAATCGAGAGACAAAAATGTTTGGTTAATTTGGAAATTTTTAGACGATACAGTCTCTGGTTATTGGGCCATTTTTAATTTTCAACGTCTTACGAATTGGCAAGGTGTGAACGCGATTTAATACAATAAATTTCGTTAAGTATCAAAGTACACAAATACATGTACACTTTATTAACCCAAAGGTCTAGAAATTTTATTAATCTTTCTCTGGTAAATTAATTTGCCAATTTTATTAATCTAAAAAAAAATCTCACAATACACGCGCGTGTGACGTTACACATTATAATTTTATAATTTTAATGTTATTATAATTTTATACTGATAATTTTAATTTAATTACAATTTTATAATTATAAATATCATGAACATTATAATTTTTAATACTTTAACTGTCTGACTAATTGTACGCAAAACAGTAACACGCAGAGTGCGCTTGTTCAGGTCTTGGAAAAAGCACGCCAAGTTGCATGAGATATTCAGCACGGAAATCTACTCATCTGATATGCAATTGCAGAAGGCCATCTGAATACTTTTTGAAAGATTTTCGCAGATCTGCCGATTTCGTGATTCTATTACTGCAACAGTAAACAGAATCTATTCGTATCTTTATATAATATTTAACACAAATGTATACACGTTTGTGGTGGTAATCGAATTTTTCAAACGAACTGAAAATTGTCTTCGCGCGGGATTGTTCAGCCATCGGACAATCGAGATACGCGGTGAAGAGGACTTGGCAGTGAGCGTTGAGGACTTTGAACTTTTACAACGCGCTAAGGATATTGCGTTAAGGATAACCTTGTCCAACTTTTGCTCTCAGCAACGACCTGGATAACAGAGATTGTTGAGGCAAAATTGACCCAGCACTTTCGACGGTACTTAAACTCAATACGAGGAGAGACGTCAGGAAGACGTCCCGAGATCGTGGTATCAAGCCTAAAAGCCACCCCAGTCTAGTTCTTATTGCTTGTAAAACGGTATATCGGATGCCTCGTAAAAGCCCCGTAAACTTACTTCCCGACGAGAAAACCTTCCGCCTGTCGAGTATCTCTCTTGCTTAAGAACGGCCAGCCAGATGTGGTTTCACGTTTTACGTTTCTCACGAGATTCATTAACGTTCGCAGTCTGCTAAACTCTCGCGCTGTTGTTTTCATTCCAATTTTCACCTCCGAGTGTTTTCCACAGGTTTTCCATCCTTTCCACGCGTTGAAGCCATTCGTATTTTTAACAACAACGCCGAGTGCCAGCGAGTGAAAATTGAATAGCACGCGTTCGCTGTCGTAAATCGCTATCCCCTGGAACGCAGCGTGGTGAGGACGTTTTTGTAATTTTTACACGACGAAACATTCGATTCTTACTAGTCAGAAGAACGACCAATTTTGGTACGAGCTAGCTCTTCATGCTCGTGTAGATTTTTTTGAAAATTTCAATTTTGCTACGGTACACCAAGTTCCTACATCATTTTTACGTTCGGTCATCTCAGAGAGTATAGATTTTCCGCAAGCGACAAGATTCAGCTGAACAGAAGAAAAAAGAAATGAAATTAGTACGAACTGCATGTATCGTCACGCTTATGTTCACACGCGACTTTTGTGATGGCTTTGTCGTGCTATAATACCACCTCCCAAAATTTACTTGATAAATGTTACTTTAGTACAAATGTTACTTTCGAGGTAATAAAAAAATAAAAATTCGTGGAAATAAGTCTCTTTGTGAGTCAAACACTAATGTTAAACTCGCAGGTTTTACTTTTATTCAATCTTATTGATTAGATCCTCGTTGTACACATTTCGACTTATCCAGTTGCTAGAATTTTTACACAAGCAAATTTATTTATTCAGTTTCTGCAACTTTTCTTTGTTTCTCTTACTTCTTTCAAGAACCGCGTGCTTGAAAGAACTAGCGACTTCGTTTAATTTAATGTTTGTTGTAACTGGGGTAGTGCAGTATTAATTATTTACTCCCTTGTTAATTTAATTTGTACACCTGTTAATTTTTGCTCTGCTTATTTTTATTTGTGTTCTCCGTAATTTTTGTTCCGTACGTTTAAACAAATAAATTAAAATTAATTTTCCCTCAGCGAACGCTGGATCACTTTGATTCAACAAAATACGATATAACATGACGTAATGCAGTATAGTACAATTATAAAATATTTCTATTTTCCTTCCTTATTCTAGTCATTGTTAGATGACACATATTATTGTTCTTAGTCAAAGTTTCAAAATTTCAAAATACACTAGACAATCAAAAGTTTGATACAGATCCGTCGGCATAATGTTGGACAAATTTTCTGAATAGTGAATAAAAGATAACAAATAAAATCAATTTGAGAAATATTTGAATATTGAGAGATATTTGATTCGGAAATAATGATCAAATTTCAATAACGTTGCTACGCAGTTGGATTTCTAATTAATAACCACTATTTGTGATTGATTGTTCACTGTTTAATAGTAACAGTTATGTTAAATATAGTTGCTCACATTCCTGTTAATATTAAATATTTGGACATTAAATATTTAAACTGTTATAATTTCGTAGATCGAATTCGTTTAACAATAAACCCCTATAGGCTTGGGTATATAAAAAATTACACTTAGACGAAAATTCAACGTTGTTACGTTCGCTTGATATTCAAAATTCAATGAAATGGCGAGAAAAGAATCAAACGCATCAAGTTTCAGAGAGTCATTGTATAGGGCAGGCTGCTGCAATCTATAAATCCATTGTAGACTTAGTCATTGAAAACAATTTTCAATATTTTAATTTAAGTATTGCGAGAATTTATATTACATTTTCAAAGAAATAAAGGTGTCTTCATTTTGCCATCGGTAATGTGAAAGCGGTGGTGTATTTCGAAAGTAGAGACTTCGAGCTTTAAAAGTGAACTGAAGATTCACGTAATTACACGACAGTTTAAAGATCGACAATTTTTCGAACATCGAATACTCATCTAACTCGTCAATAGATCGTCGGATTTTCACTTGCAGAATTTCCATTTCTGTCAAAATTAATATTGATCTCTGTTTAGACAGTGACGTCGTACAGATTTATTTATTTCAACTGTTATCGTTCGGATTGCAACGATTCCATTAAATTATACCCGAGTTAATACAATCGACTTGGCTATGTTGGAAAAATTGTTACATCAAAAGTTCAAAAGCTCGACACGCGGATGTTTCCTTGAAACCGCTTCGCGCGTACGCATGCTTCGGTCTCTCCTTTCATTTCGTTGGGTGCGAAAAATCCGTGGACGGAATGGAGCGTGAAAACCAGTGTGAAAAGTACCTTGAAAACACGTTGAGTAAATAATTCGATCAACGTCAAAGCGGCGACGGTCGTTTCGCTTTGCGGCTAGCAGCAGCGTCGCCATTCGATGATGGAGGTGAATGGCAGAGCGTGATAAAGCGTAGACAAAGAAGGGGTTGAGGTAGATGGCCGAGGATATGAGAAGCCGATATCAATATAGCCGTGGCTCTGCCCATCGATTTTACGCAGCTCCGTAAAAGCATTAGTAATGACGTTGCTGACCGTGTGCAAACAAAAGTGGCGCACAGGTGATGGCGTCACGGCGCAACAATCAGAAACAAAAGCCGAGAGAGATTGATACCTGGCTAACGTTCGCGTTTTATTGCAACCGTAATCGGCGGAGTATCGGGATGTTTACTGGCGGTGTACGTTCGTGGCTTTACAATTTTTGACTTTGGCAGATTTATCAGTAAGAATAAATCGGAAGACGACGAGAGACGGCCAGAGATACACGGGATGCAAAAGGTATTCATGTTTTCTCTCTACACACCCTTATTTATTTCAGTAAACCGCGCCTCTAGCTGGTTCCACATCCCGTTTTTGGAATATCAAATGTTCGCGGTTGTGTGAAAGTGTTACTCAATGCGAAATTTAATATACACGAACTCAATTGAGCAGGAAAATGCTGCAATAAATACAATGACGTGTGAATGTGTTTTTTTTTCCGCAGCCATTGTCACGATGACGTTTCATTGTTTATCGGTGAAAAAAAAAAAAGATTGGATTGCGATGAAATCATAATTCCGAATTCGCGAATTTCCAATTTGAAAAATCGGGTGCGAATATTGAAAGCGTGTATGGATAAATAATTTCGAATAGATTGGGTACGCGTGGAATTAATGTATCTGCGCTTTAATCCGTTTAGCTTTTAATATACGAATAGCCGGTATGGTTAGTAGAAATCTGTTTCACGGATAGTTGGAGCATTTGTATTTCAATTTATTTAGTGTGAAAGCAAGAGTCTCTTAATTTCGGGAACGCACATAATAAAAACAGATGAACGTGCACTACACGAATGTTTGTGCACGATTACACATTTATCAACACATTTGAGTTCCTGAAAATATATGCCTGAAAATAAAAATTATAAATTCGTCACTTTGACCACTTTGATAATTGCAGTATAATAAAAGAAAGGTCTTTTATTCCTTTTTGCGAGTGCCATAGTTCCCATCCACTTTGAATGCATTAAGAGCACGAATTTTTAATTTTAATACACATCGGGCACATCTGTTCACTCTAGTATAGTTGCAAGACGATTGAATTTGTCACAGACGACTTCCCGTAATAGTTTCGCCGCGCTGTGATATTTCGTTTTCCTCCGTTCGTCATCGATCGTAAAATGGACCTTTATCTCAGTGGATATTCGCGCAAGTGGCTGTACCAGGCCATCGTTCGCCGAATTTATCGACCGATTTCGTTTGTCAGAATTGTCAGACTTCCCCGTCTAGGTAGTTCCTCGACGTCTCGGAGGCTCGATATTTTTTATCATCAATCCTCGGCAAGTTCGACGCGGAACCGTTAACGTCACCGGCTGAAAACGACTCCCACCGAAACTTGCCGGCACATTTCCCTCCCTAACCGTTGAATGAGATCGTTATTCGCTCGTAAACTTTCAACGACGAATTTCCAAGTATGTAAATCGGCTACACGGCCAATAACGAATAGAAACTTTAAAGATCTTGCTCGAGGTGCACACATAGTAAAAGACACAAAGAGAGGGGGAGAGAAAGAGAGAGAGAGAGAGAGAGAGAGAGAAGCAGAGAGTTGGGCGTTGGCAGAGAGAATCGAAACTCGGTCCACAAATAAACTATTCGTAAATATTCATAAGACTTTCCCCGAGAATTCGTTATAGTTTCGCCGGAGAGAGAGAGAGAGAGAGAGAATGTAGCCTCCCAGCGGTAATTAAGGCAATTAACATGCGAGCTAGAAAAGAAACCATGGGAAAACTGGCGAGATGTATCCACGGGTATATCGTTTCGGCCGAGTTAACGTGTGCTGTTCAAGTTCTTTCGAAATTTTGACGGAAACACGCGGCAAAGATGTTGTATAAAGACGTGTATGTATTTTTGATAAAATTTCGAGATACCGATTCGCGATAAACGCGTTTTTGTGAACCGTCATAGACCGTACGTAAATGCGGTGTACGTGAAAGAAAGCCGGAAATAAACTGCGCTCAAATTTATATAATTAACGATATCGCTTCCTGTGTACTTTGTTCAACTTGCATCAGGCTGACCAGTCACCTTCTGTACGTTTATTTCATAAATAAATATTCCGTCTGTTGTTCGTCTCGGCAACGTCGATCCTCCAAAAGGACACCGCGAATTTTTCAATAATAATTTTCACGCAAAGCTGCGATATTTTTCAAGCAACAGGAGAACGCATCGTTGATCATATTTCTGTATTTTTGTCGGTAATATTTCGCTCGTGGTCTTTTTGCTCGGTTTTTCGCCATAACCGTTTATTTCCCCCCTCCCCGAAGCGAGTTGATCTCGTTTATCACTCCTCCTTTTTTCTTTTTCTTTCTTTTTTTTCCTTTATCGCGAATTACAAATGCAGCCGTTACGTTCACGCGTCATCGCGTCTAACGACACCGGTGAGGAGGTATTGATTCACGAACTACCGCGGGTAACTGGCTTTTACCGCTAAAGCGTTTACATTCAGTAACAGCGGCGCGGTTACCAATCGAATATTACGCATTAGATCGCAAATAATTCTGCGTTCCCGCGCTAGACCATGGACTGTACGTTAATTATCCTGGACAATGGTTTTAACGAGCCGTATTTCACTGTCGCGTCACCGGAATGTCTCCCCGTTGATTTCAATTTCGCGTCTCAAAGGGGAGTCGAACTTTCGTGGCCAAGCACGTGTGCCGGCTGTGTGTAATGTTTGTTGCCAGAGTGATCGTTCGCTCGTGAATAAAGTATTAAGCAAAAAAGTCCCTTTGTAACTTCGACGGCGCTTCTTCTTTTTTTTCTTTTTTTTTTTTTTTTTTTTTTTTTTTGGCCAGTTCCCCGCGTTTTAAAATAGAATTTCAAAAGCCCGGTCCCGGTGTTCTATCTGATATTTCCACGTTTCCTTTTTTTTCTCTTTTTTCGGAAAGAAAATAGGGGAATAGAAAATTGGAGGCAATCTATCGGATTCTTCTCTAGTCGAAATATCGTTCGTTCTTATTGAGCTTTCGATAAATCTCGTTGATAGATCTGCCCTTTAAGCTGCGTCGATTAAACCTGCCTTCGTAAATCTATCATTTTCCTCTCCATTTGGTGTTTGTACACCGCCGTTTCATACGTATGTAGTTGCGACAATCGATGCGATTCCATTAAGGGATTAATACTTCTGTTACATTTTCAACTTTTACGACGGAGGACTTTGTTCGTTGCAACGATTGGACCTAAATTATCTGTTAAATTGATACTGAAACAGGGGATACACCAGTGTCGTTCAAGTTTGATGTTTATTTGCGACATTTCATGAAAAATCAGATCTGAGTCGTTGCAGAATCACAATATTATAATAAATTTCAATTATTCTCTTTTTTTATATAAATTCAATATTATCTATTGTTTTTATCGATAGATATTCCTTTGGAATCTACGATGAAAATATACTCGTATTTGAGATGCATCATTTCATACACATATGTATCTATTTTAATGATTGTCTGGGATATAATCAGAGAGCAAAATTAAATTAGAGAGTTTAATTCAAAGTTTATTAATATAGTACATGTATATTTCGACATCGTGTATATCATGCTCCAGTTTAACTTTATGTAATATATGAAATTATATTACATTAATTACATATTTATATAATATATGTAATATTATGAAATTGTCAGATTCTTTTTTTCTAGATGAAACGATCATTCGCCCTTTAAGATGCATCGATTGAACGAGTTTTCTTAGATCTTTTCAACTTGTATGTATTTCTAAGATACATGAAACGTGATTAAAGCTTAGTTTTGTTTAATTCCTCGTCTTGTAACTATATATTTTACGTTTATACAATTATATATTTTCATAAATATAGCTAAAAGAGAAAGATCGATCCTGAATAAAATTTTCATCTGTCATCTATTACAGATTGGTACAGTTTCTTAAAATTCTCAAAATCGAGTCACGTTCGTGACACCACAAGAAAAAGCACGTCAGCAGTGACGCAGTCTTGAAGAATGTGGTCGTGGACTACAAATTTCGTTTCTTCGTATGAAAGATCAATAAATACACAAGTCACAATGACAATTAATGCTTACCTAAAAAAAAAAAAAAAAAAAAAAAATCGCGAGACAAGCAAATTAACGCGTGGAGCAAGAGCAAAAGAAACAACGTGCATTTCTCGTACGTCTCGATTAGGCAAACGGGATGATAAGCAATCAGAATCGTCGGAATTCCCCAAGAAACAGAAAGAAAGAGAGAGAGAGAGAGAGAGATTTTAGTTTTCTAAGTGAAATATTTTAACGGGCAGTTATATTTTAAACTGTACGAAGCAGTTCGTTCTCGGTCTTGCTCCTCCGAAACGCGATAACTTCTGTCCAGATGGTTGGGTTAATCCCTTACGGAAAATTGAGGCAGCCTGGTGAAAGAGGAAGCGGGCTATCCGTGAAAGGGTGGGAGTAAGTACCGATGCGACGGCAGCAGCGAGGAACGTCGAAGGAATTTGTCGTGGCTGACAACCACCGCCCAGCTTGGTTGTCGTAATATATTTCGGGAGACGCGTCAGCCATACACCCCCGAAGCTCCTTCCGAGTTTCGGGGACCGAGTCTAGGTACACCGAGTGAGCGGCATGGCCGTTCCCTCCTCGTCTGGAGGAGCAGCTCCGTTTCCTCATTCATCACCGCTGAACGCCTCCACCTTCCATGGACGTTTCGCGCGTGTGTGTAGCTGCACATCGACGCGACTAACCCAAACCCCCCCCCCCCCCCCTCCCCGTATTCGCATGCATATGTATGGAAATGCCGGGAGACGCGCTGCAACACCCGTTGTTTACCTGGCGACGTTTAGCAACGCATATTGACCGCGCACCTACGCGACAGACGGCTCCAAGATTGCTCCGTGATTAGCGAGTATCTCTTAGCGGGGTGAATGCGTCATTTCTGCGCGATTGAGAGCTACGGTGCAGCCGGTGTATTCATTAATTTGAACTATAATTTAAGTCGTGATAGCGCGTACCAACGGTAATAAAACTCGCGCATGTAGTTCAGTAGCTAGAATTTGTCCAATCGTATTACACCCTTATGATATATTTCAATAATTTATATTTATAGAGTTAATTACACAAGTCTAAATAGTTTTCTATTGAAACGATTTTATTATTTAATAATATTATTTTCATTATCAATAATTATATTAATTTTAAGTCCTAATATATTAACAGTTATATTAGGATGAGATGGATTAATTTCATATTGTTTAATTATTTATTATAATAAATTAAATTCATTTAATTCAGGAATAATAACTATTATTTTAAATCGTTTGGGTGATACAAGTTTATTAATAATTGTTTCTTTTTTAAGTATATTTGGAAGATGAAATTTAATTATTTATAAAATAAATAATTTTTTGATATTTATATTAATAATTATAGTTTTTACAAAAAGAGCACAATTTCCTTTTTTTGTTTGATAGCTCCTATCCCAGTTTCATCATTAGTTCACTCATCTACATTAGTTACTGCAGGAATTTATTTAATAATTTGATGTGAAAATTTATTTAATTTAAAATATAAAAATTTTATTTTATTTATTTCTAGTTTAACTATACTTATTTCAGGATTAATAGGTAATTTTGAAATAGATTTTTAAAAAATTATTGCTTTTTCTACATTAAGTCAATTAGGATTTATATTAAGAATTTTATGTTTAAATTTAGATAATTTAACTTTTTTACATTTATTTATTCATGCATTATTTAAATCTATAATATTTATATGTGTAGGAAGATTTATTCATTATATAAATGGAATTCAAAATTGCGTTTCTACAGAGGAATATTTTATATTTATCCAATAAAAAGAATTACTTTAATATTTTCTTTAATAATATTATGTGGATTTCCTTTTTTAGTTGGATTTTATTCAAAAGATTTAATAATTGAAATTTATTTTTTAAATAAAATAATAATTTTATGTTTATTTTTTTTAATATTTAGTACAATATTAACTATTTCATATTCATTTCGTATTATAATAAATAATTGAGCAGCTAGCTTTAATTTCGTGAGGTGCCTGAGATCTATTTCATTGCTTCAACGTTATGTTGAAACAATTTTGAAATGTTATGAAGGTGATAGTTTATTTGAAAACGTATGTATTGTCCAAGATGAATGTTTCAAATTAAATATAAACGCGTCGAGATGAAATAGGTTAAGCGTCAGAGTCTTGCATCAGTGGACAAAAATGATTTATAATCTGAAAGTAAATAATGTATTTCGATCACACTTTGTTTGTGAAAGTAGTGTAGAATAAGGATTAAGGAAATTAAAGCGACTTTGTTATATTATCCTGAAGATTTGTATGCTAAGAAAATTAGAATAAATAATAACAAAATTAATATTTTTATACGTACACGTACGTTTAATAATTTTTGTTCACACGAGTAAGATTCAATATTCTCCTAGTGAAGTAACGCTAAAATCGGGAAAGTAAAGTAGTATACTGTATTTATGCATCAGGAGAGATGGTCATAAACAAATACGCATTCTTTTTTAAATGTTGCAATAAACATCCCCTTTTTTTATGGCGCTGAAGAAAGTTTATGAACGCTAAAGTTCCTGGCGATGCATAGTACAAAGGGTTACTACCTCATGTGCAGACTAAAATTAAAAATGTAAAAATTTTTTTCAATGAAAAAAATTTCATTAGAGTGTGTACAAAATTTTCAATATCTGATTCTCTGAAAAATGAAACGCGATATCAGTGTGTTTTAAACGAACGTTAGAATTGGAATTGCAACGACAAGAAAGTGCGGCTGTTAACCATTATTTTACAAATGATGTACAATCACGGTGCCGGTCTGTACAAGTATAGTGTTAATATGGGTTAGAGATGTTGACAAACTGTCTTATGATGTGTATCTTCATAATTTGGAGACTTTTGAAATTCTTCGATAAGCTACGTAATCTTTGTAGAAGCCAAAGACTTGAACCTTGATGTAATGGTGAAATTTCTACAAGGGTCGCTTTATAGAAATATAATATAGGTATTTTATGTTTCGATAGATGACTTTTATTTTTATTCCAAAACACATGCACAGTATTCTGCGATGAAAGAAAATTCAATATTGCTGGCTTCGATTTAGCTGTTATAGGTTCGTTTGATTTTATTCATTTATATTTATATTTATATCAAAAATTTTATTCATTTAAATTTATATTTATATCAAAAATTTTATTCATTTAGATTTATATTTATATCAAAAAGGTCCAATATCAAACGAATACATGTTCTCGTTGTTATATTATTGTATTCATATTCACATTATCATATTATTATTATCAGTAACAGTGTTGATGTTAACAATGTTTGAAATGGAATTTGATGTTTCGAATTTTTTGTATTAATTCGCGAGAGAAAACTGTCTACGTTAGCCCGTAGTCTCCGAGGTCGATGAGAAAAATTGTGCATCAATGGATTAATCAGCAAAACGTGGTAAATACGGTAAGCTGTTTTCGAGGAAAGCGGCGAAATTACGTTCCGGCTGGAGAGAGACGCGACGCACGGTTCTCGCTCGAACAATTTCGATCTTAAACGACACTTTGCCGTGAGTTTTTAGCGATAATTGCACTCGAAACGGGCAGAATGGCTTGGCGTAAGTTAAATATTTACCAGGGATACTTGAAATTGCCTTTGGAATTCAGCTCGCGAAACACCGAAAATTACACGGGTACATTCGCTTTCATTTCTTTCGTGTATTCTTCGCGCGTCTCGCTTACTGAATTCCGTGATGTACATTCGAGAATTATTAATATTTCCAGAGAGAAATTTCTAACATTTCGCAGATCAGACATTAGATTAACCCATCGTCTGTCTCTCATTTCTCCAAATTTAATATTTTTAAGTTGACACGTTGTGCAATGATGAAAAATTAACGTAACGAAAATTATATAAAGTAATAATAATATAATAATATAATAATAATGGTATACTATTAGTATTATAATTATTTATAATATGATAAATGGTTAAATCTGCAAATCTTTAATTGACAATATAAATAAAAGTAACTTCTATTCAGTTACCTGTAAAACTCATATAAATGTTTTACTTTCATGTGCAAGTTTTTATACATTTACGTTCAAGCGTTCCACTTCACGTGGATCTTCTCCAAATTTATCTTACGATCGTTTGTTTTGGACTCTTGTTTGTTACAGCATTCACGTACTTTCTCTCCGTTTTGACTCCAAATAAATGTGTGTCTTCGGAAAAATCGTTACTACGTTGAATGCACAATTGTAATATATGTAATACATGTAACAATTATGATATTTAGCTAAAACTATCAAAGTAGTGGTAAAAATGACCAATTTATAACTTCTTAGAGTAGTTTTACTCATGTTGCATTATTAAAGATTTAAATAATTTTCACAAAATAGAAAAATATTTCTGATTTTTATTGCACTGTAAGTCTGTTCCTATTGCTTGCACTCTAATTTGATAGAATTTTTATGCTTTGGTCGGTAGCTCCAGTTAAAAATATGTGAAGAAATGTATAAAAATGACGCACAGGTTTTTGCTTGTGATGGATATTAAGTTTGCAGTTCTGGCTGCATAGTTTGTTAGCGAAAATGTCAAAAATACATGTTACACGTTAGAAAGATGGATGTCACTGAGCTCCAGGTAAATGTACCTACGTGTTGCAAAATAATGTGAGTTTTTCAACACAAAGAGAAACAGAGGACAGACGAGAGTTAAATAATTCATAAATGTATATTACGTGCTTGAAATTTATACAACATTCTTGAGTAAATTGTCACCCTCCAAAAAGCGCCAAAGTGTATCGAATTTCTTACATTCGAAAAACTTTTTTAGTGATAACGAACATACTAGTCAGCAGGCTAGTGTGAATAACCAAACCACATCTCGTAGCATTTACCATTTTGCTACGATTTATAATCCATATTTGGTAGGAAATTCGTAGTTACGTGCGCAGATGCTCATTTGCAAAGCAAACTAAAGGATTAAAGTATCGAGTATCGAAAACGATCGATAGCTACGATCCACTGGAATCGCAGTAACGCGCACTGTCGCGTTTAACATTCGCCTCTTCTCTTCCTCTGTCGCGATTTATTCGTTCAGGCATCGCGAGCATGTAAATTTTGACACTTGACCGATTTTATGACCGCGGCTGCACCGTGCAGGCTATTATACGTACACAGAGTTATATCCGTTGTTGCTAAACGTCGCGTCCAATTTAGCGATGGCGGGTAGCTAGAACAGTTGACAGCTAGCATTCCGACACGCAAGTTAACAGGACAGAACTAACGACTGGACGGGACTCTCGATTTTCCTAAGAGAAAACGCCACCTTTCGCGTACCTCTTTCTCTCTCTTTGTCTCCTCTTTATCCCCTCCGTCGTTTCTCTTAGCTCGTCTGCTTTTCCTCTCGTTAGGTCTTTCGCGACTGTGAGCGCCGAGTTTATCAAGTATTAAAATGGAATCTACGATTGTTCCCTTTTTCCCCGGCGGTACACGGTCCTTGTTTCGCGACCCTCGGCGTCCCGTTCTTCCTCAAATTTGTTCTCGAAATCGCTCGTTGCCGGTAATGGGTCTCGAGACACTTTATGATCTACAGGTATGACGGAAAAAAAATGCCACTTTAAATATTTGGGGACGAAATTTTTCGTAAATCTTGACAAATCTCGAATCTTGATTCTTGACGGGACTTGAGACTACTTTGGATACTATGTATATTACAAAGAAATATCATTTTAAATGTTTGAAGATTAAATATTTCGAAAATCTTGACAAATTTTGATTCTTGAAAGCCTCGAGAGTCTTGGTTATCTTGATAGATTTAAAAGTTTCGGCTGTGTTGGAAGTTTCAAGAATTGCGATAGATATTAGAGATTACGGATTTTTATGCGAGATTATACCTTTGTGAAAATAATGTCAGTAAAAAGTAGAACCTGCACAGAGGTTCGTTGTTACCAGTTTGGATATATATTTTCGTGTATTATGTGAATTTTGTGCATTTTCCATAAATGCATGAAAACCGACAGTCTACTTATATATAGAAGAAATGCAGCATAGTTCAATAAAAAATTATAACAGTTCAAGCTGGAAATAAAATATAACTATAAATAGTATGGTACCAATAAACTCATAAACTTTCATATTTGGAACTGTTAATAGTGATAATAAAAAATACAAAGTATTCGAAACTTTGATCCAATTGAGGAATGACATGATTTTGTTATAGCGTTGGTACTCCAATTTACCTTTACTTTATAAAATTAAAGAAACAAAGTGATAAAATTATTTTCTATCGTAAGTGGATATTAACCACAAGTAAATTAAGTTTGTTGAAATTTCTCGAATTTTTAAATTATTCATAACCAATTATTGAAGAGTGCTATTACACGTTAGCTTCGTACGTAGTAAACTATTTATCAAGACAGATTTCGATAAATGTATGTACTTGTTTTCACAAAAATATCGCAAGAAAACTAGATTTCGTGGTCCATCTTGCTTGTTTTTTTTATTAAAAATTTGCCTCGCCAAATTCATAGTTCCGAAGTCGAGGGGTCGAAAACACGCTATTTTTTGAGGTCACTCCAGTCAAAGAAATTCGGTCGTAACGTATTCTCGAGCCACGATCGCTCTTTTCTCCCCCCCTCCCCTTCTTTCTCATCTGGATGGAATGTTCAGATAGAAAAAGGCAAGCGGTCGAACAAAAAACGTTGGATTTGTTGTCGATTGCCGGATTGGAATTGGTAGGGTGGACGTTTGTGTGTTCGATTCGGCGTGGCATGCCCGGTAGAAGTCACGTTTGCTTACGACTTGCCCGATTGGGCACTCTCCATTCGAATCGTCGCGTCGTTTCATTCGACTAAATGGCCGACCTCGGTATTTACGCGCACGATTTCCTCTGAATTTGCACATCTTTTGCAATATCCTTTTGTCGCTCGCCGTTTCGCGTGCCGTAATTCCGTCCACTGGATTCGCGATGGAACTAGAGAATTCCCTCAGTTTCGTCGCCGAGGAGGAAAATCATCCATTCGTCTCGACATAATTCGCGGCGTGGTCCGTTTGTGCATGATCGTCAAGGGGGTTGGCCGCTGAAAATATTTTTCCTTCGACGTATATACGTACGGAGAGAAACCGACCGATTAAGGAGACGGGACAATGTGAAATTTTCAAAAAATCGATTTTTTGTTTTTGTTTTAAATAGTAGTTTGAAGCCTCAGAAATAAGATACAAAAGGTCTTAGCCTTTCAAACGGCTTATTTTGGGGTATAATAATAAATCCGCGGATACAGAGTAATTGAATTTGAACGCCTTTTACACATTTTATGCGTCTTATATGTTGTAATATACTCTTGTATTGTATATTATTAAATACCTCTGTAGCATACTTTTATATTGCATTTCATATTAAATACCTCTTTAAGTTTAAAGGTGTTTGAAAGTGTTTAATATAAAGTGTAAAGTACAAAATGCATAAAATATATAAACTATATGAAAGACATCAAATTGGAAATTCATTTTAAATCGCATCTTTAAGGATACGAATGTTTGTGCGCTTTTTCAAATTCAAAGGTACAGTTTAAAATAAATTTCTACTTTCATACCTGTTACACATTTTATGCATCTTACATTGGTAACATTACACTGTAATCTTATATTGTATATTATATTAAATACCTGTGTAGCATATTCTTATGTTGTATTTTATATTAAACACCTCTTTTAAGTTTAAAAGTGTGAGAATAACGAAGCTTCGAGAATGCATCATCACAAAGAGAGTAGCAAGTAACGAGAAAGTAAAGATCACAGAGAGCATCGAGTCGCGAGAGAATAGAGAGCGTAGCGAGTTGTGAGAGCGAGTTTTAATCTTAAGACAGTTTGAAATTTTCAAAAAATCAATTTTTTCTTTCTTTTTGTTCCAAATAGTAATTTGAAGTCTTAGAAACAGGATACAAAAAGTTCTAGCCTTTAAAACGACTTATTTTGGGGTATAATGATAAATCCGCGGATACAGAGTAATTGAATTTGTATCACTGTTTACAACTTTAAGCAGTATCATAAAGCGTAAACCGTGTGATTCAAATATTACTTTTGGTGACTCGAATACTAGAAGACTTGGATTTGATTTAGTTGTGAATTGTAAATAATTTTATTTATATAATATATAAATAAAAAAAGTAAGTAAAGGATACAAATGACGTTCTGAAACTTTAAACGCATTTTTCTCGAAACTAGGTTTTTAGAAACGGTGTGCAAGATATCTCGGAATCTAACCAACCGATTACTATGAAATTTACTAGGGATTGGCGATCGAACATTTTTTTATTTCTTAACAATTTCGAATAATATAAACAAAAAAGTATAGAAATTTTTGGCATAAATTCGATACGTCAAAAATAAATAGCTGCAATTTTCATAATTTTCACAGAAATGAAAATGTTGGATCGTCAATCCCTAGAGAATATTGTTTACTTTTGGACTTTTCTTGCCTTTTTGTTGCAACTAATCCTGTTTGGCTGAAATCATGCACACAGATAAATGTAAAAGGATATCGTTAAAACGTTAAATAAGAGCCCTCTTTGTTTCTCTTTTAATGTTGCTTTTTATAGTTCATAATGTGTTAAAATGTGTACTTTTCTTTTAACTAGTCCTTCAAAGTATACGTAATTGTTAGACCCGTCACGCTGTCCCCTTAAAGCGGGTCCAGCGAATTCTCTTTCTCCACGCAACCGGTCAGTTAAACGAAGTGTCATTCGATTTAATTCAATTCATTCGCGTCGATCTAGGGCAGATGATAGATTAACTGATAAACACCAGTGCAAATGACGTTTCATTCGAGAACAGATTAATAACCGGTGTCGCCTCCGTTCGTACGTTTCAGATTGAAAGTATCCAACTGCGAGCTAAAAACGAATGAACACGTGGTAAATAGTTAAATCGCGCGTGCTCGTTTCTACTTGCAACTACTACGGTCGCGTGAACGGGACCGTAGCGTGGAAACGTTTCGAGCTTTCGGGAAACCCAATTACGATCGTTGCGCGTATAATACTCGATGGTTATTCTAATATTTGGCTAGCGATAATAAACGAAAAGGAGAAATCGGGAACCTAGATTGGTTTCGTGTTCGACGCGTTGATTGTTACTGATTGGAACGAAATATTTAATTGTCTCCGAAAATATGTTGCGACAAAAGTGTTCTTCATTTCATAGTATTACAGTATCTAGTTATTTGTGTTTCACTGAACTGTACTGCCTGCAATTGCAAACTATTCGACTAAAAAGTCGCGAGACTTTTTAGGAATTTTTAAGGTCACTGAGAGTTGTTTCTCTTTGATTGAATTTGAAGATTTTTAGGAATTAATACCGTCATGAAATTGTTAAAGGTTAACAATTGAGAATAACAAGTTATTATAATTCGACTCAAATAATTATGATATCATAAAAACAGAAAAGTTATGAAAAATAGATTAAATACGTAACGAACGATGTTGAAATTGTTGTGCAACAATGTAAAATAGAGAAATTTTGATATAGGACAGATTAATTATAATAACGTGTAATAGATAATGAAACAACAATTGTAACACAACATAGATAATGGTACTAATATGAAAGTAAATGATAATAATAATGTAGATAATGAAATAACGATTATAAAACATTATAATATAAAATATTATTACATTAATATTATAATAATATTATAATATAATTACATTAATTCACAATTCTGTCAATAATATGAATTGATTGGTAAGAACCGTAAGCGAAACGTGAACCTAATGTTCTACGTACCAACGTAAACTCTAATATTTTGAAGAACGTTAATCCCAAATACTTTCAGTTGAGATCGACGATGCTGGCAAATGTTCTGAAATTCTTCCGACGAGAAGAAAAGAACGGAGAACTCTCTATACCAAGTGACGAGATTTATGAGTACGCATTAGTGTCCGCGTTATCATCGTTATATCGCTAATAATTATTCGATGTGGCAGCCGATGCATCATCGTTTCGAATTAAGCTTGGCTTAAATATACCATCCATCACGCGGAGACGATTTACAGCCGGTAACGGGCCTAGGGTTTAATTCTGCTTTGAATTTTTATCTTCCATACGCGACTTCTACTATTGATCAGCAGAAGAGCCGAGGAAAAGGAGAAATGAATTCCGCGGTCATCTCTAGATTGAATTTTATATTCGCGCTGTAGAAACGTACGAGCTTTCGAAATGTGAACCTTGTATGAAAACCGATGGAATTTTGAAACAAAGTTGAAACGAACTGGTGGTGAAATACGCTCCATCGCGTGAGAAATTTTTCCAACGTGCGAGCTCGGTTTGTCGAATGATCGAGAGTATTTAATTTTAATTTTACTTTATTATACAAAACGAAATCGCTTGACGTGTAGACGTAGACATCGACGAAAAATTTTTGGAGCACGTTAATGGTATTTTGTTTCATTCATTAATTGTATTTAGACGTGAAATTTATAATTACAACATTCGTGTTTCTCAGAAGGTTGTCGGAAAGTTCTTGGAAAGATCGCGAGAAGACTCATTTCGCCCGAGAAAGAAAGAGAACAATGCTCCAAACTTCTGGGCAGCTGCGTGAAGAGAGAAGAAAATAAAAGTTAGCAGATGTAGCGAACTGAATTAAACGCGAGTAGAAGACGAGAGATAAATATTAAAATATTAAATCGGGCGTGTTATTTTTGAAAGATGTTAGAGGAGGAGCGTGGAAGAAGAGCAAGTTTTTAACTTTCGCGACGTTCCGAAATTATTAAATAGAGTGACAATAATTTTTCATATATGGTGCATTTCTTTCTCAGGAATTCTATCAATCTATTTTAATACTGTAATATTAACATTTATAATGTCATTGTAAAATTAATATTTTAATACTGTAAAATATGTATTATGTTATAAACCTGTTTCTCGAATGACAACAGCCGATGGTTTAACAGAATTTACCAAAACTTCATTTCACCAATTTTAATTCCAATTTATGGGAATTCCCACTTGATCCTTGTGAAATCTTTCTCTCTTGATCCAGTTTTAAACGTCATCTATTTCCATTGTCTTTCTCTTTTGTCACTCGGTCGTTCGGCGACCGAATGTGTGTTTCTTTCTCAATACATCAGCCGATACGGAGAAACCAACAAAAATAGTGCGCGTGCGTGAAATACCGCGGAAAGATATTTTAATGGAACAGTGATAATCGTGAACGAAACGGGGTGGTGAGGTGGGTCGCGTCACAAAGGCTCGTTTCGCTATTGTCCAATTCTCCCGGCGCAGAATTAAATATCAAACGCAGAGCGCAATTTATCGAAAATGCTGCAATTATCGCAATGGATGCAACGCGTTTCGTCAAAAGACGGTCGGTAGTTTTTACTCTCTGTGATACATTAATTCTCAGTCGTCAACCATTTCGAATATTAAAGAGAGAAGAGAAAGATTCTCGCGCAGAGAAAGGGTTGATAAAGCGATCGACGAATAAGCCAGAAAAAAAAAAAAGAAAAGAAGAAAATTCGTGCTGGGATCTCGTCCAGCAATCCGATCTTCCGATTCTTTTTACTTGTAGGCATTCTAAGCATCGGCTGATATCCAAATATTTGCCTTGCATATTTTTCTATCGGCTCCGGCCTTCGATAGAAATTCCCCCCCCCCCTCCCCCCTCCCCCCACAATGGATAGCATCTCCGGCGCTGAAATCTCGAGAATGGAGATTGCAAACGTATCTGGCCCGCGATATTTCACATTTTTGTCCCGTTTTTCGGCTGTACGTACAGAGACGCGAACACTATTTTCCTTTTTCTTTTTACCTTTCTTTTCTTTTTTTTTTTTTTTTCACGAAGCACAGTGTACGTTGTATACACGTAATTCTCTCCACTAGCCGCTGGTGACTTTTCTGCACGAGAGGCGAAGAAAGTTTTACGCGTTCGTTTAAACAAGTCGACCTGAATTTTTGCGATTTTTACGTTATCGCGGTTTAACGTTAACGCCTCCTGCGCTCGAAATGAAAGCTGCTTGGGACCGGTGAATGTTTAATCCTGCGTTTAAACATGGTCGTGCTACGCGTTTAACCACTTGGCTGTGAATGACGAGTATACTCGTTACGAAGAAATGGCGACTTTTTGTGTAACGACGAGCACACGCGTTTGATCAATTACAATTTGTTACTTGAATTAAATCTTTTGTGGAAAATGAAACATGTTTGTAAATTTCAGACATTTTTTTAGAATATTTTAAGACTAGACTTTTTACATCGTTTCTAAATTTTTTTTGTTTGCTGTTAATATTAACCCTTTGCACTCCAGGCACAGACAATATTTGATAAAGTAGTAGGAGGAGAGATAAAAACATTCTTAATAAATTCTATTTACATGTTTTGTTGCATCAGTCAGCATCCTGCCGTTTCTCTGATTGAATTAAATCAAAAAATAGCGTTGTACATCGTGTTAAGAAACAGATAATAGAAGACGAGTTATGTAAATATAGTAATGACGATGAATTTACTTTTGATCGATATAAAAATAATTTAGTGGTTGTTTTGAGTTACTTCAATTTAGTGATTCAAGGTAAAAGTAATATCATACATAGTGAAAATTGTCTGTTTAGCAACTGGCAACAAATCCCCGAGGAAGATAGCATTCCTGAACGGTTTTAATTTTTCAACTGGGTCCAAAGTACCTTGACTCACAGATAAATAGTTTAACCCACTGAACACTTTTGTTTATTTTATACAAATGAATTGCAAGGTACATGCATGTACATCCTGCCAATTGCTTCAAAATTTACCATGTACAGGAAAATTTTAAATGACACAATTAAATAACACAATTATTCAACATTTCAAATAAAACTGTTCACGAACTCTTACTTATAATTTTTGTTCTCAAATAAATAATTTTCCAGATATGTGTAAGAAGCCAAAAAGATGTGCTTGAGAAAAAGTTGGAGTGCAGAAGGGTTAATGATTACTAATTAGTATTAATTAAGTTGAACAATAAAATTATTGATTTTTCAAAAAAAAGAAACTAGTGTTATTTTCTTGTAATTTAATTTAATTTAATTTTGCACGTACTCTCTGTCTGACGAATATAATCGTTCTAGCGACACCATATAGAACACACACTTTTGACACTTGTCCAATTTGTAATTTTTCGAGACATTTCGAGTGCGTTTTTAAAGATTTCAATAAGTTTTCGTAAAATGTATAAATAAAAGTTTGTACACTCTCAATTGTATTACAAAGTTTCTCCATTTCTTGGACTTTGACGTCTCTGATGGAAAAATTTTACCCTTTCCTCGATAATTTTCGTTTGTTAAAAGCGGCACCGGAGCTAAGATTCGACGCTGGCCTCTCGCGTCTCTATCATCGAGGCGTTTTTTTTTTTTTTTCATATTTACAGGAATCCCTATCTTGACGATTGTTCCGGAATGTACGGCTGTTCCCCTCGAAAAAAGTAATTTCTACGCCGGGGCCGTGCGACGAATATATTTCACGCGTCGCGCGTGTCCGTAAAAATTTAATGCCCGCCCGACAAATCCGCGAATCGGAGAACGAACGCCCGCCGTCACAAGCCGTTCCATTAAACCGAGAATTGTTGATACCGACGAGTTCGAGAGCTGAAAACAAACGGAGAACGCCAGAGGCAATCTCGACGACCGTGCAGGTGTTTCGCGTGTGAAAATGAAAAATCTGTTGGGGCCGATCGGAAGCGAGGCAATCGTCTAGGCGTCTAATTCAATCGATAAACCGACCGCCATAGCGCGGCGGCAAGGACATGTTCACGGGATGTCGAAAAAAATCGTTAATTAGAGGGATCCCCCGGCGACACGAGACCGTGCGAAAACCAACGCGATAATCCGACGGGGTACGGTTACGATGACGCGAAAATATTGCCCACGAAATTCGAGCCGATCGCTACCGTCGCTCATCAATCACCTTTATCGCGATCGCGCTCTGATTTTTCTTTCTGCCGGACGGTTTTTCATTCCTTGGTGTCAACAGCGCGTCGAACAAATGCCGGCCGACAAGAAATCAATAAGCGGACAAACGACGATGGGGACGTGCGGTAATATATTCGAAATGAAAGAACTTCGGGACGAGAAACATTTCGGTGTCTCGCCGTGAGTCTCTCAGACGTCGTTTCGAAAACTCGCGGTAAGTTCTCGTTCAGTGGTGATCACGCGGTGACCGGTTTCTCTATTTTAGAGAGATCGGCACGTTCTCTCCTAATTTTTATAAGCAATTGGACTCTTGTTCGTAAATCACTGGTCGCTCAACAACTGGAACTATCGACGAAGCGTAAAATTTTCATTCAGATACATCAAAGTAAATCACACATTTATCTATTATCATTTTTCGAAAGTGTCATTTAAATTTCTAAAAATATATTATTTCGTGTCTGTTCCAGGAAAAAATTATAATTTGGTCATTTCGACCACTTTGGTCTAGTGTTAATGAAATTATGACGTTTTACGTTAGAGATGACCATTCGCGATAAATCTTCGCTTTAATATTGTTTTTTAAATCCTGTACAAATAGATTTTTTTAAATTGTATAAATAGACTTTTCGGACTACTGTTTTGCCTAAATATAAGTATAATGGTGCACGATTGAATGGAATGTTCAAGTACTGTATCTTTTTCAAAGTTTCCCCATTTTATTTATCAAATGACTCTCAAGTTTGACAACTGGCACAATATTGATTTTTCATTTGGTTTTCCATTCATGTAAACACGTCGTTTCGCGTCGAAAGGTTTTAATTTTAATTCTGTAATTGGTAACGTACATATTATCATGCACAAGCATTTGGACAGTGTTATTACTATTTATTTATTCAATGCATTAGTTAATTAGCCATTAGCGACCACTGTAACATTGCAGTAATATAAGATATACAGTACAATATAATAATTTATATAATAAGAACTAGCAAGCTTATACAAAAGCTAGCAAGGTACATAAATTAATTATACAAATGAAAACGCGATATGTCAAACGTTACACGCATCTGAGCGAAATGCAATGTAATTTGTGCTTTGATATTTTTAAATTATATTATATTATTACAATTTTAAATTATATTTTTAAATGTAGAATAGAATTGAAATGGATCTCCTTAATTGATAGATATTGATAGAAGAAAATAGCTAATGTTATAGTAATCAAATAGCTGAATTTAAATACGTCTTCATTGTTGAATGACATTTCCAGCCGCGTTGAAAAATTTCAGATTTTACCAAAAAAAAAAAAGGTCAGCCATTTATTGGGAATAAATATGAACTCTGACAATGCAGATAATTAATAATAGAAGAACGTTCGTAACGCAACAAAAATATCAAACTTTTAATAGAGTTAGGCCGGTTGTCCAATTACTCATGCACGGTGGTGCACATTCTTAATGCGAATTACGTGAAATAAGAGCATAAAGATATACGTATTATAAACTTAATTTATTATTATATGTAAATTCGACGTGTGCTACGTGTACAACAGATGCAAAGTGGGACAGATGGCACATTAGACAATTGTGTCTTCTCACGTTCGTCGTGGACGTTCTGATTGAACGAAAAAAAGCTGTTCGTTATATTGTAGTATTCGTTCGTTAGAAAATATCGCAGCGTATTTAGTAATAAATGAAACGTATAAATGAAACTTGTAATTGCAATTAAGCTGTTCACTTGCCAAATCGATTAACTCCACTTATTTACTTTTTGAAATTTTAGCGTCAAAACACTTGATTGACTGTTAACTTTTTATATTCAAAATAAATTTCCTTAATAATTGAGTTTAACTCGCATCATTAAATAATCATGTTTTTTTTTTCTTTGACGTGTAATAATGAATAATGAATAGTTTACTTCAGAAACCAATTTGATTAACTCCGTACTCTAGTGCAAATCGCTGCAGTAATGCAACTCAAACGTTTGCAAGAATTTAGTTAGTTAGTTAAATAATTTTTTAATACGATAGCATTATATTTGACGATAACGGCAAGGAACTGTTTAATATTATCTTGTCATGAAAAAAGTAAAATGTCGAACAAAACGGCATATCCCATCACTTAGAAACAATGAATTAAAATAATTTAAGCCAGTAAATTGGCTTAAAATGCAATTGGATAAAATTAGAACTGTATGTCGTACAATTCAAGTATAACCTTGAGATTAAGAATTTAGTGCCATTAATGCTAGGATCATTAATTTTAAAAAATGTAGGCCAGTTTTTGTTATATTCCACAGACAGAACAGAGATGAAAGAAAAGAAAAAAAAGACACGATGGATCTGTTGACATTCATTATTCCTAGTAAACACTAACATTACAGAAATTTAAGAACAAATCAGCATGATGGGACCTCGAATATACGTGGTGAAGAGGACATTGTTATTTATGTTGATGCTGATTCAATTTAATTACCCTAATAATAATAATTGTAACAATGACAGAACTTCCATTAATTTTGTATAAAAATCTGTTTGAAAAAGTTTCTTCGAAAGTTCAATTCGATGGTTATTATTTTCTTTTTAATTTCACTTGCCAAATCGATCCCTCGACTCCCTCAGTCATTCGTAGATCACACTAATAATAATTACTTCAAAGATATACACATTTTACATGTTAAAAGAAATCTAAATGTAACAACACATTCTAAAACATTCTAAAGGGAGTTTTTGATACTACTTCGTCACTTTCTGTCTTATGGAGGTGATCGACTCGACAAGTGAAAATAAAAAGGAGATAATACCATCGAAGTGAATTATTAAAAAAATTCACGTTGTTTGTGAGTTATGTACCGCCGTGTTATAATAAATTTGTCCTCTGAAGCGAACTTGTATTTCATACGAACTTTATTAGAAACATAATAGTTCTTCCACGACACGAACGCGGAGAAGAGGCGAACGCGTTGAAGGACTTCGAAACGCGGGAAATAAGCCGGTTTGACGGAGCGACGAAAACTAGCTGGGAAAATTTCGTTCTACGTTTCCCCTCTATCTACGAGGTGTGCGCGAAATCGCGAAAGATCATAAACTCGGCTCGGAGAAGTTATCGCGAAAGTCGTTCCGGTGCTTTCTCGGAAGAGGTTTCCATTCTCGCGAGGAGAAGCAAAGACGTCGTGCGATGCCAGATAGAAGTTGGCCAGCAATTTTACGGACGAACGAATCACCTCGTACGTCCGTACCTCTTCTCATTATAAGCTCAGACGTTATTTCTTCGACGTATGTACTGTATGCACTTTCCGAAGCGGCGATGATCTTTCGTTTTCGCGCGAAACTTCTCGGGACGCGTTCGTCGAAGATGACTGTTGGAAGAAGACGACGCAAAAGCATTCGAGTCACTTTGACGAAAATCTCTTCGATGTTTCGTTTATTTCTGAATTATTTGGCTGCGTTTTTATATCATTTTTATCTCACTGTATCCTTGCATATTCTTTTTTACATAACGATAGACGTGTTCATATCGTTATGTAAAACTATGACAAAGAACGTTCGCTGTATTTTATACAGAGAACGAATATTCAAACTTTGTTAGTGTACATGCAAGAAACTAAATGTCTTCCTATAACGTATCGTACTGAAAAATTGCTTTCAACGCGATTTAGAAAAATTGTAGAAGGAGACAGTATGACGTGAAAGCACATCAGGAAGATGGTTAAGGATCGGTTACCGCAAAACACCTCGAATCAACTAAATCCACCGTCAGAGTTTCCAAATTTTGACACTGGCGGAAAATCTGTCGCGAACAAATTAGACAAATCAGCCTTTGATGTTTATATTCAGATTTGATCCTCCCTGTACAACGAGATACACACAGTATATAGACGCTCGGCGTCAGTTGTCGCGTTCCCACAATCGTCGTCTACTGTTCGACATATAGCAATGTCTAGTTAGGAAATTCCTTCGACAGAACGGTTTATTATCGTGTCGTCAACAAGGGGAAACTCTAACGAACAGAATAACAGCCGGGCAGAATAAACGTTAACACACAGACGCGTATATCATTCTTGATTCTCTGGTTATACATATAGTCGTGTATACGAGAGTTAGGGAAGGAATACTCAGAGAGACCCTCCTCTTCTCTCTCTCTCTCTCTCTCTCTCTCTCTTTGTTTGAACAGCACGCAGCTCTGGTATTGCGGCAAACCGAAAGTTGTTGCTTGTCGAAGTCTGCGTAGCCAATCAAAGTTGTACGACGTCGTTAAGCACACTCCGACAAAGTCGCCGTGTTATATGACGGAATAACAAACTATGTGCTTTCTCTGCCGTGGATACCATCAACCTTTCACCCGAATTTTGCCGCCCTCCCACAAGCAGACGTTTGATTTTGTTATCGAAATCGGGATCGTCGTATCGTGTATGTACGTATGTAGGTGATGTTCGTGGGTGGATTTTCCAAGCAGTACGAAGTATTTCAGTAACTGTGGAAATTTCACTTCTTGAAAATATCGGCCAGTCTTGAAAGATTCGAGCAGTCGTAGATCTTGATAACTCTGATCAGTTTCTCGGTTGATCTCGACTTTGAAGTTTGCAAGTCCTAGAGATTGATAGCTGATAGATATTGAGAACTTGGCAAGTACTCGGTGTTTTGCAAATATTTTTCAGTATCGACACAATATTGCTGACAAAACATATCAACTGAAACAGATCAACTGTCGAGTCATTTTCATCTGTAGCTCGCTTGTTGCTACAGCTTTTATCACTATTATTATTGTTGTACTTTCCTCATTGTTGAGTAAGATTATTAAAATTATAATACCAAAAGCAAAATTTATTATAAAAGTTCCTCGCCGTAGATCGTTTGGCCCCGGTGTGGTTGCTCGAGCAAACAGGTATTCAAAGGTTGAAGAAAATCTGGACTTAGATCTACACGTGTCACTCATTTATCTAGTTAGCTAACATACTTCGTTGAATAATGAAAAAGAAGACGCTTGTGAAATATTGAATATTTACCAAGACTGTCTATCTATCAAGATCTTTAAGATTGATCAAGATTTTCGAGACTAACGAAGACTTTTGAAGCTTCAAACCAATCAAAGCTCCCAAGACACTGAAAGGGTTTTATGCTATCGAAGTGATTAGCATTTTTTTTTTTTTTGTTCTCTCACAACAAGGCTACAAAAAGTCTCAGAACAATTAATACATTTGTTTCAAAATTAGAAGAATTGAATAATACCTTTAGCAATACTGATAATGCAATGAATCGGTAACATAGTTGTACGCGCAATTTAAAAATTGCATCATCTATCTATAAATACCGATCGTTAAAGGCAAAAAGATACTTTCGCGTAGTAGTATCGCCGCTATGTACAATTCGTCAAGTTTTCTCCAGTACGAGAATATTATCGATCTACTAAAACTGACGGAAGCAATGTTCAAGACAGATATCGCCTGGCCATTTTTAGAGCACGTTTATTAATTTCGAACGAGTACTCGTCCACGTAGAAACGTTCCCTCATTTTTCGAGGTCCTCCAAGAGAGGCCAAATTCCTCTTGCTTGGTGTATTTCCAAGTGGACACGCGGTGAGAAGTATGCGGACGAGCGAGAGAGTTTGTATTTATTCGTAGTTTGAAGGAATGTCCTTTCGCCGTGCGTTGAACGTTCCAAGCGTCCGTTCCTTGTTTCAGTTTTGCCACGTAGCTACTAATTAGATGCAGCATGAATGCTGCCTTTTTGCGTTAGTTCTATCGGTTTAGACGGGTTGGCGTTGTTCACAATTTCACGAGAGAAAGAGAGACAGAGAGAGAGAGAGAGAGAGAGAGAGAGACGCGTCCGGAAACTTTGTCTATTTTGCGCCAGGAACGACATAATTGGCGAGCAGCGTTGCATCTCCAGTGCGTTGTTTACCACGGAAAACGGCAGGCGAAAATTATTATTAGTTGGCGCGAGGAGGTTGTTTAATCGAACTCGTTACCCGCTCGTTTTCTAAATCGTCGACTCCTCAATTATTCTCTCTAACGAGTTTTATTGTTCTCTGAATGATCGATGGCCGCGACCGGTGGCCGTTTAACGCAACGAGAAAATAGATGGGAAAAGAGCGCGATGGGAAGGGCAACGAGAGGGAAAATAAATGAAAAAGAGAAAACAGAAAAAAGTGGAGAAACAGTGGAAAAATAAACAAAAAAAAAAAAAGAGAAATGGGTAAAGAGAAATAGAAAAACACAAGAGGATTGTGGGGGGAACGCAATGCAAAGATAGCCGAGTAAGCGCGTGGAACCGCGAGGTTGTAACTGATTTCGCTCACCTCGATAAATAACCAAGTAAAACCAACGCTAAACACATTTATCGCGCGGTGATTTGTGGCACGGTGGTCTACAGGGAACGCTGTTGCCAACTGACCATCGAGAAATCATTTTTCTTTTCCATGTCTGTTTCTTCTTTCAATCGTGACGATATCGCCTCTCGGTTGATCTTTCTACGGAAAGCAGTACGATCAATCGCGGGAAACGTTGTTTCGCGCGCGATTCTGTTATCACGAAATTGCTCGAGCTTCGCACGCATGGAACTTTCGTATCGTCAAAGTTTCACAATATGCTGTCGCATTAATTTTAGCCTGGTAATTTTATGATATTAGTTATTATCGCGGCGTAATTTCAGGACAGAGATATTAAATGTAACTGATTGTAAGTTTCATCGAGATATCTCTCGGCAGATTAAAAAGTAAAAATATTCATTTCACTTGTCAATTCGACTCGCGTGTGGTTTGTTTTACGTTAATGGAAAGTAAGAGTTAATTTTTACGTCGTACGTAAATAATGGTACTCGACTACTCGACTAGTTGGTTTATCACCGAAAGAAACGCAGTTCTCCCTTCAAATTACGTTATCATTTCATTTTCTTGAAATATTATTAATTGGAAAGTTGAAACTTAAAGTGGCACAATTCACTTGTCAATCAAGGAGTTTATTCCAATTGAAAATCTGCCAACTAAAATAAACATTTTAAAATATGAAACTTTCGAGTTCTGCCGTGTACAAGAGGTTCTAGGCAAATGTAACTCGCTTCTCGACTCTTTCCCTCCCTCGGCAACGAAATAATCGATTCGAACGAAACCGTGAACAATTTCGAGCAAACTGGTCGAGCAATTTTATTCCGATGCTTCTCCGCCGAACGTTTCAAATCTCCGCCGCGAAACTCGAAAACTTTATGGTCCGTGAATCGCCGAAACGCGTATCAATCGACGACAGTTACCGCGACACACCGGGGCTTTACGCATTTTCGGGACGCGTGTACGCTTTGCGCCACGGTGTTGTATATACAAAGCAGGGGCGCGAGAGCGCGATGGCCGATTCGATTGCTCGCGCAGATGAGAGCGCGCGTGTACTCGCGTTTCCGTGCACGGGCGCAAATATGCGATACAGCATCGTCCGGTAATGGAAGGCAGGAAATAGCTTTCCGGCAAATGAACACGCGCTATGCCTCTCGCATTCCATTCGGTACGACGGGACGCGCGGTTCTCGCGCGACCGAACAGATCGTTAACCACGTGACACGAACGATGCCATTGACCCATTCTCCTTTACCTTTTCCCGCCAATTACCACTCTCCCTTAACGCTCGCCGGATTTACATCACGAACGTTGGAGTCAGACTCTTCGATCGCAGGTTTTCCACCGGTGACCTCTTCCCACCGATCAGTGAAAAAACGATCAAAACCGGATACTGGTTAGTTGAAAGTTGGCTTTCGACCCTTCCGGCTCGACTCGATGCTCGACGGATTTTTAGTTTTTTCTGTTGACACTTGACGGACGGGATCCCATTTACGCAAAAAATATTGGATGTGAAAATAAATAATCTCGAATATGGTACCTCACCGCTCGGAATGTCTTCGTTCGCGAGGCGAATTGTCCAGGTTTGAGGCTGTTTGTTTTAGCAGCCTTGAGACGTAAAATGTGAGTATGGTTGTGCTCGAGTGTGTGAAAACGAAGGTTTTAATGTCTCTATGTTATCGATTCGGAGTTATTATATAGTTGCTTAAATATTAATAAATATTTTATACTATTTAGTTTAATTTTGTTTTTTTTTTGTTCTACAATATTAGATATGAATAAACATGGGTGTATAATATAGTCTGATAAATAATCTCTAATATTAGATATGAAAATAAATAAAATAAATTATATTAAGAACAATGCTAATTTAGTAAACTTTTAACGCTTCGGAACCTTGCATTTTTCTTTGATTACCTCAAAAATACTTGGAACTGGAGAAAGATGAAAAAAAGAAAACAACCTGTCCTTTAAATGTCAAGTATTAAGATAATAGTGTAATTGTTACGTAATAGCCAGTTTTCTAAATTTACATGGACGAAACAAAATTGCCCGATAAACACTTAAACAGTTAAACAATATCACTGTGATCGTGGTATAATGAAGAAATAATTACATCATTCAATTGTGTCAATTTAATTCAATTATAGTAATTTGTACCACGGTCACAGGAACACACATATGTCTCACAACTGTGAACACTGCATGAAACTGACTGCCTGACAAATTTCTAATTGTCACTCTTTCTAAACTGAAAATTATAAATGTTAAAATAGCCTCGTATCATAATGGATCAAAAGAGTACATTGGCACATTTCCATTTTTTAGAATAGCTTCAGACACTAGAATGATGGATCTTTTAATTACGTATCCTTTTAGAACGTTCAATAATATGATGTAAAAGAGTTGTAAAAGAAAAACGAAAATTTCATAATCAAAAATATCCTATAAAGTATTATATATATATATTAAAAGTTAAAAGAAGTATTTAATATTTCATGTGCCTACAGCATTAATTATTATGCCTCCAATCTATTTTCAAACCATTCTACTGATCATTTTTCTTCAAATCATTTCTGTTAATTGCTTTTTCTGTCTAATTTCTAAATCTAACAAATGCCACGAATATTTAACCGGATTTATGTTTGGTGATTGTATAATGGTATGCAAAATTATTTCAGTACAAATTGTGAAATGTTAAATTTCTTGATCTTTGACTGTATACGTGATGTTATTATCGAGGGGAGATATTTCACTTATAGCTAATTTAATTGGCCTTTGTGATGAATCATCATGAATTATATTGCATTATTATGCAAAACATCTATAGAATCCCGAGTGTTTGTTGTTCCATTGACAAATGCACAATTGCCTATTCCATTGTACAGTAGAGATCCCTAAACCATAATGTGTTTGTCATTGTGTTTCATCGTTGATTGACTCTCAGAGTTCAATTCGGTGTAGGTTTTGCATGGGAATCTCTCGTGTCAGAATCGAAAATATTGAATTTACTCTAATTACTGAACAATCTGTAATAAAAATTTTTTACAATATTTCGAGTGGCGAGGAGATGATTCTACATGGAAAAATGAGTCGAAAAAAGAAAGAATAAAATTTTGTTCATTTTAGCTTCGTTGTAAATTGAATTAAATTATTTGGCAATTTATCAAACTGCATTTGAATTTGATTAAATCTGGGCTGGACAGAAATCACTGGAAAATTGTACTACGGAAATAAATGGACAATGTGGAATAAAATTTTTCCATTTAACGCCACATTTTTTAAGAATATAGAGTTTGAAATACGTTTAACATATGCGTACTTGATAAATTTTTAAATTTCATTCTAATCAAAGAAATTTCAATCGACGAGGTAGAACAGCCTATTTGTTCATTATTTATTAAATCGAAATCTGCTTGATAAATTTAATTTACGTGAGAAATTATTCTCATTCTTTCCTCTCGGCTTACTTTTGCACGTAGATTTGAACAGATCATAATTGTGCGAATACATAATCCAATATAATTTAAATGAATAATTTAAATTTAATTTAAATTTCGAATTTAATTGTGACCTTTATAGTAACAGAACAACTAATATCAATTCAAGATAATTGAAGATTAATTTTACAGAGACGCCTTAATTAAATGTCTTCAAGTTATGTTTTTAAAAAGGTACGAAAAGTTTATATGTAAATTTGATTTGTAACATCGAATTTACGGTAAATACGGTAAATTTATGAAATATGCATTTTCAATTATTAATTCAGCAAGTTTATATAAATTTGATAAAGTATCAATTTGATAAACCTCAATAAAATGGCAGAGCATTTGATCTCATTGTCAGTTATAGTGAAACATTAAAAATTAACAGTAGAAGAATGTTCCTCGACTATCGAAGCTAAGCAAGAATACATATTTAATAGAAGTTCGCCAGGTGAACAGTGATTTATGCACGGCAAGACAAACGTATGTAGCAAATAACGTACTTTATATACGATATATATATATATACAGAAAGTAAAATAATACTAAAAAGTTTCGCGAGATTCACCTAGATCGTACAATTCAGTCACTGCACGTCGAAGAGGTTAATCGGGACGTGCTCCGCTCAGCGGACCTAACTTTGATTTTCGGATACGTCCGTATCTAAATCGGTCAGCGTTCGTTTTTCTCTTCCTTTTTTTTTCTTTTCTCTCTCTCTCTCTCTCTTTTTCTTTCTCTCTGTCTGTCTGTCGTGTCGCTCGCGTGCTTTTCGAGAATAACCGGTAGCAAGATTTTCCGATCGTTACAATGTCACGAGCGGAACACGCCGATAGGATGGAGATGGCGAGCCATGTCTGATGAAGCACGTATCGTTACCACTGACAGCTCGAGGCTGACGTTGATAGATACGTCTCTGTATCGTTAGCTACGGTAAACCGTACAGTTATGGGCGGCCACTTTATAACAATAATGGCCGGCCATTTTCTCGACGGAACGCTCGATTTTACAAGGAACATCCACCGCTACCGCGGGCGTGTTGCCGCCAGTGGATTATGCAAAAATATGGAAACGATTTACGCTGCGATTCTTTTTGTTTCGTCGTCGGCGGCGGCCGCTCGCGCACCGCTAACGATATTTACATATGCATGCGCGAAATCTTATTCGTATTTGCGTCCAGCAGTCTCGGTTTATTTCTCCGCGGAAATAGTGAAATTTTATTGGTCCCGTGTCTGCTAGAATCAACTGACCACCTGATAACTGTATCGTTCTTCATTACGGTTGCATAATCCGATCGAACTACCGATTTAACTCGGGATTTCGCTCGCATATCGTGGATGAACTGTGACGCACGGACACAGAGCGAATTACGACGTTTTACTTGAATGTTCGCGAGACGAGAGTAATAGCGCACGTATATTCCTTTTGCTGCATGTAAATACGAACTATGATCCAAGATTGTCTGAAATTGGCAATTAGGTACAAGTTGGACTTGTAATAGCGCGTTCTGCTTCAGATCGTGCACTGTCTGACTAGTTTTGAACGTTCTGGTCTAGGTCATGTACTGCGAGTGTGACTCGAAATTCATGTTGAATAGACAATTTAAGTAGCGGATGCTTTTTATTTACTTGTAACAGGAAATGTTCGTTGATTCAATCTCGTTCGTACGTGGTACGAATAAAATTGTTATATCGGTATTAATTTGTTATACCGAACGAACAAATAACGTTGCAAAGATATTTTACAGTCGAAAATGTGCAGTTTTCTAAATGAACTATTACATCTGTGGTAAACAGACAGAGAGAAACACAAGTCTATTTGAATTTGATAAACTTTATATCATTCATTTACAAATGAGATAGTGTTATTTTAATTGCAATTCTACTTGTGCTCGTTCGTCAGACAATTACGATAACAATTACGAAAATGTATTAAATTGATGCAAAAGTTTCTGCGGGGAGATTTTGAAACGAAAAATATAAGATTTCTACAGATATTCATCAACGTCAGTTATTTGAATGGCATCTACAAATTATAATCGAAACGCATTAGTTCTAAAATAATCGTACAGCAAATGTCAACAACAACATGTTCAAGTTGAAAAATCATTCACATCGATTGCAATTGTCCACGATTTTTCCATTGTGTTATACGTTCTTCGTGTATCTTGTTAGCATCAACAGCAATGAGGAAACATTTATACAAAATGATACCTGCAGCTGACGGTTCAGCCACAGCTCTTCGCCGCGTGTTCCCGTAAATAACGCGAAACTTGTTTGCCAAAGTTATACCGATTGCGGATGAACCGTAACGAATACAGCGGCCGGGTGTCCGAAATTTGCTTAAAACTATTATCAACATTCCGGACGTTCTCTGCCATTAGCCTGTCGGCGGAACAGCGCACGCCTCCCACGCCAAATGAAAGGCCATTCGAAACTTTAATCTACCGAAACGTTAGCCAGTGACGGGATTATTCCGATCGCCCGGCCATCACTCCGCATCCTCGCGATTGATTCTTCGCCGCGAGGAGACCCAGCTGGGAGTTGCCGCTGGAATCAGCGTATCGATTCCATCGGGACTCGACCAAACGTTTTATTAGCAGAGTTTAACGTTTAATTACGAATTCTTCGATCGCGAGGTAATTACCTTATGTTCGTCGTCGAATATAACGAGATAACGAGCATTATTATTTTTCTTTCCTTTGTTACCTTTGGTTGGCAGCGCCGATCGATTTTCTTTGATGAAACATCTGTGTGAAAAGTATTCGTATCACGACTAAAATGCGGAGTAACAATATTTATTAAACAATATTTTATACATCTATACGCCAGCGCATTTGAAAACATCCCCGCGATCACCAGATATCAACCTTATTGAACATTTGTGGGATCATCTGGTCCGAGCAATTCGGAAACATGCAATTTCGTCTGAAACAGGCTTGAAAAATGCTTTGATCAACGAATGGAATAATGTCATTAATAAAAATCACAGTTAATTTAGTTAATTCAATACCTAGAAGGCTGGCTGCAATAATAAAATCAAAGGGAAACTCTACCAAGTACTAATTACAAATATTAATTTCACAATTGTTTGTTGTTTCTATTATAAATGTTTAAATTACTTGTACGCTTGGTAATGACAATGGAACTGTACGAAAACTTGTTACGCGTTCATTTCTGTCATTTCGTTCATTTATATAAACGAATCATCACATTTCGACATTTATACAAACAGTATGAATATTTTTTTGTTTATTTGATATTGTTGTTCTACAGACTTTGGAGAATAGATGTATCATGTTTGTTGGAAAAATATTGTTTAATAAATATTATTATTCAGCATTTCCGTGATTAGTCACACTTTTTACATCCACTGTATGTACGTACGAGTCGGTAATAGAGATGAAAAAAACGATACAATAGCAGGTTGTGCATTCATGCATTCGTCGGAAATACTGAAGTCTAATATTGCACGTGATGCTCGTTACGGGGAAATGTATATGAAATATTCAAAATATAGCGCTGCCAGTAAAACAATTTTGTCAGTAAATTTTTTATCTTTGGTCAGTAAAACAACGTTCGACATGTAAAATAATTTTCTCGTTTTAATACTGTTATGAAAATTGTATAAGAACTCGCTGTCTGCTTGTAAAAATTTGACGTTAGGAGACAATGAATACAGGTTGAAATAAATTCATGGGAAATTAATTTTGGCATTTATACACGTACAAAAGGAACGTTACATAGTAATTTTAAAGATGCTTGGTGTCTCAATTTTAACTTATCCTACATAGGATAAATAAATGCCGTACTTATCATCCAATGATTTCTGTATTTTTGTAATTATTTTTTGACACAATTTTACAATACCACGAAACTAAACTAAAAAATGAAGCAAATGATTTTGGAGATAAGACGTTACTATATAAACTAAGAACATAGTATTGTACAAAGCAAAAGAGTTGCGCGAATGTTCATTTTACATGTGTCATTAGAACGTAAATATTTATATAATGTTTATATATTTATATAAAGCGGTGCTAAACATCGCTCATAACGGAAAGAGCTGATTCCAAAAGCCAGAGATAAAATTACGTTTTCCATACTCTTGTTACCAAAACGTGTAACATTGCTAAAGTACTTCGTTCTCTTTCTTTTACAAGAAATGAAAGTTTCTCGTTCGCAGTTGGCTTCCCCTAAATTTCAAACGTCAATTGCCGCGCACATAGAGTGGAACGGTGTGCAGAATAGTTAAGAAACTATCGCGTGCCCGCTACGATCGCTCTTGTTTGTCGCGCGGCATTGTCGCCGACGTATGAATAATTCATACGTTCGAAAATTGACTGCCGCCGACGCGATTGTCTTCGCGTGTAACGAAATTGTTGGATAGTTTCGCAAAGATACCTCGTACGATCATCCGCCGGACTCATGCCAAATTCCCGCATATATGTATACCCTGGGAACAACAAGGATAATGGCAAATGCATCGAGTGGCCGATCAGACACGCCGTCGTAAATAAACGGATAACGATAGCTCGTATCTGGCTTACGTTATGCAGGTAAACGTTGGCAGGACAGATTGGCTGGCACGTAATTTCGTAGTAAGGCTCTGCTGCCGTACCTATGCCGTTTCTCGCGATTGCGCGTATATGGCTATCATACGTCAGGGAAATCCATCGGAGTCGAATTAACTGGAAATCATACGATCCTTGATACATCGTGGCCGAGTTATTGTGTCGAGAGTAAACGATACTTCGTGTCTTCTTTAGCTCGCAACATAATTCAGGACAGGAGATATCTTGGCCACTTTTCCTTTTTATACGAAGTGACATTGTATAAATATTTTTCAATCGGAGGAAATTAGCGTGATTTAACGAAGACGATGTGGAATCGATGTTTTGCAAAAGTGAAAAATATTGTATACGTAAGAGGATGCATTTTTTAGTCGTGTTGGGGAAAGTGTTCTCAATTTCGTCCTCTTAGTTCTAGCTGGGGAAATATTGAAGAAAAGCCTCACGGTCGTTTTACGCGCTTCGGAAAATATTTTATTCACGAACCACTATGAAAATGACACTACTCAACGTAGGGTCGAATCGCGGGCTTATGTAGAAAAAAAGGTATAAAAATTCTTTTGTTCTTGTGAGTTAGGTGCGCACAAACATCTAAAACTCTCAGAGCATTTGTTTCACAGTGTTTTGAATTTGTATAGATTTGTGAGACAGAGGAGCACGTTTTTCGTGGCTTTTCCATTCGAAGTTTTTTTTTTCAGTTCCTTGATTATACATAAGTGAAAAAGGAAGACTTTAGGAAATTAGGCACAAAATTAGGCACAAAAATATAATTGCCAATTCTAATCAGCAGAGAGGAATACGAAATGTACTAAACACGAGCAAAAATAACTAGCGCAATTAAACATTACAGATAACGAGACATCATTTCAAATAATACTTGTACTACTTGTTAAGAAACAAAGAGTTATAAATGACTCTGGAAACATTGTCTGGATGTATTTATTTGACTTTTGCTGCCAGTTTATTCGTGTCATTTTAGATATAATTTAGGTATAATTGTCGTTTGACCAGCATATTGTCAAGTAATTAATATTTAGCTTTGTTTGTTAAACACTTTCAATAGTGAGCTTGAAACTTTAAGACAAATTCTCTGTTTGTATTTCTCTTGTCACACCTAATAATTTAACTCAGTAACTCAGTAACAGAAATGAACAAATCGGGTTTGCTCAACATACGTTTTTGAGACTCGTATCGTTCAAGATTGGAGATCCTGATTACGAGGATTTCGAAATCTCTCTTGGTCACTCACGTAGCTCGAGCTGACGTTCTCATTTGAAGTCATCACTGGGAAAAGTCCATTCGGTCAAATTAATTAAATTTAATTAAAATTAATTAAATTTAATATCGTCACCGGAAAAACCCATAGCTCAAATTCATTAGATTTAATTAAATTTAGTGCTCCTTCCGAAGCATTTCGATTTCCTCGAACTCTTCTCTCAGAACAGGCTGCAGAATTAATTCACGATGTACAGATTATTAGAATATACAGATATTTATGTAATGAAATCTGTGTGACTTGATGAATTTTTTTTTAATTTTTTGAAAAACTTGAAACTCTCGTAAAACTGTCTCTGCCTTGCGTACTGTTGTCTGTTATCCGGGTTTCCCCGGATTTGTCTTGCTTTTTAAAGTAATTTCACAAACGTCTACAATGATCCGAGTTTTTCAATGCTGGCTTGCTGCATATCTCCTCACGCTGTGTGTACATTGCGTTCGATGAGGTATGTCGGACGCATTTACAGGGTGTCCCATTCCAACGTGTGTAAATGCAATTATGTAAAAAATGTTTTAAATGCATTTCTTTTCTATTTTGAGAAGGCAGTAATTTGGTACACTTGGTTTGCCTTTAGATAGACGCGTGTAGGAGATATTTTTTCAGGATAATTGCTATTTTTTCAAGGTATAATTATGTAATTTTTTTTTTTACGTCAGTAAAATGCAGCAGGTAATTTTCTGTAACAAAGTTTTGACCTGTCTACATCTAAAACTCATTAGTTTAGGAGATATTTTGATATTTCAGTACCCCGTGACTCTAATCTGACATGTGCATCACTTGTTACAGTTTGTCAAATATTGAAAAATGTCTCTCTTTTCTGGATTTGTTTCACGTTTTAAATAAACCTCTCTCTTTAAGTCTAACTTTCAGCACCAATGATGTTAATGTTACAAACGTTGGATGCCTTCTTTTTGGGTATTTTTCCAACACGAGCATTGTCTAAGGTCGAACTTACAAAAGAGCAATGCCACGTATTTTGCAAAATTGAAATGAAAATATCTCCTTTTAGACGTGAATAGGATTTTAGACGTTCATACATTTTTGTAGAGAACCTCGCTGAATCTGTATCTACATTCTTATCATGTCCGTAAATTACAAATGAGTAATCATATACTCGCGGAGCTGCACTGGCTCTATACTTCAGCAAAACGAACACAACTCTGATTATTCAACGAGATGTGTCTCGTAGTTCATGAACAAATAAATAGACGTAATCCAGGCTCTTGTTTCCAGACCATGTCCTGACTGTCACACACGCGCCCTAGAATCGGCTCTTGGCAATTTTCGGCTCGTTTGCTCGCAAATTCTCACCCGAGATAAATGTATTTTAATCGTTTTGACGCAATCAACGTCGTCGAAGGAGCGTGTTTGAAGTGCAATAACGGCACGTCTCGGCGAGAAATCAATGCAAACCACCTTTAAGCCGGCCGACATTTAACTTCCTCGGTTTCGCTCCCCCATCGTACGAGTATCAATTTCTTTTGAATTCCGGTCGCGTTCCCGTGAACTCCAACCCTCCTTTGTCCCGACTAGCCCCGAGTTTTCCCGATTTATTGAAATAATTGAATCGGGAACGAGGCGGAGGTATGCTTTGTCATTTGCTGTTCGTGCACTCTTCCCCGCTGGGGGAATCTTTACGTCTGGTAATATCGACGATAATAGGAAATACCAATCTACTTACAGTGTACTTTGAGTTTCCATCGTTCCTCGATGCCGGCCTCCTGCAACGTCGGATTCGTCGCCCTGCACACGAGAAACTTCCCCTCGTCGTCGATCGACGGTGTCCATTGCAACACGCTGATGCTTGTCCCTCCTTCCTGAAACTGATCGTGACACGCGATGTAGTCGCGCAAGTGTGTTTTTCCAGGTGACTTTCACGGGTAATGAAGCGACAAAGCTTTCCTGTATTGCACGCGGTATTTGGCGTAATTGGCGGTACCATCGAATGGGGGATGACTCGTAAGTAAGGGAAAGTGAGGATAAAATTTTATTTAAATCTCGAAATTACCATTATTTATATATTGAGACGCGATCGTTTGAATCTAAAGTTGCAATTGAATAAATCATAACAATAATCATCGTCATTTTTACTGCTTTCATGGATATTTCTGTACTTGCGCTGGCAACTGATTGCGGACCATAACGAGTGACCAGACCGTATACAATAATTTCGTCGCTTTCTTTTTGAACTCGTCGGTACGATATCACTGGAGAAGCAATGAATTGATCATTTGTTTTGCCTGGATTATACTTAAACGTACTTGAAACTATTGAGAAAATATTGCAATTTTGGGAGACGTCATTTCGGCGCAAGAGGTCAGTCAAGTTGCTTTATACTGAAATAACTTCAATGCGGTGGCAGTTGGAAGCCCAATAATTGGGAATTGCGGACTTTTATAAATCCACAGCGAAATTTTCAATGGCGAAACTACAAATGCAGCCATTTCATCTGAATTATGAGAGTCAATTCTCTCGAAAACAAAGCTCGAGCTCGTCGAGTAGAATTTTTTAACGAAAGCCTAATTTTCTTGAGAATGAAGCCTGCTCTACGTAGAATCTACCGATTGTCCATTCGTGTTCCGCCCGAAATTAATCGAATTCAAATATACCCGGTCAACGAATGTCCAACCTCGTTGTCTGAACGAAGCCCGAGACGAAGAAACATCGTGCCTTTCTTCTCGATTTAATTTCACGTGTAGAATCATCTTCTACACGCCGATTGTATACTTTGCACATAACGCACGTAGAAGTCGGCGGCCGCGAATAAATTTACTTTTCTAACGCGAACGCGATAGAATGTTTGAACGGTGCCGACCGAGAAATCCGCTCGGATAATTACAACGCGATTCCTGATGATGGAAAACTCGAAAAGTGCGCTGAATTTCAGAATTAAATTTCCATGGGAATCGACCGCGCTCCGGTGGAGCTGCGAGGTATGCGTTAATACTTGATCATTTTTTTTCCCCCCCTCTCCTCGTGGAATATCCTCGTTCAATTTCGCGTCATTTCCCTCTTCCCGGCGTCAACAGTCGCATCGATTTTCTATGAGTTTTGTTCGTCGTTTGGAAATGGAGTGCAAGAACGGAGAGAGAAAAGAACGTGAGACGAGCCGCCATCGAAAAACTCGAAAAATCTCAAATTCAAATGTTGCGTTGCTGGAAAGACGGTGGGGGAGGGGGAGGAGGGTATCGACCGGGGCGTACAGAGCCGCCACGTCGAACTAAAACGAGCAACACGGGATCTCGCGATACGAAAAATTCGAAAGCACCTCGAGCATGAGCCAAAATGTTTACCCGCCGAATTTATAGCGGTCGTGTATCGGTGAAATTTCAGTATGGTCGTTCGCTGTGTTAGTTTTTCGAGGATAAAAGTCATATTCTCCGCGAGGTTTTTTCCACCACCTATACACAGTCAGTCACGAAAGTCTCCGTACATCTCTGTCGCGCTTATTATACGTCCGTCTGTGAAATTTATTGCGTAGTGTACACGGTCAAATTTCAAGTGTTTACTATGAAACAGGAAAGAGAAGAATTTTGGACATTTCATGGACGTTTGTTACTTAGTTTTTGAGAAATGCAATCCACTTGTTTAGAAGAACTGGATTGTACGTGTATTCGTACAAATTCACAGTTTTGAGAATGTGAAAAAATGGCAATAGATTGAAGATGGTTTTACGTGGTAGTGTTGGGGAACACTACGTATACTTTGAACACTTTAAGCAATTGTGCGTATTCTGTGTAATCTCGCATTTTCATATTTTCTACAAACCCATGAAAATATACAGTTTGAGAAAATATATGTAATCTTGTGGAAATTTATTCCGATTATAACTGTAGTAACAAGAAAACATTCTGTACAGTTTAATGCACTATGATAACGTAATACAATATTTGACATAATACAGTTATTTCCTCAAAATCTATAACTTTAACTCATAAATAAATCCAGAAAATGTTTCCAACCCTTTCTTTTCTTTAAATATTCAAAAATGACAAAGTTAGAACACTGTGTCATGGTAATTGTACGATAGATTTTGTTATTACGTTCGAATAGTTCGTTTCTTCGAAATCTACACGCATGACTTTACTAAGCAAATAAATTAACGTCTCTTTAAATATTCGAAGTTCACTTTGTAGAGTTTAAATATCAAATACACCATCATTATAATTACACGGAAGATGGATTATCCATCATCTCTAATTATATAACTAAACGTCGCTATTATATTCGATACAAAAAACACTCGTTACCTCGAAACGTTAACTAATATCGCTGTCCATAAAAAACGTTTCAAATTCTCATTTACCTCCGAATATTTGAAATTTTCAGATATACGAGTGTAGACCCTCATAACGAAATTCATCTAGTTTCCAATAAATTCCCTCGTCTTTTTTCTCCTCTCTTTCCCCGGACAAATTTCGAAAAGTCGATTGACTCGTGGCGCACGATATTTGAACAGCTCCGTAAGAAAAATAAATATAGAACGACAAAGAAAAAAAAAAAAAAAAAAACGACAGACAGAACCGTTTCGCTATGATTTTCGTTGACAATCTCCGGGGGTGATGGTGGAATAGAAATATAAAGAGGAATTCTGGCGAACAAGCGTACGCTTGTACGATAAAACTCCACGCTTAATAACTAGTCCTGGATAAAATCCGGGAAACTAATAATACGTGACAAATTCGAGCTTAAAGCGGGGATCCATGGGGAGAAGCCAGTTGCGTCGCTGTATTACTCGAAAATCGGTCCTCAGAGATGCACGTAGCCGCGTTTCTGCCTTCCGGGGATTTGCGAATGCAGCCACTATGACGAAAAAGGAAAGGGGTGGGGTTGGGGAGGGGGAAAAAACCCTCGGAGATTCGTTACCGGATGGGTTTTTGGTTCATCTGCGATCTTCGTTTCCCCTCCTGCCCACGTGCGCTGTGAAAATTGGCTCGCTAATGGTACTGGATTCAAAAGGAGGCCGTGAAACACTCACTCGCGAGTATATGTTGACGTATTAGAGACCGATGGACTTTTAAACGGGACGATATTTGTTCCACGTACAGTCGAATGAATAGCAATTACCGCTGCGAAACAGTGAAATTTATAACAATTGAATTTCTGTTTTAATTTCAATTTGTAACACACGTGAAATCATATTCCTGTCGGCTGAATATTTAGCTGATTGACTAACGTGTTTCGTCATTTTTGTAATTCAACCGTGTGAACTGTGATTGTTTAATGCTCGGATTGTACATACCGTAGAATTCAGGATTGTCGATAATTACTCTACTGTACATTTTTAATAGCAATAGTCTTGAGATCTATATTAGTTTTGAAAATATGGTTAAAAGGCCAAACTTGTACGAAATTGCTTTGCTAATTAAACGTCATAGAGAGCACTTTGCTTTGCTTTGCTTGTTTTACACGAATATTTTGATTGATAAGCAACCAAGTACCATAATTTCATTATGATTTCTCTTGAACACGCGTGATTTGTACTAAATTTTTCCTTTTAAATTTCTCTTTCTTCAGTATCGACCACTTTTTTCGAACAGTAACAGCCTTCAGTGTGACGTTGTAGAAATTTGCACAAATTTTGAGAGTGTAATTAAACAAACCTGTACAAAACTGTTTTGCTAACTAAACTCTACTAACCAGAAAGCACTTTGCTTTGCGTATTTTACACAAATCTCTCGCCGTTACCTTCGCTGCAATTTTCTGCAGATGCATAAAAATCAACAGTCTGCTTATATAAATATCGCGCCCCGTGACTGCTCGCTCGGCAAATCGTACAGTTCATAATTAATCGTCGGAACGTCGGAACCGAAAAGAGCCGGCTGCACCGTCGCACAAGTCTTAACGCACTTGATAATTAACGACAGAAGAGAATTTCACGAGTGGCATTCGCGCGGTATGAAACATTCAAGGAATGAACCCTCTGATCTCCCCTATTGATCCTATTGATCTTTGGCTACCAAGGGCGAGATCCTCGTTCGAGAAAGTTGATCGAGTATTAACAACGTCTTCTTCAACCCGACCCGATGACAAATGATAACGAGAGTTACGAGAGAGAGAGAGAGAAAGGTGACAAGGATCTGCGACATGCATCGCGACTGCAAGTTGGAGACGTCCCGCGATACCGGCTATTATCGTCGCAGCTCGGCGACATTATTCTTGTTGTCACCGGCTCGAACGGGAACGTTACGACGCGTAACGATCTTCCTCGTTTCGACTAATGGATTCTGCGAATCTACCGGGTCACACCGGGCGCAATACTGCTCGATGTGAACGCCCTCGAGGCACAGGCACCAAATGGCTGCCGCGATTAAACGCGATGCGTATCTACTTTCTCTCGAGATTCCCCTCGGCTCCTCGTCTTTGGCTCGTAAATCGGTTCCGAATTCGAAGAGCGCGCGGCTGCAAGCGAGCAGAGACGCGAGAGAGAAGCTCTCCTTTGATTCGAGCGACCGGGAGCGACTGGCTCGTCGGTGAAACGTCATCGTCGTCCGTAATCGCTGGAAATTCTACCCCGCTTGAACGCTTTGATCCGCCACTGTGTTTTCGAAGCACTCTTCTTCCGGCCGCGTTGCGAGCCCTTTTCGAATCGCGGCCGTGTTCCAATGGGCTGGAATTCAGCAGTCTACCGCACAAAGAGATCCGCTTCGTTTTCGTCGACGCAGCACCCACCAGCAGTTTCGCTTCGGCCTGCCAAAACGACAGCTCGTAAGTCGTCGACATTTATCCCTTTCTCCCCCGTCTCGTTGCCGAACGACGAATCATTAAACCTTGCGTCGACGTTCCCTCGTTGTCCTCTTAACGATATTAGAGAGCAGAACGGTGGTATTACGGCCTATCGGACCCTTCGCGACTGCCGCACTTTTGCAGCGAAAACGTTTGGGCTAAATGCAGAGAAAGTTGTTTTCTTCTTTCTCCCCTAACAATAAACAAACCAGTCGGCAACACGAGATTTCTTTTTCGTTCTGCTCGAAAAGAAATGTTACTGTATTATATATTACAGTATTGTAGTATTATATAGTATTGCATTATTATAGTATTACGTAGTATTATAGTATTATTATATGGTATTATACAATATTATCCAGTATTATGGTATTTTATAGTATTATTATTGTATTATTATAGTATTATATAATATTATATTATTATGTAGTATTGTATTAGTACTACATAGTGTTATAGTATTATTATAGTATTATACAGTATTGTAGTATTATTATAGTATTATACAGCATTATAGTATTATTATAGTATTATACAGTATTATAGTATTATTATAGTATTATTATTGTATTATACAATATTATATAGTATTACGTAGTATTATTATATAGTATTATACAGTATAGTATTATTATATAGTATTATACAGTATTATGCAGTATTCTGGTATTTTATAGTATTATATAGTATTATATTATTATTATAGTATTATTGTAGTATTATACAGTATTATAGTATTATTATTGTATTATTATAGTTTTATATAGTATTATAGTATTATTATAGCAGAATATAGTATTATATATTATATAAACTATAAATTGTATATCCTTTCATAATATTTTGAATACGAACCTAAAATTTTCAAAGTTATTCGCTCGTTATATTCCATAATGAAAGATTTTTCTGAATCAGAATAAATATACTGGTATTTTTCCTCGTGTATGCCAATATACACATTTTATCATGGATGTTATTCCATAGGACGTTTGTGAATTAGAAACACGCAACGAGCGCTCATCTTGTGAAGAGCTGCAAATTTTTGGTTTACAAACAATAAAATTGATTCACTTTTGGTCTCTGACGTTACTACGAACAATTAAAGAATAATTTTAAGATCTTTGTCAGAAGGCCATATTATCCTTAATTTCTAAAATGCGTCATTTCCATAATGTTGCGTTAAATTCAAATAAATTATTTTTCTTTCGATTTTATTTTTCAACACACACAATCTTGAATGTTTAAAATAGTTGGCCCATCTAATGAAGGATTGAAAGAGGATAACATCAAATAAATATATTGAAAGTTTGACACTCTTGGACTTTTGGTAATTTTCACGAGTAAATTTAGAATAATTTAAACCACGAGTCAGATCTTGACACTCTCAAATACACGTGACTTCAGTTGTCCAAATATCAATACAAATAAATAAAAATATCTATCAAAATAATGAAAACCTATTTAATAAATAAACTTTATTAAATGAATACATAATATAATAAATTGTAAATAAATAATTTGATAAATTTTAAATAAAGATTTATTTAATGGCAACTTTAGATTCAAATGATGTTTCTCAATATTTAAATAGTGATAATTTTAGAATTAAATAATATTTTTCATACACAGTGACAGATATTGGATTTATAAAACATTTTGTGCGAATATCGGAATCCTGTTTGAAGCATTCAGCGGAAAGTGTGTGTTGAAAAGAAACTCGGATTCTACTCTGCTCCATCGCTCTTTCAATATGCATCTTCGAAGGGTGTAATACGAATTATTAATTATCCAAAGTACGTCGGAATGGCGGTACGTGCTGGCCGCACGACAATCGAATTGTCCACGAGACCAAAATGTTCGTCTCTCGGTTACATTTGTTCGAACATCATTATACGCGTGTGGATTCAGTGACGGTTACTGATGGCTTCGCTATCAATCCAAATGTTCCTAGATGGATCGATAGCAATTACACGAACGCACCTGGTAAATTATTATCAAACCGTCTGTCATATCCACGAAACTATTAATCTACGCATATTGATAACATTGACGCGGCGATAAATCATCGGCAACTCTTGCCGATTTTCTATGACCATAGACACAGTTCTGACGTTCGATATTAATTTTTCTGCCCTCTCGAATAGAGACAGAAGCGATATATGTGAATTACGATCTTCTTTCCTATTCGCAACGTGATATTTTCGTCATTTTTTAGACGGATCACTCTCCTTTCTCTCGTTCGACTTTTCAACGATGGCAAAAGTATAAATCATGATCATTCAGAGTATCAGAGACACGTATCAGAGAAACGAAAGGAACAGGAAAAAGTTTTTACGGTGCAACGAAGAACAGAAACTTTTACGAAGAGCAGCAAATTTGTACAAATGCACCGTTTTAAATCTAGAAAATTTCTATGAAAGTATTACGAATTGTTGGCTTGATCACTTTGGTAGACTCTTTTGTAATTTTGTTTATGGAAATGTCACAAATGGATTTACAATTATGCTTCATCGTTCTCGTTAAATGTTACCTATTGTGATTTTTTCGCAGTATTCATAAAATATCACAATGTTCCGAAAAGAGTTTTGTGTATGCGAGAGTTTAGTTTTATAGAGTTTAATTGTACAGGTTTATTTCGATGTTGATGCTTGCAATGACCTTGATTGGTTACGCATGGTGTGGCGAAAATTTTGCTTTCTCACATGCATTTTCTTATAGCTGAGCTAAGCTTGTCTGTCATCTACAATCAATTATAAAACTCTACGTGGATCTGTCAGAAATAGAAGTGTTTCAAGAATAACAAGAATTTTAAACGTTTCATGGTCACTGCTTTATTTCTCAGTCAAAATAGTATAACAACGAAGTTCATTATACAATTATAATAGACACACAAAATAGTTTCTTACCAGAATAAGATTTATTCGTTTTATCGATTAATTTATCGTTTCTCTTTTTTTTAGATTAATTTAAAGTTTCAGAATTGCATTAAATGCCTAAAATATACAACGTTCTCCATATATTTTCTATATATTTTAACGTCTCTTCTGTCTGTTTAAAAAAAATACAAATTCAAATATTTTTCACGCGATGTTTGAAGAATCTAATCTTAATTGACAAATTAATTAAAACCAATCAAACCCATTCGAAACCTTCCTTCTTCCATCTGAAGTATTTGGAATCCGACAAATGTATGTAAACTTGTGCGAATGACTATAGAGAGTGAGGATTGGGATTTCCCCGAGGAACATTGTATCATGAAAATCAAGTGAAGAATAAATTACGCAATTACGCGCAATATCGAAATTCCAAACGCTCTTAAATGTCGGATTTTATCATTTTGTCATTTTATCGTTCAATTTTATCATTGTTCATTCGTCGTGATAAAGCACGCGTTCCCCCCTCGACGTCTGAACAGATTAGGCGAACGCGATCGAGAAGAAGAATGACGTTGACGAGAAGCCTATCAAACGAGAGATCTGAATTTTTAGCTATTCTAACTTTTATGGCACGGCGGCTGACGTCATTTATCGATTTTCCAACAGCAGAGCTACAGATACGTCGCGTACGAACTGTCTCTTCGCAAAAAAATTGTTAAAATTGGTATACAATTGTCTCTTCGAAAAAAAATTGTTAAAACTGGTATATAATTGTCTCTTCAAAAAAGAAAAAGAAAAAGAAATTGTTAAAATTGGTCTTCTTCTTCTTCTTCTTCTTCTATTTTTCTTTAATGTCGCATCGACAGCGAGGTCATTAGCGACGACGGTGCCATTAGATATGTGTATAGTAGTTTATGTTTTTGAGATATTTTAATATTCTTTGTATGTCATTTTAAAAAGTCAGGTTTATGTTTGCGTTGATTCTGTATTTCTGTCTTTGGGTTTCTGTTGGTGTGGCATTCGTGTATGTGGGTTATTGTTAATGGATGGTTATTGCAATGAGTGCAGGTGGGTGGTGCAGATTTTTTGATTTTGTGTTCGTGTCAGCTTGGTATGACAGGTTCCTAGGTGTGTGATAATTATTCCTTCTTTCCTGTTGTTAAAGTTTGGTGTTTGCTGATGAAAAATCTTGGATACTTTTGTGTAGTTGAGTGCTTTTAGTTGTTTTCCATGTATTGTTCCATTCATTTTTTGCTACTTTTTTGCAGTGGATTATTTGGGGATTGGAAGATGGTTGCGATTGTTAATAAGCGAGGGATTGTTAGTAATTGTGGCTTCTTTCGCTGCTGCGTCGACTTTTTCATTTCCTTCCATTCCTGGATGAGCTGGAATCCAGAGGACTGTGACGTTTGTGTTAGGTTGGTTGTGGTTTAGTTCTTGGATGGTGGATATTAGTTGGTTTTCTTGATCACATGATTTCGTTAGGGATTTTGTAACGCTGATGGAGTCGGTGTATATGGCGATCCGGGCTTCGTTACTTGAGTGTGCAAATTTAATGGCTTCCAGGATGGCATAAGTTTCGGCTGTGAAGATGGATGATGAAGAAGGGAGATTTTGTGTTTTTTTTGGGGGCTTTTTTGTTGGTATATAATTTCGTTGCGAAGTTTTCCGAATGGTGATTGATCAAAGACGCTTCTAGTTGCGACGCGGTGCAAGTTGAAGTACGCGAATTTCCTTTTCAGAGAATCCCTTTGACACGCGAGCAATTTTTTCCCCCCGGGCAAATTCGATTCCCTCTGTTTCATCCGATGATGATGTTTCCTCGATATTTCGATGCACGAAGATCCGCTTATGCGTATTTAGAAGCAGGCGCGAGATGATTCCTCATGGATGAACGAGAAAACAGAATGTAGAATAAAATTTGTTCGAGGGCTCGTTTGAAGTGGAAATCAAGTTTAAAAGTCTTGAAAACTGCGTATTATATTACGTACAATGCAATAATCAGATTTCGTGTGAATCACCCTTCATTCTTATTAAGATATACACATTTGCTACAATTGAAACATTTTGCACAATTGATGCTAATTTGAATACAAGTTGCAACTGTTTCATTCATTTATAACATGAAATCATCGTTGATTTAGTTTTATACTATCATCTAGCTGGCTCGTTATATCAAATGCACGGTATAATGAGTCAGTATACGAATAAAGTTATTTTATACGACAAATCGATTCCCGAAAAAAATTGCTATACCTCAGCATACATCGAAATTCTGAAACTGAAAGGAAAGTTAAGAGCACGAAAATTTTCTGCACTGTCCACAAAAAATTCTAAATCATCTCAAATGCACTTGGAATTTTTCTTTTTTTATGTCTACTGTCGTTCAACAAACAGCAACTCTCAACTTGATATTACGTCAAAAGATCATCGAAATCGGCAATGAATCTCAACAAATTTGATTTTATATTATTTCCCCACTTTTTCGCGAGGGGAAATTTTCACTTGCGCCTGTAATTCTCATCGTTCGCGAACGATTTTCAAAATCGACAAATCGACATCGAATATATCGATATCGCGAAGATCGAGAATTTTCGTGATTTTTCGCTGTTACCGTAAATAATTATCGTGCATCGAACGAGAAACTCAAAGGTTTGTTCTTATCGATCGGCTGGATGCTAGAGTTGCAGCGAACCGATGTTAAAAATAAATATAACGCGATATCTGATCTGGAATTTGGATAAATCGCAGCCGAGCACGGTCAATCACGGGCCAATGTGGAGGCATCGTTAAGTTATCGAGCATGGGAAATTATTAACAAAACGATAGTTGCGCGAGATGAATTAATTGTACCGCGTACTCTGTGTACCCGCCACCGAGGCTGGCCGATCATATTGATTATGATCACTCGCGTATTTTACACGGCTGAAGAACAGACAAATATTCCAAACATTCGGCCGACGGTATCGGCTCGAAGGAAAATATTTGACTTTTAACTGCTGCGCGGAGGCGAACGTTTACTTTAGAAACAACAAATGATTTTTCGTCGATTTTTAAGCGCTTTGTCGTTTCCAAACACGCGCGCGCACCGTCGTTTATCGCCGGGGAAACGAAAGAGGGAAACGAAAACAAGTATCGAGCCGGCCGATGTATTTATTTCGACGCGTGCTCAACCACGTTAATTAGAATAATACGGATCCCAACTTATTTCCCGCCATAATTTACGCGATTGTTTCCGCGTTTATTGCGGGCGAAAAATGAACCGCAACTGGCGTTTCCTCTTTCTTTCTTTCTCTCTCTCTCTCTCTCTTTCTTTTTTTTCTTTTTCCTTTCGCTTTCCCCTCTTTTACCCGCGGTAAAATATCTTTATGCGTTTGGAGTTTTATCGGTCGTACACGAGCCTCCCCGCGTTCTCGCTATACTTTTTTTTATATTTCCTCTTTATGCTTTCAGCCGCATCGTTGCGCGCCAAAGAGGAAAACGTGGCGGCCGCGTTGCACGTTGCTAACAATTGTTTCGAAGCGATCGAAAAACGAAAAAGTTGAAATTATGTCAGTCCGCGGGAGAAACGGAAAATTTCGAGGGCTTTCGTTGCTTATCTGCTGACGAGATACGATAACTATTAACGTGCCTGTCCTCATTTCCGTGTTCCAGTATATCGATTTTACGATAAAAATAATGTAAAAGAATGATGATAATGATGTTGCGAATGAAAGGACACGATAAAAATAATGCAAAAAGAAAAAGAAGAAAAACACCTTAACCGTTTAACCCTTTTGTAGGTTAGGCTGGTGAATATATTTGCCACAAACTTGTGTTTTTCTATGTTACGTTGTAATACAGATTGTAGATATTTACGCATTAATGGAAAACTTGATGGTAAATACACAATGCACGTAATGTGCAAAAATGTACAAAGGAAAATAGTAATTATAACAACATGTAGAAAAACCAATCTTTTACCCAAGTTTCTTTTTTTTAATTACGTTGAAGAAAATTTAGAAATGTATAAAAATTTTCGTTCTAAATTATGAACAACATTATTGCGACCGTTCCTATCATTTTTAGATACGATATGTACGATATGTATTCCTACCAAAAACCGTAGGCATTCAGGTTCGACGAACGATTTGACGTTCTGTCAAGTATACTTACGATGTCCTAGCAGACACACGTTGAGACAATTTGACAAAATTTCTAAAGAATCATTACGTCAGAATTCAAATGAAGTGAATTCTCTACATTTCAGTTTTCTTTTTGATTGTTCAACAGTATTGTTCTATAAAGGTTGAGTTTAAGTTGTAAAAACAAAAGGAAGGAGGAATATACTTTTCCTCACTTGCATAAATGAATTTACAAAGATTCAAAAAGAAGAACGCGTATGGTTTAGTTATACAGAACAACTTTTGTAAAATAAAAAGAAAGAGAAGCATATAATATTTCTTTTCATTCTTATAAGTTTCTTTCGTGCAATTTACTTTGGTATTAGAGCACATAAACGGGACAGTCACCCTATTTCGTTATAACCATGTCAACTGTACGATGCCGTAACATCTCACGTAACTACTTACTCTATATTCTATGGGTGGAATGTCTGTCTCACACAGTGGCAATATTTATGCGAGGCAACGACAAAATATTTTACACCTGTCCTTCAGTATTTAATTAAATTGGACGAAAATGAGATATTCTGCTCTCTACTTCTGCAAATTACCTTTGCAAATATGACCCTCGAATTTTTATATTTCAATCTTGCGTTCAATGTTAGCAGAACAGAAAGTACAACGAGTATCAAGACTAATGTTTAAACTCGAGATGTCTGTTTAATTCGAAAAAAAAGTGGATTGAAAATGATCGAAGGAATCGAGCAAGATTAAACTACAGACTTTCCCAGAACAGTCACATCTGTAAGCTGTTAAAGAACTGAATTATTATCGACGATGACGACACTGATACACATGATCACTCGAGCAATAAAATAAATCGACGTAACGTCGCGAGATGTTCCTGCGGAAACGAGAGATTTAATTCACAAAAGAAAGAAAGAAAGCAGAAACGTAGAACGTATCGAGAGTTATGCGCGTATACAGAGTGGGAATTCGTAGTGCAACCGAGCAGGTGGTGGTTCTACGTCAAAAGATAAGAAAAAAATTTGGCATAACATTTTTTTATCTGGGGCTCGGTTTTCGAGAAAATCGACTTTAACGTTTGTTCATCTATGTGAACGATTTAGTTGTCTGTTCTTTTACCGCGGTTGTCTCTGTCCGAGATAGTGTTTACAAACATTATTTATTGTGCGGTTAAAGCAGTACAGAGTGTTCTGATTATTAATTTTTATTATTAATTTAATATTAAATTAATTTTTTATTCCTTATTGCTACTTTCTATCGCAATGCTACAGTACAGTACACTATTGCAAGTATTGTTGAAAATGTCCTCCTCGTTGTTGCATACACAAGTTTGCTCGACGATACCCGAACAGAATGTAAGCTGATGTCGTTTTTCAGTTTCTCAGTTTCAATTCCTCCATAATCTTTTGAAATATTGTCTTTGAAAACTTGTTCTTTGATATGCCGCCATGAAATAAAATCTAAAGGCGCGAGGTCCGGAGATCTTGGTTGAGGCTTTTTTTCAGTAAATAATTAATCGTCAGTGCTTCGTGCAATAAATAATGTTTCCAACAAATACGAACAAACTTTAAAGTCGATTTTCTCCAAAAACCGAGCGCCAGATGAAAAAATGTTACACCAAATTTTTCTCTTATCTTTTGATAAGTAGAATCATCCCCTGCTCGGTCGTACCACGAATTCCGGCCCACCCTGTATAACCGCGTTAGTATAGTATACAACCGCCATTCCACCACGCCCGGCGGCATTGTGCCTCCCGTTATTTTTTTTCTCCCTTCCCGTTCTCCTTTGTATCACTGTTTTCTCATTCGGTTGAATAGCGAGAGTCACCCCCTTTGCAGAACGCGCGACCCGACCGACGAGCCACTGATCCCATTCTGAAGCCAAGATTCAAGGGAACGTTCGATTCCCTTAAACATCAATTACGTCCCGTCCAACTGTTTGCCACTTTCCGGGAACAAGTATGCCTCTGACTAGGATTACGCGAGCTTCCGGAGTTTGGTTTCCCTTGCTCTCGACGGGGTTCGCAACTTGCCCCCGATTGGACCTAACTTGCGATCGGAAAAGTTGCATGGAAAAATGCCGCGGTTCCCTGCCAACCCCCGTTGGTAACTTGGCGGATATTTTCTTAATGAAAATCGATCCGTGTCCTATCCTCAGCGATCGCCTTTCGCTCGCGTAGCCCACGCGTAAGTAATCCGTGGTGAGATCATCTCCGAGCTGAAGCTCATTTTTGCACCGCGCGGCGGCCAATTTGAACGAACAAATTGAATCGTTCGTGTCTCTTGCCATTAGAATTCATTAGCCACGAGCGAGTGATATACGATGTGCAGGTCTGAATTTTCTTTATAATTCGAGCGTTGATCGCTTTGTATGTTTAGTTTCACGGTAAATTTCGTTTGTTGCATTTTAGCATTTCATCGAGAAAGCTAAAATAATGCGAAATATAATTTCATGAGGAACATCGTTGTATAACATAGTAAACGTCAAATGGTCATGATAGTAACTAAATTAATGATTAGCGAAATGCTAGACTAGCGTAATTAACAAAGGAATAGATTTTCACATTTCTATTAGCTATTTTGGTTTCGCTACATTGTATCTCAAAGAGAATATTTAAAAGTGTACAAAAAATTATAGACTCAAGAAACAGTGATTGAAATAGTGCATCAGTATTATATTTACTTCTCTGAATTGATTACAGAAACGGGCATTTGTACTGTTAATCAAATTAGATATTCTGCAGAACTTCGTTGTATTGTAGACACGTCTTAGTATCATATATTGATGTAATATGAGGTAATAGTTAATATTTAATAATTTTAATAATTTTTTAATATTTAATATAAATATTGTATTATTTAATTTTTTAAATTTATCATAAATCTGTCAGAAGTTGGTATATTTATTCAAAATAAAATTCAGCACAATCAATACACTTTCACCAACGATTTATTAATTTATTTATTCCACTTTGTGTTTCATATTAAATTGTTCTTTATATAACTTTCAGACCGACTTGAATGAATATTGAAGAAAGTACATACGTTTCTATCATCCAACACGAAATAAATTATTAGTGTCAATAGTCAGCAATATAAAAATAGCACTGTACCACAAAGCGTAATCCTGCTACAACTATCAGTCTCAAGTTTTCGATTTTAACAAAATTACTCGACGACTCGAATAAAGCTTCGAAATATGTGCTCGGGAAGATTCAAACGATTTCGTGAAAACAAAAACGCATCATCTCTCTCTCTCTCTCTCTCTCTCTCTCTCTCTCTCTCCACCATCTCGCCATCAGTCCGAGAAAATTTCCCAACGTTTCGGGCAACGATGTTTCGCGGGCAATTTTCGCGCGAGACCCCCCTCCCCTCGCGAGCCACGTTTCATCGGAGAGCAACGTGTAATTGATTTTTGGCAACTAAAGTTTAGATCGTCGTTTTGTCGCTCCGCTTTATATAGGCGTGCTATAGACAGGCTATAGTTTCGAGTTATTAAATTGCCGAGCGAGCCAGCGCGCGGATAGACAGGATTGTTTGATGTTCCAATCTCTCTGATTAACTATCCTGTCTACGGGGCCGGGTAATATCGTTACACTTTTTGCCGGAAACCCAGTTAGTCAACCCATCATGGGTTCCCCCGCGGTTAATTTTATCGAGAGCAATAGCCAACGAGTCGTCTAATCTTGCAGGAAACACCGGCCACTGGCCCCAGTAAGTTTCCCCGAGCGTTTCTCCGTTACGCGTTTGATCCGTCGGGGCTCAACTTCCGGGAGGGTTTAGCCTTCGCCTGACCATTTTCTTTTTCGTTTTCTCTATTTAGACTAGGAACAACCAGTGTCATGAGCTTCAAACCTGTCGAGATCGAAATTCGTCCCCTTTTCTAATAGAATATACGGTTTCGAACGTGTACACACGTGGAATCAATGTAGCGTTATCCTGTAATTCGTATTTCTAAACGTGTAATAATTATTCGATTTAGGTGTGCGTGTGAAATTTCGTTTCTTCGCGTGAATTTGTCAGTCAATTGTCAGTGATCGATCGCATTAAAAAAGAAGAAATTTGTTATAAATCACGTATGCCTTGGAAAGATGTACGATAAAAATCTCGAAATATTATCATTAATTGTTACAAACGATTACAACATTCTTGTGCTACACACTGGATAAGTTAAAGATAGCACGCTCTGTATTTTCTTGTGTCATGTATCGTAAACTAGAGAGATTGCGTAGATTGTTGTTACATCAATATCCTTGGGTATCGATGTACATGTAGCATGTTGAACGCCATTACCGAGAAACGCAATCTCTTGGAAATACAAAAACGAAAATGTAAATATTGCTCACAGCCGCGTGGTAGACAAATTCGGACAAGTCTTAACATTTACGTCTCTCAGTCGTACGGGAGCTATCGAAAGCGTAACATTCGTGTGAAATATGGTCAGTTAAGTGCGTATTAACATTTGTAAAAATGGATGGCGAGAAAGAGCTGAGATACACGTGATGTTGAAGTTGAACGAAGAACATTATTCTGTGACAGAAATAGCCAAAACAGTTAACAAAAGTCGTAGAGTGACGATGAATTTACCAAAAGATTCCGATAATTGTGGAAAAAGAAAAAAAATTGTCTGACGATCACAGTGTTTAATAGTTCGTGATAAACGTGCTGTAGTACGTGTAGCGTCAAATTCAAGCTCGACTGCGAGACACATTGCAGAGGAAGCTAGAGTTACGACAAATGTTAGGAATGTTCGACGTCTTTTGAAGAATCACGAACATCTGAAACGACGAAAATTGCAACGAAACCTTTGAACGAGGTTTACACGCGAATAAGAAACGGCGAAGAATCATGTTCACCGATGAGAAGAGGAATTTAGACGAACACGACTACTATTATCACGATTTACAAAAGAAGCAACAATTTCTGAGTCGTCGACTACGGTAAGATGGAAATAAAATTTATTACCGAAAAATTAAATAGTAAAAAATATATTGAAACGATTGACGAACAAATTGACACGTATGCGACATAAATTGTCGAAAATGAGTACCTTTTTCAACGTGATAACGCGAGACTAGTAAAACAATTCTTTGCAAACAAACAGTTTGTGTTTTAGAGTGTGTATGTTCATTAAGACTTTGTTTATCATGGTTTCTACGAACCAGCTAATGTTGAGTTTCAGATATAAAATACTCGTCAAAATTAATCAACTTTTATTATCCTTGTGTACCATCTCTTATTATTCGAACAAATAAGAGTAGGATCTATAGGAACAAAAATTTTCGAAAAGAATTTTTATTCTGCCAAACGCTAAACTCAGATTTTCTTGATACACTGTGAAATGCTTCTTAGAGTTATTTGGTATTTTCTTTAGTAATACGTAAAGTTTGTTATTGAATAAAACAACGAAACATAGACATACGGTCCAGTCTGCAGCCAGTTACATAGTGTTTCAGTCTGTTTTTGTCAGATTTATGCGATCGCAATGCCGAGATTTCTCTCAAATTTCCCTGCTTAAAATTATATGGAAATACTTTCTCAAGTGATCCGATACAGCTTTAACCACGATAAACCGCAATCAACATTAACCACGAAGGATTAAAGCGCGGATACACGAATTACACGCGTAGTGTCTCAGTGTCCGTGAAACAGCTACCTCCATTTTCCACCCTTGTCATAAAAAGTTCTTAAGCCAGGGTGGGGTTACGGGGAAACGATAAGCAGAGGGGATTATTATTGGATCGCAAGATAGGAAGGGAAAAACACGTTTGTTTGACAATGGTCGTTAAACGGCTATCGAATTGGCGTCGTTTCAACTGTTGCGCGATGATGTCCAACGCGGTAACCACCGATAAGGGTGGCTCGTGGCAGGCGATCGTAATGACCTCGAATAAAAGAGGCGAGGTAAACGTTAAACGGGCCAACGCGTTCGTCTATGAATTACCAATTAAACACCGTCGATCGAGCCGTTTCTTTCTCCTCGTTTCTTTTCACCCTGGCGGCAACACGATTTCTCAATTTGATTGTAAATGCGGCGGATGCTTGAATTTGGCGTGTCGCTGTCAGAACGGAGAGGTAATAAATTGGACGGCCAATAAGGGCGAGCTCGAGGAACGAGAATGGAAAGGTTCGAGAAAAAGTAGAAACGTGATAGACGGAGGCAGTGTAAGGAAAAACGAATCAAGTCGAAGGAGAGGTGAATTATATTTTTCGAAACGTTTTTCGCGCCTCGTCGTCTGAAGTTTGTCCCCCCTCCCCCCTCCCGTCCCCTCCCCCCTCTGTTTTTAGTTACCGCGGAATATCGTTATCGAGATGTCGTTATTCTCGTACCGCTAAAGTTCGTGAACGCGATTTCGCCGGGGAAATTGACAAGGTGGGCATCGATCCGTGGAAGTAGAAACGTCTCGCCGTGGAAAACGGAGGGAATATTGAAAACCGTTTCGTGCTGGTACTGCAACTGTCTCGCGATTCTACTGATAATAAATAAATTCGTCGAACGGTATAGCATTCTTGATGCGAGGGATATTTAATAACAAGTGGGTGGAAATTAAACAGCGAAACGAGAAATAGACAAGGGAGACGGGAAATGAAATAAATGTGAAACAGGTGATCCGTGCTGGGTATTGCAACTTCGCCACGATTTTACCGATAATAAATAAATTTGTCAGACTTTCGATGCTTTTTGGTGCAAATGATGCTTAATACAAGCGAAATGAAATATCAAAATATCGAGCAGAATGGAAAATATTAAAAAGAGAAGATTCGATTAGAATAAAATTTAGAACAAATAGCACGTTCGTTTTATTAAGTATATTACAAAAACGAATTTTTTTTTTGTGTGTGTGACAAATGTCAATTTTGTAAACGAGAGATGTTCATTTTGTTCTGACTTACTCAGATTCGAGCGTTATGGCAAGAAGAATGATTTGTTCGAAAGAATGAAATGAACAGGCCTGTAAATTTATGTTCTTAGTATATGAAAGTATTTATATTCTTATATAAATATATAAATATAAGTATTTATATTCTTAGTAGATTAAAAGTCACCACGTGACGTATTTTATCGAGTGTTGGCATGTTTGTATCCAATTGATTTTGAGATCTGTGAGTGGATGAAAACTTCGGTATGTCATCAGGATATCAGGACAGAAGAAATGACTGTTCAATAGTTTGAACAAATACAGATATAATTCCACGTTTGTATAACGAGATTCTTTGTAAAGTTTAAACTTGAGAGCAGAGGAATATAATTATGGTCGAATATGGACAATGGCTGTTCCACTTGGAATAACAAAAAGATTTCTCTCCCTTTCTGTTTCTTTCATAATCGTCGTTCATGATGTCGTTCTGTTTCATCTCAAGCGTTTCGTAATATTATAATTCCATCGCGACAATTACTATCTGTTCTTTTACTCACGTTTTCGCTTGTCTTCTTGAGCTGTTTGGAAGCCTTCCACCAAGTCAGAACAGCCGGTGGTCTCGACCCGGTGCTCTGACATCTGGTCTCGTACTTCTTTCCCGCTGATAGAATCTTGTCCTTTCCCATAATTTCGACTTTCAATGGTTTCACTGAAAACGTCGATAAATGTCAGGCGGTGTTTCTAATGGGTGGAAACTCGACCTCTTAACTGGAAGAAGAGTAACTCGTCACTTGGATTCCTAATCTCCAAGTATAATCGGATCCTTCAATTGATGCCATCGTTATCATTACTGGTAATGGGAAATTTCAAAATGAAGGAGACAGATGTATATTCTGATGTATTAATTTTTTTTTATAATTGGACATGTAAAGAAACATTTGTGAAAATCAATAGATGTAGAAAATTTTGGTTAAAAAATGACCCAGTTAAGAGGTTAACAATTTCACAAGGTACGAGTATGCATCATAAAGTTTCTTCGACAATTCTAAAATGTGATTTTGCCAAGGTTTCTAGCTACGAATCGGCATCGTGAGATTTTCTCTTTCAAATTGTCGACAGTATTCCAAATGTGTTGCGTTTTCTTTAATACTTTATAATTTGTTTATTTGTTCGTTCAAATAAACGGGGGGAAATCTCTCAGAAAGAGATAAAAGAAGGCGTCGAGGTTTTAAACGAAGACATTACACGAAAAAGGAAAAGAGGAAGAAAGAAACAGAATTGAATAAGAGACCAAGATGAAGGAGAATAATAATATCAGCGTAAACGAGATGAATTAAATGAAAATAGTAACAGATAAATGTTGAAATTACAGTAACAGATGAAAATAATGAAGATGGATCAGTTTGGGAAGAAGACAGTAAAGTAGTAAATAGAAAGAGTCTGTACGATATCTATCTTAGATGTAAAAATATAATAATATATAATATATAATAATATAATAATATAATATATAATCTGTAGAATATCTATCTTAGATGTGAAAATATAAATAATATATATATATATAAAATATATATAAATAATAAAATATATATAATATATAATCTGTAAAATGTCTATCTCAGATGTGAAAATATATATATGTAAAAATATAGACAATAATATATATATAAATAATAAAATATATATAATATATGTAAAAATATATAATAATGAGTGTTAACGGGTAGATTACGGGAAATTTAACCCCTTGATCTACAATAACGTCTCTTGAGACGTTCGCAGTTTAACACGCATATAAGGGTATAAAAAAAATATTTTCCTACCTCTTCGACTTGACAAGAATGATGTTTGTTAAGTTTACACAAACGTTGGAAACAAAATGTAAAACAAACCGGCAACATCACCTCTTTGATCACGTGGAAAATTTCATTTAATTCGCGTGTGAAAGGCGGCGACAGCAGAGCGTTTCAAAATTTGAGCAAATTTCCAGTTTCCAGCTGAAAGTTTTGAAATAAGAAGCTTCCGTCATCAAGTTCAAGCCACGTCGCGGCTACGGATCGAAACGAAAAGAAAATAATAAAAGAAAAAAAAAAACAACAACAAATGAAACAAAATGAAATCATACCGTTTGGCGGTAGTTGGCATTCGTAGATCGAGTTGACAGATGCCTTTCACAGCATCGGAGGTCTTGGCTCGTTATTAATTAGATGACGAGATTGCGACCGCGCGCGCCGGCTGGCAAACGGGAAAATAACCGAGCATTAATTAAACGCTGTGCCGTCGGGCCGCGCTCGCTTGAAAACCCGCGCGCTGACGCGAACGTCAGGGTGAGAGAGGGTACGCGTTGGATCGGCGTTGGCGGCACGAGGCACAAGCGTAGCCATTCCTCGTTACCGGCCTGTAATTATCTGCCATTGTTCGCGACCGTTAAACCGTTCGTTACCCGCGGTGTCTACGCGTTCCCGGCAAGTTCGCGGTCGGCGGGTTGAATCTTTTAAGCGAGTCGATTAACGTTCGCGGGAGAATCTTCGTTTCCCGACTTTTCGAAACTTTCGCTCCCCTCTCTCTCTCTCTCTCTCTCGGTGGGCTGCTCGTTACCGGTGCGCCTTCGTTTCGCCGTTAAGAAAGATTTTGATCGCCTCGCAACTTCTTCGACTTTACGGCCCGCGGAGATAAATACAGCGGAGGGCGACCGCGCATCGCGGCCAAAGATTCTCCCCAACTTTCCACTGATTTCCGCAAGACCAAGAAGAAACTCGCCTCGAGACGTAAATTTACCGTGCGACCAGACTCCATCCTGCGAAACCCGCTTGAGTAATCATCGTTATTCTTTCTTCTACTTTCCAGCACGTTCTTCTCTTTTCATTTCATTTCATTTCTTTTCTTTCGTTTCCCATCTGCCTGTGAAACGTTCTCCGCGCCGTGTAATTTTCTAATCGAACACGTGCACACATGGATTGATCAAGTGTCGAGCGAACGAGCTCGATGAATTTATAATTCGGGGAGAGCGGAACGCAGAGAAACTGCGCATTTGAAAATATTCTCATAACGAAATTATACTTTATTTGCGACAAGAGTGTAACTGAAATACGACGAACGACGCAGAATATAATTGAGAAGCGTGAAGATATAATTGCCCGCATAGATACAAAGGTTGAACATTTGAGACACGTTTCCTATAAATAACTGTTTAAGTTTAAACTTTTTTAATAACCTGTTACAAGTATAAAATTGTTACGAATTTTGCCTTGTTTGCAGATAGATTTCTAGGTTTCGAGTACAATTTCACCTTGAATTTTGCAATTTTCTCGTCAGAGTCTTACAGATATCACAGAATTATCTGAAACGAGTAGCGAATTTTGAATTTCGAAACTCCAAAGGAACAAAAAGTTTCTTGAGCACACTCGATAGAAATTCATAAGTCTTACATCGAAAAATCGTCTTCAATTCTAAAAATCGAATTGAAATTTAATCAATCTTTCTGTCAACTATCTTTGTACTTTTTCCTTTAACCATTTCTCATATATTTTACCCATCTTTATTCATAAGAGTCTGACCATCAGTTATTCATTGTTTCATCTTTCAATCGATCTTCGCTGATGAATTGGCGTTTCAATCTTTTGTAGTTGTTCATTGCCTCATTTCTTCTCGCATCGTAGGGACGTTTGACGCTAACAGAGTTACCAAAGTGATCGAAATGACTATATATAATGTATATTTTATTTATATACAATTAAATTTATTTAACAAAAGAACTAGATATCAATAAATACGATAAACATTCAATTTCTAAATATATATTTATTTCTTTTATTTAACAGAAACAATAATATATATTTATATATATTTAGATCGTTTATTTTCGAGGTGATTAAATTATTAAAATAAATCAATTAACCCTGATGCAAAAGGTACAAGTTTTATTTTACTTATAATTTAAAAAAAAAAATTCATTTTCATTACTTTCAATTACAAATAATTTTATTAATTTCAAATTACCACTATAATATCTATATATTCATATTTATTATAAAATATATATCATATATATAATAATAGTCATCAGAGAAATAATAATGACAAGTGAGAGATGATAATCAGGTCCGTTGAGTTGAATCTTGATCAAGTGCACTAAACTAATTCAAAGCTATTTCTCTCCGAAAATAAAGCTTCGTATGAAAAAAATTTTAATCTCTATTTTCTCATATAGAGTCACCATCTTCCCGCCATCTTGTGCCACCAGTTGCACGACACCCTGTATATTTCTCTGTATACGGTTGTTGGTCCGATTATTGCTCGGGATCGAGCGTTATGTGAAGCGATTATTATTATTTGCCAGTTGGCGGCACGCGGAGATTTTCCGCGCAAAGGACAGTTACGCCGGGCGAAAATTTTCGTTCGCGACGCGGCGGAGAAAAAGGAAGAAGGAACGAACACCGCTATGCAGAGGAGCGTGGCCGGTTCGCTAGTTGAAAACTGTGTCAGAGTCAGGCGGGCGCGAGCAACAACTTTTTTGTTCGCCGTTCTGTCCGCAATTTTGATGTACTTGCTGATCCTGACAGCGTGCCCCGGAACACTCCAGCTTCGTCCGTCTCGACCGAGCAAAAACTTTCCTTGTCTCGCGCCTGTCTCGCCGGAAATTAAACCAAGGACTCATCGCCGATTGCTCATTTTCCTCCACTCGTGCTTGCCTCTAAACATCGTCGAGAAACTATACAATTGTCGCGTTATTCGCCAAATATTATTTCAAAATGTTGCCCTACTCGCGAAAGCTGTACTCTTGAGAACTCCTGTTCGACATCATTCCTCTCAAACCTTGTCAAATTGTCTGTCAATCAATTTCGGTCGACGTTGGAAAGTTTAAGTCACGGAATTATATGAATTTAAAGACGAACGAATAACAGAATAAAAGACGCACACGAGGATATTATTTTCACTTACTACTCATACAAACATTTGTTCCATTAGTTTAGGAAATGAACCTATTAGTTTATTCTCTGGGATCGGGGAGAAATGCACCATGTTGTCCCTTTTATTTATCCTTGTGTTTTAATTTTGAGAAACTAAACGGAATCGTGAGACCACTGGCGCAGAGAGCCGATCGCGTTTTAACATTGCGTTTTAGCGTTAAAGATGAATTGTAAAACGAGATAAATATTCATAAAATTTCATCTACGTATTATATATTTTCTCTCTCTCTCTCTCTCTCTCTTTTTTTTCTTTTTTCATCGAAAAATTGAAATGAAACGCCTGTCGGAGATGTGCGACGTTGGCTTTCGAACACGCGTAACGAACGCGTTGACATCCTTAATGAGATCGCGAGACAAAGTTGTTCCCTGTCAATGGAAACGCCGCGCGAACGCAACGTCGCAGGGAAATAATCTTATCCAGTTGGCACTTGCAGTTGACGCTCAAAGCGGCGTGTTTTTCTGGTGGCGCAGCTCGTCGCTTCGTTATTGCCGCCTCGAGGCTAGTTTTCGGAAAAACGAACGAAAAGGGAGAGGGGGGAGAGGCCGAGATCGATGATAGGACGTGTCGGAGATAGGATGTGAAAAAAAAAAAAAGAAAAAGAAAAGTGGAACATGGAGTGGAGGTGCGCAACGGTTGCACAGTGGCAAGAAAGGAAACGTCCGTGTAATTGGAACTCGCAGGAGCGGACGAAGACAAAACAGCCGGAAAATTAGTGTCGGTAGGCATCTCCGCGGGTCGAGGTAGAAAAAAATTTAATTTGCAGATCAAAAAATTCGCGTCGCCGAGCTCGGCCAAGTGAAGTTTGACTCCTCGTTTTTAATATCCGCGTCTCGAAACTACGATCCTCGAGCGTATCCTTGCGTCCATTTGAGAGTTACTCTCGAGAGTACTCTCAAACATTGTGTCCATTTGAGAACAGCTAAGAGAATTTTCACTCTCCGAGAGCTTACTATCCGATGGAACTCTCGAAATGTCTATTTGAGGGTTCATTGTTTCTCTGGTCCTGCTCACTGTGGCGTTTAGTTCGGAACACGAGTGTGAAACGGTGACATCGCTATCGTGGACGTGCAGAAAACGTGTGCCCTCATAGTTGCTCATAATATTTTAAGAAAAAAGAAAAAAATCGACATGAAAAGAAGAGTTCAATAATTTAAATTATTACATAATATTCAATATAACAAAATATTATGTAATGTTATATAATATTTACATATAATATCTAAATTATTATATAATATTTATATAATGTTCATACTTATGTATAATATTTAAATTATTATATAATAATTTACATTAATAACTATTTAATTATTATAGAATATTTAACTATATAGTTATTATATAATGATTTAAATTAATAACTATTTAATTATTATAGAATATTTAACTATATAATTATTGTATAGTAATTTAAATTGAAAGAAATTAGTTCAATAATTTCACTTTTCGACCGCACTTTTTTTCATTATTCATTATTCTGCTCGCACGAGAGTCCTCTCAGAATTTCGAAATCTGCCGAGAGCAGATACATAATATTGCGTCCATTTGCGAACAGGTCGCCAACACGTCGACTCTCAGACAGTTGAACGATACTCTCGGACAGTAACTCTCAGTACAGTATCCGTTTGCGAGAAATATTCTCGAGAGCAACTGGCGACAGTCTTACTCTCCAGTGGACACCTTTTCTTGCTGTTTCTCTCTCTCTCTCTCTCTCTCTCTCTCTCTCTCTCTCTCTCTATTAGCTCCCTTTCCTTGACCCCTTGTAATTCCGCGCTTTAAATTCCACCCCCGGGAACTCTTTGTAGGCGCTCGATAAGGAAAATAGGAAATCGGGCCGAGACAAGGGACGTGAAATTTCGCCAGCCGTTTCGCCGCGCTTTATTTCGACGTCTCGCGGCGTATTTATGCGTTTAATATGTCTGACGGCCCGCGGGGCATATTACCGGCGAAGGAGTAACGCGTCGCACGCTCCGGCAAAATGCTAGCATCTGGGGCAAAGGGCGGTTTCACACGGAGATACGTGCATCTTGAAACGCTTATTGCTTGGATACGTCTATTGGGAGATGCGTAATATGTGTACGAGATACAGCCTCGTTTGTTCTTGCGCCGATGAATTAACCCGCTTTGCATCGCGACGTGGAATATTCCGCGAGTAATATGTCTATTCTGCGCCACGTAACGCGGCATAATCCGCGAGTAGCGATTGACTGAAACTTTGCGTTTGTTAATTGTGTCCGGTGCGCTAATATTTCGTTCTAACTGGACGGCGGATGTTTGTGAAAGTTTGCGTTGTTTGAAAATGTGCGGCGAGGAACAAAAGGCGTTGCAGAAAGCGTTTCGCTTTGGATATTTTATAATGTATACTTTTTTATATGTTGTATTGCTTGTGCAGTTTTGTTGTGTTTAAAGTTTCTCGTAAATGCTAGAGTTGCAATCTAATTAATAATCAATTAATGTTAACGAAAGATGGTAAATGTTTCGATCAAATTGTGAACGAAAAATTACATACAATCGGCTAGAATTCGTGATGAAAGTGAATTAGAAATATCAAACATTTAAATCGGACACTAATCGGAAACTTATGGTCTAGTTATGTATTACGTGCATTATGTAAAATGTTGTAACATTTTATTGACACAATAAAGCGAGATATTGTTGTTTACATTATATTAACAATGTTGTATATGTTATATTATATTAACGAAGTTTCAAACAAGTTTAAAAATATACGATTGCGAGAGAAAGCATGTCACGCGCTTTCATTTCCAAGATATTGCAGTGTAAATTTCTTCATATTGGCAACGTTTCCTCATTTTCTTTTCACGGTATAAATGTATACTGTTTCTTTCATTTTGCATAATATTGTCTCTTGTGGTTCATGTACCTATCGCGCTATCGTACGTAAAACGAAACGTCTGGTAAATAACAGAAACACGGAATGTAATCTTCGTTCGTACAAAGCAAACAAATGAAAAGAAAGGGAAATATTTCGAAAGTATCTGAAAGTGATTTTTACAATCTTTTCATCGTCTTCGAAAATAAACGAACTGAGAAACTGTACGATTCAAAGTGAGTTCCAAATGCATTGTTACGTGTACATATATATATTTTTTTTTCTTCTTCTTATGAAATTATAGTAGTTTAAAACATCGTCAAAGACCAGACTGCGCGAAGCTTGAAGAAAAAGGGGAACTGGAACGAGGGAAATAAAGGGGAGAAAGAAATTGGAGGGAAGTTGAAATGGCTCGTTTGTAGATTAAGTCGGTTAGTTCCTGGAACGAGCCAAGCATTAGAGAACGATCCGTATGCGCCGATCCTGCGAATTGTCGGACTTAAGTGAAATTTCATCGAGACCCCGGCCGTGATTCTAAGTGATATTGTCGTAATTTGGCAGAGAAACCGCAGCTCGTATCCTTCTCCTCTCATCGAACCACTAATACACCATTCTTTTCTCAGCAAACTCGAGCCCAAGTCCGCTTCATCTTTGACCGATCGATCAAATTTTCCTCGATCCACGGCAACGCGCTGTCGCACGTTTAATCCCCTGGTCGTCGTTTCGTAATCGAGCTGAAACTGAATAGGATTATACCTACTTTCGAGATTAATCAGCGAGATGCGCGTCTGGCGATGATTCGTGCGAGAGCCCGAGCGGATTTATGAAGTTGCCGCGAGTTCTCGTTATTAGGTAGCGAAGAGTTAGGGTGGTGCAAGTTCGTTCGTCTTTGAGGGGACGCTGTATCGTGCTCTTAGTTGTCTCTCGGTCCGAGAGCACATTTGCCAGGATTCGCGGTTTACAAGGTTTACGACTTTCTGCCCCGAGTTTCGTTCTCTTTGCTAAATCGTTTTTCTCGCGTCGCGCCGCGCGAAGAATCGAACAGCGCCACTGTTCGTTATTTAGCAGAGGGAAAGTTCGTTTAGTTCGTTTAGCTTCGCTTCTTCGCGCTCGAGATTAAGTTACTTCCGAGTTTTTTCAATCCTCCAACACCGTTGCAGTAGTCAGCGCATTCGCTGTAATAACTGTGAAATATCTGTTTTGAAGAAAATATCGTTTGAAGGTTAGACAATCATGATCGATAGGCCAAAGTGCGTATGTTTGTTGAGAAGCGTCGCCGTCTATTAATATGTAGCGGAATAAGCGTTTGTGGATGTCGTGATCGATGATCTTTTGTTTGAACAGTGGAAGAACGTGTGTGTAACATGGACGGACGCTCCACGTGTTATTTTTCAGTGTGCATTTAAATAGTTAGGTTTGGGTTAGCTTTGGGTTATAATATAATTGCTAATATATTGTCTGTCATTTAACATAAATATATTTTGTGAATAATACTTATTTATTCTTCAATATTTTTGACTCAGAATCAACTAAGGTAAGATCGATTCTAACGCACACTGTTTACTCAGTCCTCTACATTAATTCCACACTGTCTCTTCTGCTACTCTTCATTCGAATCTCAAATCCGCCATTTTCCCTTGATATACACTCTTGTTGCCATTTTCTTACACCATTTACTTATGTTACGTTATTTCACAAATATTATAAATAAACCCTTGATATTATATTATTTTACTGCATTAAAATAATTTATATTATTTTTAATGCTGTGCATAACGTCGTGCAATACAATTTGTGTACCTTATAATATCTAATATCTAATACTCGGCCTGCGCTAGGTTTTAGCGTTCCCACGATAATCACGTAACAATAACATTTTCAAACGTTCTCGAAAGGTTCTCCGAATTTCGAAGGTTAATTAAATATTTACGTTGTTTTTGACATGCTGTGTAATTCAATACCTATGTTATATTTGAAGCATTCATAAGTACCGATAGACACGCAAACGTGACTAAAAGGAACCAGGGGAGGCAAGAACGAACGTATGAATGTGTATTCTTCTGTTACGCTCCAGCGACTCACAAATGTATTTTTGAGTACCATGAGAAATTGTTGTCACATTGAGGTGATATAAACGTTTATCTAAAACGGAAACACCGTCGGAATATGAATAGTTGATATATACGTATATACGTATAGGAGAAGGACGAGGATCATTACGATGTGATTTAACAATGCGGTACAATTTAGTATCTTAAATATCAAGGACAATATGATTTTACTAAATCAAAGTTAAAATATCTTTTAAATTAATTTACTTTTCATTAATTCCGACCTTGGATACATGAACTCGTAGTTAATCGAAGAATAAGGTTTTACTGTAATTCTAAATTGTTTATTTATAGCCCAGTGATATCAAATAAGAGTTAAATATTTGATTTCATAGTTGCAACGTGTAATTTTACACATTTCACACTTTTGATAAATGAAATGTTACAAAAGAAAAAATATGTCTAAAAACAAGAAAAGTAAAGAGAACAAAGCAAATTTAATTTCCTTGTATTATTCGTACATCATCATTCCTTGTTTAATTTCTTTTTTATATATTCCTACTTTACTGCAATTCCACTGTAATCCAAAACTATCGGAGTGTCGATATGTCGCGAGGAAGCATTAATCGTGCGTCTGATCATCGATGGGTGGTTACTACTGCGAGCCAGGTGATCAGTTAGCGGTTCGACTCTCGAGTGATTCTCACCGCTTTCGCATTAATGTCTCTTTTCGTGAGAGGCTAACGAGCTTCTGGTAAACGAAGGAGGTTCGTTAGGTTTCCTTACTAATTAACGAGAAATCGATGAGCGGCGAATTGGTCGCTGCATTTTTGCCAAGTGTGATTTCTTTGTTGCCGTCGAACGTAGAAATAGAAACGTGAGATTTCCATGGCTTGTTAACGAGTGCTTGGTCGAGCAATTTTCTTCAGCGACGTTCTCTAATTCCGCGTGCTAATGAAAACGAACCACTCTGAGAAAATGTTCCGGCGAAATGTTTTTCTGAGAAATTTGCAAATTATCTTAGATACATGTGGTCTTTTTAAATATGTGCGAATCATTTGGATGATGATTGACGATTGCAATTCGATTCAAATGTTAATACTTTCGTTATATTTTGTTTTTCGTTATATGTACATGCAATGGAATTTTTATGTTAGAATGGAAGAATGTTTCTCTATTGTCAATCTACTTGTTGCGATAATTGCTGAATTGAAATCGAAAACATCCTTCAAGTTCTGTGTTTATCAATAATGGATACCTTGTATAAACTTTTTGAATGTGGCTACAAACACATACATCACTTAATCGTTCTAAAATCTTAACATGAAACTGTAACTATATTTATATTAATCAATATCATTTAAATTGATTATTTAAAAGATATGAAATAGCTTACGAAAGTGTTTGAATACTCTAGAAGAACTTTCATGTATACATATGTATATTGTACTGCATGATACATTTTAAAATTTCATTAACATTATATTCATATGTAATAATCCTAATTATATTGCTAAAATTTGAATATATATATGGAAGCTGTAAAATTTTTATTGAAAACATATACATTTTAATCTATAAATGCAACTATCTCTGAAACAATTTGTCGTTTAGAAAAATGATTTAAATGTTTTTTTCTGTTTCGAGAAGGTAAAAGTAAGATATGAATGTCATTACTATAATTGTGTAATTTTTTTTATGTCAGTCGATGCAGCAAGTCATTTTCTGTAAAAAAAGTATTAACCTATCTACGTCTAAAAGCCTGTATTTTTAATGGAGTATTAAGGTATATAACAAGTATTAAATACAGTCTTACTAAACATTAAATTTTTTGATATAACAAACAATTGGTTGTGATTTCTATGCGTCTATTTTTTAATTTCGTTTCAAACTTGGCCAACATAATCACAACAATCGTATCTCGTTACTGTTGAAACGAAATTTTAAAACGCTTCTTGTTGTGCAGATAGTACATTCACGAAAAGTTTCTGGTTCGTGAGCAACTGTGTGTAGTTAACATATACATACATGTATGATTAATTATGTGTATTATAGATAGTATGGTATAGATTGTACGATAGTTAATCGAGATAATAGATACTGCATGTGACAAGATCAATGATCGAAGTCAAATTAGAGAAATTCTTTTGAAATAAATCATCGAATATCCAAATTCTTGTGGTCACAGACGAAAGAGAGAGAGAGGGAGAGCGAGAGAAAGAGAATCTTCAGATGCGACGGTCGCCCTCGAATCTTACATCGTGATATTCCGATAATTTCAAAATATGCAGATGTATTCGATGCAAATGGGAAAAAGTCACTCGAGCCGGGTGCATTTTTGGCGGAGGGCAAGCACTTGGTCTCGTTAGAATTTCAACGGTATCGATCAAGGATCCTCCAATTATTCGATGCACGCTTCATCGGCCCTGCCTCCAATTAGTCTGAGATTAATAAAGCAGAGAGACTTTATTTTTGCCCCGGCTGCCATTCTCTTGGAAAGAGAATAATAAAACTGTTGGCCGATTCGGAACGGAGGCGGCTAATTTCCGAGTATTTTTCCTTCCACGGTTTTGTACCAGCCAGATTTCGTTTTTGTAGATCCAACGATGCGGCTAATTTACTTCGCCTTTAATTCTTTCAGAAAGTTATCTAATCTTCTATCGAAAATCATTTAAAGAATGTTATCTAAGACACCAATTGAATTTCATAGCGTTGAAATAATTGTGTAGTAGTTCTATGCCACGTTCTGTATTCACAGCGACTCCCATTAACATTCAAACCAATACTTAAACTTTATAATTTTAATAAAACGTTACAATTTTACGAAAGAAAAAGATTTTCGTAAAAGAACGAACCCAAGCTCATTTTAAAACTTGAAGCCTCTGTTTTCAAAATTTGTCGTTCATTTTCTTCTAAAATGTCTCCTTGCATCGCGTAGCGAGTGAATGAGTGAAGATACTTTTCTTAGACTTGCGCCAATCTTCAAATCCGTCGTAGATTCAGTCGTGAAAAGAATTTCCTCAATGTTTCAACATACTGTGACGATTTATAGTATACAATAGTATACAATAGTATACAATAATTCGCCTTCTCCTTGAATTCATCGGTATATCACTGGATAGAAATTGCTAAGAAGCAACAAATTTATTATCTGTTTTATTTCAATACTTAAAACTGAGGAAATATTGCAATTTTGGGCCAAATATTTTCGACGTGCGTGACACGCAAGAAACCAATTTGAAACGAGTCCAAACTCTACTACTTTTTACAGAGTTACAATGATATTTCAATATTATGGTGTCCATGAGTGTCAATGAGAGTCGCTGTGAGGCAATGTTTCTCGTCATCGATAGAAATACGTGAACGGTACGACGGAGGCGACGATCCGATCGATTCGCGGCCACGTCTCTGTCGTCCAGTTGCCTCTTCAACTCGTTAGACTTTCGAGTAGTTGAGCAGAAGTGCTCGTCGATTATTCGCCGCGTACTTCATCAAACTCGGTCCCAATCAACGAAGGATCGAGGATCTCAGTTACCAGCAGTTTACGATGTTTCGTTTGAACGGTCGTTAGGCACCGTTGTAGAAAACTACTAGAAAATCCTCGAGCGGTTAACTTATTTACGACGCTTCGTGTTCTCTCTATTTGTATGTGTTGTCGCGCATAAACGTTTGGAAGTCTCTGAATTACTGCAGCATAAAATAACAATTCAAGTGAATCTCTTTGACTTGATCGTAACGTATACCCTTTCACTTGTAATGTTAAATTACATTTGTCGTAGAAATTACGGTTTTGACTTGGGAGAAAAAAGAAAAGAGGAAATTGTAGTCACGTGGAACTTTAGTTCTTCAAACTGTAGATTAATAGATATAAATTATATATATCTAATGCTTTACGCTTGACATGATGTTACAACAACTAATTTCATTGAAGAGTGAAAAGAAAATCTTAAGGCAACAAATATTGATGAAAAGAGTATTAACAAATGTTCAGAGTGACATTTTGTGACTCGAATGAATATGGACTGTGCTACACTTTGTATTGTTTTCGACGAGATAGTTAATTATGCGGTTCATCGTGTCTTCTGAAGTAATCGATTGATACTGATAAACATTTCGAACATTTATAACGCAAGCAGTAAGTTCACGTTTCATCGCGGCAACTTTAAAACGCGTCATTTCCAATTTTATCCGAAGATCGTGATTTAGGCACGCTCAAAATGTACTTTTAAGAATGGACAATAGAAAAAAAAAATGTTTCCAAGATAGAAAATAGCCTTAGAATGATCTTGAAAGAAGAAAACACCGAAAAGATTACGTGACAGAAAAAAATTTGTTTCTTAGAGTACTCCTTCGCCGAAGCCATTCAAATTGTTTCATAAACACTGTCCATGTCACAGAAAGAAAATGAAAGTGTTATTTAATTAAGGGGGTATTCTAGTGTTTTTTTAATTTTGTTAAGGAATTTTTTGCAAAGAAACTGTTATACCTTTTGCAGTCAAGTCGACAAGGTTTATTTGTACGTATTTCAACGACGTTTTGAAATTTTTTGGGACAAAAAAAGTTAAAATTAGTGGCACCGAATACTCTTAAAGCATCGTTTTACGGTGTCCATGATTCCGGCCATTCTGCTTGTTGGAAATAAAAAAAACGTGAATGTTCCTTAATTAGCATGAGTTTGGCTATAGCAAGTACCAAAACAAATTAAAAAAGTGGCGATACTTTCAAGTTCGATCATCGATTTTTGCATGTTTTTGTTAAACTTCTTACTTAAAATTTTGAGTCAATTGGTCAAGTAGATTTTGAGACATCATGGACACTGTTCTGGAAAACATAGTTTCCAGACAAATGTCTTTAAAGTTCAGTAACAATGATGTTGGTCGTCTCGTCCTTCAAACAACCATAACTTCGTTAATTTTAGGAGTTCACATGTAAGGTTACAGAGATTTATTTTTGAAACTATGTTCTTTAAGAATATGTAAAGAAGAAAAAATTGATTTTTTTTTTCAAAAGTTCACACTAGAATATCCCCTTAAGTGGCCTTTTTTGGCTAAGACACCAAAGAATTTCACAATCGATAACGCGTCTTCCCTATGCTAGTTCACATAGTAAGAGTTCAGATTCGAATGACTAACAATTAATTTGACTGCTGCTCAAACAAAATAATAATAACAACAACCAGCAAAAGTTCATTTAATCAGCTGCTTGACTAAAACGTTACCCAAATAAATGGCGCTCGGCCCAATTAAAAATTTCAAGCACGTGAAAATGAAAGCATCTCCGAAGTAAAAGAGCTTTAACTGCTCTACGAATGGCTCAAAAAGGCAATGCGAGATTCGGTATCGCATGGTTTCGTTACAGTACAGTATTAAATTAAAATCATTGTACAGTATAATATGTATTATAATGTAATATACATGATGTAATACACAGGCTGTTTCGTAACTTGTGGGACCTACTTTGGGAGCTGATTGTACGCCTAAAAATAATGAAAAATAGTCAAATAAATATATGTCCTATCTGTCTTCGTTTATGAGATACAATGAATTTTCTGTTTTAATTACTTTCACAAAAGATGCTCGAAATTACCACCTTGCATTTAAAGATGAGCCTGCACGCGTCTTGTCATTCATCTGGTTACTCTCTCCATCATTCCTGGTGTTTCTCGAATTTGTCGAAAGCCTTGCTCTATTCTGTTTCGTAGTATTTCAGCATTTTCAATCGACGTTGCGTATACAATAGATTTTAAATGTCCCGACAAATGAAAATCTAATGGATTCAAGTCCGGAGAACGAGCAGGCCATGCGATAGGACCTCCACGACCGATCCATTTATTTGCAAAGTGTCGATTTAAAAAATGCCTGGCCACTCGGTTAAAATGCGGCGGAGCTCCATCATGCATAAACCGCATACAAAGTCTAATATCGACTTGGAACTTCCTCTAATATTTCGTGTAAACGCGTGCTCAAAGAATCAACGTACTTTGTGCCTGTTAGTTTCCCATCGAGAGAAGAAGGTCCAATGAAAAATTTATCAATTATTCCTGCCCGTACGTTTAAACTAAACTGGTGTTGATGAAAGTTAATAGATATTACTTTAAATTTAATTTTTTAAATAATTTTATACTAATAAAATTTATATTTATAATAAAATTTTTTTAATTTTGAAGATCAATAGTTTATTTAATTTAAAATTTTTTTAAATATTAATTAACATATAAATATTTTTAAATTTGCAATTTAATGTTTTAAATAAACTATAATTAATTATTAATTATTTATAAAATTAAATATAACAAATGAACATAATTATATAAACATAATTATAAATATGAAAAAAAATAAATTTAATTTTTTATTAATTTTTAAATAAATATAATTATTATTTATATATATATATATTTTTTTTTAAATTAAATATTTTCATATTAATAGTAATCTTGATAATAAATATAATAAATATAAATGTAAAATAAATTTATTAAATTTAATTATTTCACATAAAAAATTTCATTTTAACATAAATGGTAATATTGAATAAATTAAAATTCATAATTTAAATAAATAATTTGAAATTTTATAATTAAGAATAATATATAATTTTTTAAAAAATAATCAATAACATGTGGGTTTTCTTCATCCCAATTGTGATTATTATGAAAATTGAAGTTGTACCATCCCCGGTAAAACTAGCTTACCAGAGTCTGCTCTGTTTACAAAATTCATTATATCTCATCAACGAACACAGACGGGGCATATATTTATATGACTTTTTTCCCATTGTTTTTACAATCAGCTCCCGAAGTTACGAAACACCCTGTACATAACTCGTGGGGATGAATGATGTTGTTTGGCGTGTCGCGCCGCGCCCGCGTGAAGAACGAGGGCCTGTTGGAGCAGTAAACGAGCGTGCAAGCAATCGAGTTTCGAGGCGGACTCGAAAGTTTTCGGCAATTAGCTAGCGTGTGTTTGCGAGTGTTCGCGTTCGGCGAAGGTTAGACGCTGGAACAACGGGGTTGAAGAGAGTCGCGGCCAAGAGAGTCGATTACCCGCGAGGGAAACGTTGGCCGCGTTTCGCCGGTAAGTTTCGCTGTAGAATCGAAAACGTTCGAGGGTGCGAGGATAATGGGAAGTTCAGGCGAGAGGAATTTGAAGAGTTAAGCCAGCGCTGTGTTAAATACGCGATCGGTGTTAATATTGCGTTGCCCGTTCCCACTTGGTTGCCGCTGCACTTCGAGTGGATAATACACACTCCCCCTCGGTGAATCTGGTTAACCCTTTCGTTGCTCGCGAATGTACTGCCTCTGGTACGGAATAATCACGACACGAGCGTACGTTCCACAGCGAGGAGAACGTGACGTTTCATACTTTGCCGCGTGACGTACGTAAATTATTGGCTTCTAACGTTGCGGAATTACGTTACGAGGCTCGTATGAATTTATTGGCGGGCAAATAGTTCTTACGTAGTGCACACGAATCTGTCTTACTCTAGTAGGAACTTTTCACGATGAATTATCGAGAATTTAAAATTTCAGCACTCGTAAAACGACAATTGCATTTTTAGAAAAATGTAACTTGTCGATTGCGATAAAGTTGCAAGGACAGTCTTTTTCAAACGACGAAGTATGTAAAGGGAAAAGTTTCATTATTAAACGTGAAATATTTGCTCGTGTAAAATGTTTCGCGGAGAAAAGCGGAGATAATACTGAAATTGATTTAAGAACGTTACCTCGAAGTAAGTAATAACCTTACGTACGATGGTAAGGTTAGCAAAAAAGTTGTTTCTCACAACGCAAGCTCGTTTAATAATTTCATGCCTCTCAGTGTGTCGAGACATATTTATCATTTAATCGATCTATTTATAATTGATGTTTCGATCGTAAAATGTTGAAATATAATCCATTCCTTTCGCGAATGTTTGCAAAGAGATTCAAACATCGTTCAAATGCAGAGCTGGGTAAAATACTATTATTAAATGTCAAGTAGTAAATATTCTATTCTAAATAGTAAATAAAATAAAAAATATTCTGTTTCATGCTTTACGTTATTAAAATGAAAGATACTTTACTTTACGTTATAAATGATCAAAATAAAATATTTATTTTCACGTAGAGTATCAAAATAAAGTATTTCATTCACTGAAATCTCACGTCCTATTTGAAATACTATTTTATTCGAATTGCGAGGAATCCATTATTTAAAATATTCTCTCTATAAATATTACCCGGCTCTGTTCCAATGTTTCGATCGTTACACGTTTGACTTTGTTGTGAGAACCATCGAATTAAGACGCCGCCGCGTGCATCATATATGGGCTTGTAATCGACATCTCGACTCGTTAAAACTGTAATAGCCGCGGAGGAGGTTCAAGTGGAACGTTTATACGTTCACCTCGTCTCGAGAAGGGGGAATAACAACGGCGAGGTAGTTGAACGAAACGATCGAGAGCGAAAGACAGCGAGAAATATCCTCTCCGTCGCGGAAATTCCCCCTCGTTTTTTCGGACTCGATATCTCCCGGACCGGTTTAAGGATGGTTTTCATTTAGCGCGTATTTCCCAAGCGGGTCTTTTACATTAGTACCGCGCCATCGTTCAGAATTACTCGGTTCGGTTTCTTCCTGTGTCCGCGAGGGCGAGGAAGACGGCAAGACTTTCCGCGGCGCGCAATTTAATTTAAAGTTGTTTGTCCGATGGGAAAGTTTCTCGGGGCGCGGCGGCTCGGCTGCTTATGAAATTATTAATATTAATTCCCAGTATCGACTGACATCTGCAATCGCGGCCCGCCAACTGCCAGCCAACTGGCCGAGTTTTTAATCGGATCACGAACTACGGAAGCTCTTAATACGCGCGCAGAATCCGTGAAGAGCTGACGCGCGATCATCATCGCGTCGCGTCCTTCGTGTCGAAATTTCCCTTGCATTTTGCAAGCGTGCGAGACACGCTCTCTAGGATTCCAAGACCGCCGTGAATGTTAACCTCTTCGACGCGACGATCAAGGCGAACGTTGCCGACTGTATTATTCGTTCTGTAATTAGTGCAAATAATATTACAAATGCAAATAACAAAATTATATTTAGTACGTAATAAAAATTTAATGTATCTTTCACGAGCGTAAAATCATAGGAATTAACAAAGTAATTTCACTATCAAAGATTGAAAATAATAATCTAATTTTAAAAAATGGCATTGAAAATGGTAACATAAATTTTGAAATTTGGATTGAATCCACACTCAAGTGGAATTTTCTTTTTTTCTAAATTGATTTTTTTATTTATCGAGAGAAATTTATTTGAATTGAAAATTCATGGACACTGAGAAATTGCGTGTCACAATTAAATCCACGATAGTTTCAACTCTTACCGGTCTGTAATTATTTTCAAGCTGTTATTCGATCCGTATTTATTTTTATACTGGATCTAAATCTGCAATTTGAATCATTGTCGAATCTCACTAAACATAAAACCACAAGGCGTTAAGAACTAAAGTAAGAGCTTGTGTACTTCCACGTACACTGTTTTAATACTTGATGTCATACTATCAGAACAGAATGTCTACTAGTAACTAAAAAGTCGTCTCTGGTAACAGACATTCTACTTTAATGATGTAACGTTCGAATGTTAAAATATAATGTTGATGTCTTAAAATTTATTACACAGTTGCTTTTCGTGAAGTTATAATATCGAGCGTATGGAGACCTTTTTGAATTTTATATTCATAGTATGCGTTTAATAATTTCATATGAAACTAATACTCGATTCTGAGATATATTCTGCGCTGTACGCGTACTTGCTTTTAGCTGTGCAGTAACACTACTCACTCGGTTTACGATTTCCTATACCGTAAGAGGCCAACGAAATCATTTGCGTCGGTTTAGAATACGTGAATATCGACGAAGTCGATATCACAAAACGATTCGAAGTGAGTTTAATATCGGTCGATGAAGAAAACGATAACTGCGATACGGTAGCCACGCCCGTGTATCGTTGCTCGTATTTTCCGATGATTACCGACCATCGATCTGGTTGAAATTAATTTGCTTTAATTAATTTTCCTCCGTCTCGATTTCCGACGACGACATCTTGACACTGCAACGACCACAAGTCGCGAAATTTCAGTCAGAGACTTGAAACTAAAAGAAACTCGTAACACGATGTAGTACAGAAGCTGTTGTTTACGAAAATAACCATCAAGTCTCTAAATATACTGTTTAACGTCTGAAATTTCGAACAAAGATTGTAAATTGATCGTTTTCGTAGTTCTGATATTAACGAGATTGTTTTTGAGAACAAATCGCTCCCTTCGAACAATTAGAAAGGTTCAATGTAAAAGCAAAATATTGTGCCGTGAAATGTTGGAAAATAAGATTTTTATTAATTCTGGTATCTCCTGGCAATTATTGTTTTTCAATTTACTACTCTGCGGAGAAACAAAAGATGTGCAGTCTTGACTCTTTCAGTGGCCGACAACGTAGTGAAAAATGCCGATGATATATTTATACTTGAAAGTGACAAGTTTTCGTTTCGTGTGGTCTGGAATTATTACTAGCTTGCTGTTTTTTTTTTCTTTACGCAATTTCATACTCTTGAAAGTGTAATTAAAAGAGATGAAACCTTGATGGAAAATTGGATACTAGCTCGCAACTTTACATTTTAAAATCTCCCTCAATTGCGAAAGAATCCGATTATTTATTTCTCCAAAATACAGTGGCTCTTTCTCTCAACTCTCGATGCACCTTTTTTCGATCTTTCAATTAAATTTTTGCACAATACGCAAACACTTCGATCGAACGATTTTTATTAACAAGAGAACAGTTGAGCAAGTAACCGTGAGTGCAGCGAAAATTCTTTTTCACGAAACACGAAGTTACATATCGTGTAATTACGTGCCACCAGTTTACTAAGTTGAATGACTGAAACGAGCAAAATATCTGTCATCGGAATTGGAGGAACTCGCAAGCGCGATCGTGCTCGGTTGCGCGCGTTAATATGCTTAAAAATTTTAATTAAATTTTTATCATTTCCCCTACCTCGAACACCCGCCGAAAGTACATACATCAATTTTCGCTCGCCACTTTCCACTCGTGATTACTTTTTCGTCCACGCTGAAAGGGTTAATTACGAAAATCCTGCGGGGAAAGTAATTGTCGCGACGCTAATTCTGCCGCCATTTCCAGACCAGTCTTTATCGTGTGGTTCATCGCGACGTATTTATTCATCGACATCTTTCTGTCGCGCGGTTTCTTCTCGATAAACGTTCAATAATAACCACGCGTCCGTTCGCGAACGATTCCCTTTTGTCACGCGAACACACACATACGCACGGATATTCCATAAAATTTAATTGAACATGGCTGCAGGTATGCGGACGGTATTGATGCTCGGGACTCGTCGCGCGATTCCAGAAGTAACGTTATTAATGACATCGGAGTCCTGATTGCCTTTCAACCGTGATTTCCAGCGTCCGTTGCCCGGACATACTGCCCCCTCTTTCGGTTATAATCGTTTGAAAAATGTTTCAATTTCATCTGGCCGAATCTAACTGCCCAGCATCGATATTGCCGAAGTTCGTCCCCAGATTTCATGGGGAGAAATTCGTCGATGAATGGTTCGATCTTCTCTCTGTCTCGATTCGACGACAAAGGAAGAAGGAGAAATGAAAATACTGGCGCACGATACGAACACGTTCGTCTCATCTCGTCTGAAGAACCTCGCTTTTATCCCATGTGTGACCGCGCGCGTAAAAAAAGAGCTGACTAAAAGTTGAAAACGAACGAAGAAAAAATAAAACGAGAGAGAGAGAGAGAGAGAGAGAGAGAGGAGAGATGAAAAGGCAGCATGTGAGTTAGGTCGGGTCGGTTGAATAGAGTACAACGAAATCTCTGTGGCGGTGGGTCAAACACTCGAGTTTCGAACGAACCGATTTCCTGCATCACGGGTAATTAGCGTCGTTAATTATTGATCGTTTCATTAACATAACCGAGTAGGCTTTCACGGCTCGATAGAGAGGCGAATTACCTACTGTCCTCTTAAAAGCGGATGAAACGACGTTAGTGAGAACTTCGGTCTTTTGTAAATGGTTAATTACCATCTGGTCGTTTCGTATCGAGTTTTTTAGGTGATATACAGGATGATATAAGGCTCATTTCGCACGATGCATACGAGTGGTGTAAACTTTTCTGGGAATGAAAAATAGAATCTTGTTTGTTCGATTATCTTCTCAACCATATATTCTTTTCTTTTTGAAAGAAGTTCGAAAACATTCTTTTCTTTAAAGACGAAGTCTTTTTCTTTAGATCAGAAAGAACATTTGATACAAGAAAAGGAAGATTTTTTAGATTTTTTGAAAAGAAGGTCGTTTGAAAAACTTGAAAGAAAGTCTTTAGCTACGATTATTACAATTATTATAATATTAGCCTTTCTTCTTATCAACATCTATCAATAATACTGAATATAATACGTATATTATATTTATAAAATCTATTAATATATACATACGTATATTAAGATTAAATTAAATAAAGATTCACTTTACATTGCAATAATTTCAAAACCACATATGTAGAAATCCCGACTTGAGATCCCAATTTGTAGGAATTTGGCATAAAAGGATTCTTTAATAAAGTTAAAAAATAAGAAATTTTGTTTAATGGTGATCTGAAACGATTTCACACTGTCTTAACATTTACTCGCCAAACTCGCTAGACTCGCAACTCTCAACTCACTGTCTTCTCTCTGACTGCTCGAAACCCACTCCCTTCTTCCCCATCTGCACAAAAATTCGTCATTCATACACACATACACACAAACGCATCCATACCCTTAATATCTTAAATGCTAGGCCTGGGAGGGCTAGCCATGAACATTCCCAAGTTCCAGGCCTAACTTTCTCTACAGTGCGTGGTACGTCACTTGGGACATCTGATTACAATTGTTGGCCACTGGAGAAAGTTCTGGGCCTTTTCCTAGAATTTGCCCATCCCACACATGTGTATATTATGTGAAATCGTTTTAAACGAATTTGAAACGTGCTCGATGCATACTCGTTTCAGGGAATGAATTAGGAGGAAGGAGAGTTATAATAAACAATCAACGACGACGGAAATGCCACTTACTATGAAGTTCGATGGTAACGGTGGTGATGAGTGGCTGTGCTAAATGAGTATTGCTTGCCTTGCAGAATAGTTTGGCACGATGCTGACTTCTCGTGAGACCCTTCAGCGTCACATTGCTTATGGTTACGACGTTGGTTTCACCTCCTGGCCCTTGGGTCTCCCGAATCTCCGACGGGGCATCGATTGTCTGCGACTCCAGGAACCACGTGACTCGCGGTCTTGGTTTACCTAAATCGAACAGACGAGTCGTATCAATATATATATATATATAAATAAGCGATCTGCTAAATCTTTTTTAATAATGGCACTCGACTGTTTCGAGGGTTGTAGATTTGGTTAAATGCAAAAGAATACTGGGGGGGGGGGAGGATCTTGGAATTTTTGGGGAATTATGGAAATTGTCAGTGGAACAGACAGATTTATACAAGTTGATGCAGTGAAATTGCTTGGGCACTGCGAATATGTATAATAGTTCAATCTGAAGGAGATGTACAAAGTTCATTGTTCAACTGCTTATTACGATGCAGTACAGTTCGTTTTTCTTTCAAACATTTGTTTTGTGATCATTTTTGGGGCTCTGTGAAAAAAAAAGAGAATATTAACATGTATAATATAATATATCTTAGATTAGTTTAACATTTTATTGCTCCATTTGTTTCAAATTATTGCTCTTATGTGGGCCAAAAATCACTTCCTACTAAAATTTAATTTAAAATTAGTAAAATTAGTTTTTCTTTGTTATATTTTGATTAAAAAAATTTTTTTAATAAAAATATTAATTTTTATTTTTAAAAAATAGGCGAGAAGAAACTTTCGGCCCACCTTGTATTTATAATGACTTCCTGCAAGATATAGATTGATAGTGTGTAAATTCTTGGTATGTAAAAATTGAATTCATTGGTTCACATAAAATACAGCCAAGATATACATACACATTAATTGATACTGAAATTTGGAAAGTAATTAACCTTTTATTTTTCACTCTGTCAACTAAATACTCTGTTATTTATATAGAGTATCGATTAAAAGTTTAGATATACTTTAATTGCATTTGTATTTTACATTTAGTTTAAAGTTTTAAATTTTATACTCGATATGCATTAATTGTTGCATAGTTTTTAACTACATTATTTCATGCACGAAATCAAATAGCCAAATTGTAACCAATACGGTCGAAATAGTTTCGAATAACAAAAACAGTTACTAACAGTCACATTAAGTTACACGTATACCAACATGTATCAACTGATTTTATAACAAATTTACAATTACAGTATAAATTTATACTCTGATTTCGTGAATTACAACTTATTAGGGACTAATTGTAAGTTAGAAATTTCAACAATTTCCAATTTATTTCGTATTAATTTTTCGTTAAAAAAGAAGCGACAAAGTATATGTTCTAGTATATTTTTCATCAAGCTCAAACACAAAACTTGTATCGACACTCTCATATTTCAGCACGTGAATCTCAGTCGTAAATTGCAAGCTGGTTGAAAAACAGTTAGAATCGCGATGTATTAATCATTATTTCGTCGACCGTGCGTGAGCGCAAATTCCACAATCATTGATCGTACGTTGCAACATTTATTCGCTGTTTCGTACAGTTGGTTCTGTTCGTGCCGCCGGTATTATCGTAGAAATTCCATTTTTGTAGTTACGTTTTGCTCCCGTTTTGCTAAAATTCCGCCGGTTCTCCAGGAAGGTTAAGTTTCCACGTTGCTGGAATTCCCACTGGGAGTTTCCCTTCCCGAGTAGAATTCTTTTTCCACCGAATTTCCCGAGAATTTTTCCAAGTCCAAATTTCATCAGGGTAGATTGTAGTTTAAAAAGGTATCGCCAAAGGGGATCCGGCCTGGCGATACGGTATTTTCTGCCTCTGATCCGGGATGATCGTTATCCGACGTGGAACCAGCAGCTGAAACCGGAAGGAAGCCCCCGAGAAACGTTTATCGCAGCCGAGACGGCCGAGAGGAATGATTTTAGAGAAAATGACCACTAGCGCGATGAACTATAGCGATCGAATCTCTTCGACTCTGTATTATATATATATATAGATATTTTACGATGAGTTCGAGTCATTCTGAACACGACTCGAAACTTGGAATTCTTCGAGATTTTGATCCAAGACGAGATTCGAGCTGTGTTAGATAGCCTAATGACAAATTCGATTACTGAAATTTAATTTTATCTTCAACTTTGCATTAAATTGGATGAAGAATTTCAGAATCGAGTAATTTCGAAACCTGGGATTTTTAGAAATTTTGATCTGAGACAGTTGGAGCTGTATTATGTACTTGACGACAACTTCGATTTATAGTAGGTTACTGAAATTTGATTTCACCTGGTACTTTACATTCTCTGCGATAGAAATTGCAAGTTAAATTATACCAAAGGAAAGAATTTCAGAGTAATTTAATTCCAAATTATTGTAATTTACTCAATATACAGATACACTAGTGAAAAGTCAAAGCACAATTTCTGCAATTGTATTCGCAGATAGTCTCTGCAAATCTCTCAAGTGTTTCAAGAATTTTCACCCAAAAATACGAGTCTCCGTAAAAAGTCTGAATCTGCATTTAAAAACTCCAATCTCTCAAGAGTTTCAAGAATTTTAAGCTTCGCTTCAATTTTAGGACAAGTATTACACACATATATATATATTTCAAAATTGGAGAAATTAGATACTTTACGCAATCTGCAGAGTGACGGATATTGAAGCAAGAAATACTTATTGATGTCTCAAGGAAGCTTCGTCGCTCGTGGGAGAGTCCAATCGCTCTACTTCACGATCCCGCAGCCTCACAGAGACGCACCACGTACTTGACGGCAAGCATTCTCTGCCGCTTATCCGTAGCAAGCAGCTTGATCGTCGGTTAGGACAATTCGAGCAGCTGGACTAATCCGAATGGACGACGTATCGAGACTATGTGTTCGTGTTTACGAATGTGTATCAGAGGGACTCGGGGCTGGTCGTCAATCACGTCGCTCGACAGGACTTGCTCGGTCGCGGCATTAACGATCTCGATAGAAACCGCTCGACATCTACTCGTCAATTTATTGGTCTCAATGTACTGGCCATCTAATTCCCCGGGTTAATTACACGGGGAAATTTGTCTTCTAGAAAACGATGGAACGTCTGATGATTGCGAGTACGGGGAGGATCTCGACCATATTTTAACGCGTAAACTACAGTGCCACCACGCGCGTACCTAAAATGACGATGGGGTCGCTTCGAGTTCCTGTTGCACGTTTGACGATAAATTCGAGTCACTTGGAGCCTAATTCAAAGCTTGAAACTCTTGAAAATTCTGACAGATCTTGAAGCTTGAAACTTGTCTCGAAAGTCTTGATTATCTTGTGTTAATGTTGATTATTCTTGGATCATCAAGTCACAGTAATATTCAGAATTTCTCCACAAGATAATATTAATATTAAGATAATATTTAATATTATCTTAATATTAAATATTAAAATATTTATTATTTAATATTATCTTGATATTAAATATTAAATATTAAAATATTAAAATATTTAATATTAAAATGTTAAATATTAAAATATTTGACGCACTAGTTACAAATAAGAAACATTGTCCGTATTTATTACCCGACAAACGCCATATTATTGCTGAGCCCAGTAGCTTACAACATTTGATTGATATCTTTTTTTTTTTTTTGACGCGTAATTAGGATATAATCTTCATCTTATGAACAACAGTTCTAATAGTTCTATTAAATAGCTCTATTAAAATAATATTAAACCTTACTTTTCTGAATACAGCTAATTTGTGACATTTCTCATAACTCTTCGCAAATTATTAATTTGTTTAATTGCGAATTATAATTGACAATATAAAAGATTACTTAATTCTTAAAGTTAATACTTACGATTTATGAACGTTCCAATCGTATCAATCATACATTCTGTTCCATCTAACGATTCAAGTTCGTAGTCGATAGAGAAGACTCTTGATTCGTTCTTACACACCTCTGAGAAAGAGAAGAACAAAACGCAGCCGGGATGAAAATTATTCACAGCGTCTGAATCATTTTCATAGGTAAACGACGTTTCATTTAAACATCAACGAGCTAAAGGTTCTGAACGACGAAAGATGATTAAATATCGTAAACGAAATATTGACGTGGAGCGTGTAAATTAAATATTCAGATGATGGAATATTTAAAATTTGAATTTTTATTGCCAGCGTCGGGAAGTGACAGGAACGCGCGAGCAAGTAAAAACGCGTGCATTTCGCATGGATCGGGTGAAAGCAAGAGCTGGTTCATTTTGAAGGCGAATTATTCACCGAGGGAGTTAGAAGTGACAGAAACCATGGGCCGCGAAGTCGGCAGGGAAAACCAGAGTCGGTGGAGGGTGAGTGTCGCACAGTCTCGACTTTCCGGTACGCGAGATATGGCGATGGCGATGGAGGGGCAGGTTGAGAGGGAATTATTTCATTGGCTGTGCGAGAGCGGAAGTAGAAAAGGTTGGAAGTAAGGGATCGGCGGGTGCTGGTTTCTGGAGAGACGGGCGAGGGGAGGGCGGGAGATCTTTATTGCACTCCGGGTTTTCCAGCAGGTATCACGGATGGTACAGGTATATATCACGAGGTTCGCGGGCTCAGTGCGACTCGCTCGTAATAATGCTACGCGACAGCGAAGGAAGCACAATGGAAGACGAATTTTAATGGCCCTCTCCCGGTTACGTTCGCGTCCGTGCGAGCACCGATCGTTAGCGACGGCATTAAACACGTACTAAGTATAACCGATATCGTGCGAAAGATGTTCGAACACCTCGTAAGTATTCGACTCCTCGATCCTCGTGCCTTGTGCACTGAACTCTTTAACGTATTTCGAATTTACCTGATACTGATAAATGTGACGTTACGACAAGCTGATTGCGAGTGGGGGGACAAGACGTTTAAACGGAATTCATATTTTAATTCATGCTTGAACAGAATCGTGTTGACTTGTGTTTAATTAAGTCGTGTTTTAATTAGTTGGTCAATTGTATTTCGTATGTTTGTGATATTACAACCATTGTTTGAGGGAAGTAGTTACGATCTTTTCTTTTTGTCCATAATTTTGTCCATAATTCGAGGATCGTCATCATGTGATGTTTTAATCTGTTTCTTTTTTAATTTACAGTTATTTTAATTTCTAGTTATTTTACTTGATTTCGTCATTTATTTTTGATAAAAAATAGAAACGATTGGTTCATATATCGTCAATGTTTCATGTTTAATTTACAATTTTTAATAAACAAACTGTAGATTTTTGTAATAATGCATTTTCGTAAATTTGTAAATGTAGTTTCAAAATTAAAATATTCACGCATTGAATATTTTAACAGATGACGTATTTCGAATATTTGTAAATATTTCGTGCATTAAATGGATCCTGTACACTTTTTACATTTAAATTCCCTAATTAAAGTAAACAAAAGCTCACCGTCTATTAGTAACAATGCACTCGAGCGAATTTTCATGGTTCGACTTTCAAGAGTTACTTTCAGTTCATTCAAATTCGAAGCGTAATGCTTGAAGTAAGTAGACTTTGGAATTTCATGCACTTCTAAAACATTTTTTTAGTACGAAATTACACGTAATGCACGCAACGTGAAAAGATCCAAATCAGAGGAATGAAATATCCAAAGTATAATGCAATATCTCTTGACAAAGTTTCCTACGATATGGCACGTGGTGAAATAATTTTCTATCTCTTTCTCTCTTCTCGTTCTGTTTCCTTAATTGTTATCTGTTAATTAATCGTGTCGTGTAAAAATCGTGGCATGTAAAAATCCAGAGTGCAGTTACGATTCGATCAGCTTGTATAGTTTAAACGCTCAACTCGGATCAACTTCAAGTAGCAGTCGAATCGAAGCTCTACGTTGTTATTATTATTATTTGGTTTTATGTCAAATAGCTAGATCTGACTTGGTCTCGGTTTTTCCACGTCAAGCTTCATTCTTTTTTCTCTCCCCCCCCTTCCGCTGCTAATTTTCGATTCCCCGACTAAAAGCAAAGTTTGAAATTTCGGAATTATCTCGCGCGGTTGTTTGCTCGTGGACGTAGAGCCGGAGAAACTGGAACTGTTGTCGCGAACAATAGAGAAACGCGGCAACGGTGTTACGTCGAGAGCTTCCTAATAACGGAGCCTAAGTTTAGGCGGTGCCTAAACGATGCCATTTATGGGGTTCAACTTTCAAGATTTGTCAAGCCCGAAAGGGGAACTTCGCCGCGGTAATTAGCGTTCTCGCGGGCAACGATCGTTTCCCTCAGCCTCTGCTTTAACCGGGCATTTTAATTATTCGATCTAGCGTCGCGGCGGAACTCTCTCGAAATCGAAACACCGTCAGTTACGAGAGCCGTCGTGGTTTATTTACGCTGTATAGATTCGTTTTGTTCCCGCTTCTGCAGTAACGTGCGGTGGTGGAATTGGCGGTGGGCGGTGAAAAAAACGGCCGGAAGAATAAAGATCAGGCGAACAATGAGGGAGAAATAGTGCACGGTCGGCGAGCGTTGGCTCGCGAGAGGTTAAAAGCAAGGAGCACCGTTAGCCGCGAGCCACGTTAAAACAAACACTTCACCCTGACCCCGCTGTTGGAAATTACTTTCCCACGATGAGCGTTCCAACAATGCGCGAGTCGTGGCAGGTGACGCGCGAAAAAGGCTGAAGATAGGACGTACGTGTGGTACAATGTGCGCCGCGAGAACGCGTTGCTACGATCAACGTCTCGCTTAGGTGCGTCCATCATTTCGTTTAACCACTATCGTCTAACTTTATCGTATATACTCGAAAACATTGTCGAACAATCGTGCAACAATTCAGTTCGCTCGTTTCTCGTCAACGACTGTTGAAATCGTTCGAAATCCAAACAAACATTTCGTTCGTAGCTATCATTCGTATGGACGATTTTTCACAATTCGTAGTTCAATCCTTGTGTTCGAAGTTTGAGCGAGACGGGGGAGGAAAACTGTGAAGCGAGCTTCAAGCGCTGGCAGCTGATTGCGGACCATAACGAGTGGCCGAACCGTACGTACAATAATTCGTCGCTTTCGTTTTCAACTCGTCGGTGTGGATAGAAATAAATTTATTATTCGTTTTGCCTGCTTAATTATACTCAGATATACTTGAAACTGTGGAAATATTGCAATTTTGGGACGAGAGGTTCTCGTGTGCCTGCGTGGCAAGCGGTTAACATTCGCTGCGCGTACACGCACTTTCAAAGAAGAGAATGAAAGAAAAGACGAGACCTGTGACGAGACCGCTCTTCTTATTAAACAAAATCGGGAGGTCGATTATGGTTGAAACGGTGGGAACAGTTTCTTTTTCACTTGACGCGCAGCCAACTCTCGGAGCAATTCCCCGCCGGTTGTCGAGAATGCCTCCGTCGGTTTTTGCTTTCACGGTTTCTACAATGGAAAATGGATTTCTTTGAGAGTAGCGGGTGTAATTGATCGTTGTAGAGGCTGTAGGGGGGGGGACTGGTATCGGAGTCAAAAACTGTTTCGCGGATAATGCGTCGCGAGTCTGTTGTTCTCGTTCGAAAATTCATCCCCTCGATCCTCCGTTTCTGTGTTTGAAGATTCGTCCACTTGTGCCGAGTGAGTTGACGCAGCCGAGTTGAATTTTGCAACATTGTTGTCTGTCTCCTTTCGCTCTCGACTTTCGAGGTATAATTTCAGTCTCGGTTGTTTTCTTTCCGTATCGGATCCTCGTGTCACACAGTACACGATAGGAGGAGGCACAGCGTGTTATCAACTTTTATGCCCGAAATTGAACGTCTGGCTTCGCGTTACACCTCACACTCTAACCTCGGACTTCTTTGTCCATTCATTGAATGATTTTATTCAAATAAAATGTGATCAACATAAATCAAAATTCATCGTTTGATCGCCTTTCTTTCATACGTTTTCAGAAATTTAATTTCACCGAATCTTGTGTTGCGTTTTAAATTTAAATACTGTAATCTTTTTTTTTTCTTTTTGCAAAGCTGACAATTCCGACTAATGTAACATAGATACAATATAATAATAATAATGACAATAGTATAAAGATAATATAATGATAATACTGTAATATTTTTTTTTTTTTGCAAAACTAACAATTCTGACTAATATAACATAGATACAATATAATAACAATAATAATAATACTGTAGTCTTTTTTCTGCGAAACTGATAATTCCGACTAATGTAACATAGATAAAATATAATAATAATAATGATAATGACAATAGTATAAAGATAATATAATGATAATACTGTAATCTTTTTTTTTGCAAAACTAACAATTCCGACTAAGATAACACTGATACAATATAATAACAATAATAATAATACTATAATCTTTTTTTTTTGCAAAACTAACAATTCTAACTGTATACTGTAATCTTTTTTCTGCAAAACTGATAATTTTGACTAATATAACATAGATACAATATAATAATAATAATAATAATAACAATAATAATATTAATAATAATAATGACAATAGTATAAAGATAATACAATGATAATACTGTAATCTTTTTTTTTTGCAAAACTAACAATTCCGACTAATATAATACAGATACAATATAATAATAACGATAATGACAATAGTATAGGAATAATATAAAGATAATAATAACATCAGCAACAGTAGTAACAACAACAAACAATGTATCAATTCAATAATATAACAAACGATAATAGTCACGCCTAGTTTATATTGTATTATATTTACATTCAAGCACGAAATTATCGTACTAGGAATTTGTTTCGAACCACAGTCCCCGACAATAAGATGAATCAAATTTCATCGTCAAACTGTCGAGATTTCTCTTGCTTATCGTTAGTTTCGTACGAGCTGGAAAAGCAGGACGTTATGTTTCATTTGCAGGACGTTATGTTTCCGCTTGTTTCCTTGCGGAAGTCCCGATGTTAATTGGGAGGTGGAGCCGCCCCTGCCGGTGAAAAGGAGTCAGCGGCAAGTCTCGAAAAGAATCCGCGGAACTTACGTCTCGAGTTCGCAAAATTCCAAAATTCCGATCCCCTTTGCTCCGTTGAATTTCTCGCGAGGGAGAAACACGATCCCTCCTTCAGCCGAGGACACCGAAAAGGGGAAACGAACTCGCCGGTGCGCAACTGGCTGGAATTTTTGAAATTTCCACGGCCGGCACAGCGACGCGACCCGTGCTGGTTTCTTCTTCCTCCTTTTTCTTTTTTTCTTTTCTTTTTTACGGCGTGCACCTTTGTTCGCACAGCACTTACAAAAAAGCTATTATCTCAACTATTTCGCGAAAGTTTTTCGGCAAATGCTTCCTTCTCTCGTTTTCTTTTTCTCTTTCTCATTCTCCGACCGGGGTCGATGCTCCGGCCGGAAGGAAAGGCGCAACATCGAGGGAGACGTTTCGTTCGAGTTTCGTCCGACTGGTTTAAGCTCGCAGCCAGAATAATCGCTACTTTGGCAGCAGCTCGCTGCTGCTGAAAACGATTTTGCTGCCGGTTATACGCAAGTCCTACTGCCAAGTTGCGCTCTTCCTTTTGAATTTCGGACGAAGCGCCGCAGCGCTTGTTTACGATCGCCCGTGCTTCACCACGATTTGAATTTTATTCCTTTTGCGCGAGACGGAAACGTACGAAGACGTAAATTATTATTAAAATATGAAACTTAATTTAAATTTTTGCTGACCAAATTCATAATTTACAATAACTGATGATAAACCTAAAATTATTTTAAACGATATAAATATTAAAAATAAAAAATAATCATAAACTGTAAAACATAATTATATATAAAATAAAAACTAAATATAAAAATTATATTGAAATAGATATTAAAAATAATAAATATAATCATAAACATAATTATATATAAAATAAAAATTAAATATAAAAACTCTGTTAAAATAAAACGTACAGCCTCTGGTCGTTGAACCCAGGATTACTCGGAATTTTTATCCGTCGCCGTACGTTTTTGGTAAAATTGAGTTGAGTTTGAACGAAAGCTCAATTGTCGAAGTTTAAAGACGCTATGTGCAAGACTATTATTCATTATTGAACTGCGGATTTTAACACACTTTCGAGTAATAACGCAAATTCAACTGGAAATATTTGAAATATCGACGGTAGCGTACTTGTTACAATATTGAATGGGGAATTAAATATTCTTCTGCTCCGTTTCTTTAATTTTCATAAAAATATGAAATTGCACAAGGATCGGTAATTTATCACGAATCGCCAACTGTCGAGCAGTTAACAAAGCTGCATTTACATTTCAATTCGCAGATAATTCCAATCAGTTTTTCAAAACGAGTTCATGATCAGTCTCTATGTTGATTTTACATCACGCAAAGAAAGTATATTTCAATAATTAATCAAATAAATCTTAGACCGGCGTGTCTAAAACAAAATTGTGAATTCAACGATCGGGAGTTTGAGCTTGAACGCGGCAGAACAAAAATACAGAAAATGCGAAAGTGAACGAATTGAAGACCAGCAGATTAACGTTCTCTCCATTAGCCAAATTATCAATGGATACGGCCATTCCTCTGTCTGATATCTTGGAAATCGCGTTACTTTCGTTCGCAAGTGCACGATGCGTTTGAAACGTCGTACAATTGGGCCGTAATTAGGATTTCCAGAGCAAGAATGTGTACCCTAATTGCAACGAACACCTTCGTACCCGTGCACGCTCCGTCACAAATTCGACGTCTTGGTTATCTCGTTGGAGAAGACCTGGAATTGGCAATTTCCGTGATTCGGGAGGAGTCGCGGTGTCGCGAGGAAAATATAAAATTTCGCCGAAAGTCGCGGTATTTGACAGTTCTCAGGTTACTCCAATCTCGTTCGCCATAGAGTCTCAGTCCGACAATACGAGTCACGATTTACCTGTACACGTGCACGGGAGAGGAGAGGCGGGAGGGGGGGGCGGGAAACTCCAGCAAGTTGGAAATTCGTTTTCTTCGTCGAGTGACAAATCGCTGGTCGGAAGAACTGCAGAGTGGACGACAGCTCCGAACTGCCTCCGAGCTGTAAGTCGCTGTAATCCTCCTCGATGGAAGGAACACTATGGACGAGAGAAAGAGAGTGAAAGAAATTGCTCGTCGAGCAGAAAAAAAAAAGAGATGGTCGTTAATTCCATGCCGGATCAACGCTATCAATTTCCAAATCAATGCGTCGTCAGACGTATGAAATGAAATGGAACGAAACGTTTTTGCCAGTTGATACCGCGATCGGTTAATTATGCTCGAGTTCTCGTTCGGCGAACAATACCGGCAGCGAGCCACTCGGCAAATAATGTACAAAAATGCGTTTTTGCGCAACGCGTACCGCTCGATGGTACTTTGAACTTTCGCCATTTCGTCGGGGGAACGATCGATGGCTCTCGAACAGCGACTAATTTCGAAACGTGGCTGGTCTTGGAAACGAGGATTGGGTGAATTTCAATAAACAAACGTTGTGTCGTAGGAAAAGTTAACACTTGCTCTCTTCGTAGCGATAGCAAAAGCCGATAGATTCCTCGAGAGAAGAAAGAATGGTGTTTTTCTTTTCTATAACCTCTATAAATTGTATTAGATTCGTTCGTGTCATCTCGACGATGATATTAACGTGTATCATTTGGTTGATTATTCTGCAATGGAATGAAATAATTCTCGTCTTTTTTTTTCAAAAAATTGTATGTATATATAATTTGCGAATCTCCGCGTGTTTCGAGTTATATAATTACTCGTAAAGAATATTTTCACTGCATTGAAATGACTAATATTCTATTGCTAGTGGCACAGTAAACCTAACCTTTCTCGTGTTTTAACAATCGCAAGTTCACTGTTTTCTGCGATGTTAATAAATTATATTTTCTGTGCATTATGCTTTAAATTTTCATTTTTATCATCAAGTAACAAATATATATATATATATATGTTTCTCTGTTTAGCATGGATCATGTATATTCTCCACTATGATATAAAGACTGATAGAAAGTGATCTCCTACAAATGATATGAAAAACATACTTTTAATATTCTTGAAAATGTAACACTAAATGGCGAAGGAATTTGTCATACATAACCCAATACATTCCTTTTATTATCAATCCTCATACTGTTCTGCAAGTTCAAGGTATTCTTGCTATCTATAATTTGTATTCTAAGATGGTTTTCTTTTCTTCTTCTTTTTTTTTTTTTGTTGATCCACCGAGCGATAATAGCGATCCTAGTCACAAAAATTCATTCAATCACCTTTTTAATAATGCAATAATATGAATAAAATCTATAACTGTCAAACGTTGCTGGTTTTTTTATCTACGGTGATAGCATTCAAAAAATTAAATTTGCGTGAATATCAATTTTAACAGCCACGAGGCTCCAAACAATGAAGCGCTAATCGATTGTCACTCTACGCAGATGGATTTCCTTTTCGTCGACGATTGCCACTTTGCGATTCGACGTAGGAAAGGGTTAATTCCTCGCAAGCTCGAGACTCGCGGCATCGTCGAAGATTAAAACTGGCGTCGATCCAAAGAATTTGTCGCGCAACGCGACACCTATCACGCGGCTCCTCTTCAGTCCACTTCCTCCTTACCTCTTTCGTCCTTTTCTCGTGCCTCTTCCTCTACCTTCTCCTCGATCTCTTCCTCTATTTCGCGTCGTATTTTCTTCGAATAAGGCGAACGCCGGCTGTAAATGGAATTGGCCTCGCGCCAGTGAATACTCGCGGTTCGAGAGGACCGCGATTTTTCGTCCGGCACGCGGGATTCGAAAGACGGTTTGCGTGTTTGTCGCCTCTTTCGCCGCGCTTTACGCGCGATCGCTTATGCGTGGAAATTCCCTCTTCCTTAGGCGGCTCCCTAGACGCGGCGTCGTCCTCTTCGAGCGGATATCACGGCGGCGTTCCTCCTAGCGATGGGATCAAGCAACTATCAAATGTAACTCTTCGATCAGCCAGTGGGCCAGTGCGGGTTTCTTCCAAGTCAACGACACGAAACTTTTTTATGTATTAAATAACAGTTTAAAAATAAATTTTTTTATGTATAATAAATATTATATTTGGGAATACAATGTTTAATATTAATTACAGTTAATATAATATAAATATAACATTTAATATTAACTATACTTATAAATATAATATATAATAAATTTATACATTATACATGTTATAATATATAAATTTATATATTATTTATAATTATAATATATAAATGTTATATTCATAAATATAGTATTTAACATTAATTATAATTAATATAATATAAATATAACATTTAATATTAATTATATTTACAAATATAATATATAATAGATTTATAAATATATATTATATGTTATTTTTATAAATATAGTATTTAATATTAATTATATTTATAAATATAATATATAATAAATTTTCCATAAATAATAATTTTTTATGCGTTAAACAACTTTATTCGATAAAGTATTGATTATTTTGATTCGTCACTTTTTGCCATTTTTCTGCCAGCTTCGTAATTCCTTCATAATGAAAAAAGTCCTGTTCCTTTGCGGCAAAAAACTAATACAACAAAAATTCATGCTTTAATTATACAGTAGATTTCATACGTTTGGAATTATTGAATTAATGTACGTTATTGTAGATATTGAATGAATAAAATCAAAAAATGGAACAGATGTTGAATTAAAAATTATGTTTGAAGTATACAAGAGATTTTATGCGTCAGAAGTGTTAAATAAATCGTTGAGACAGATGTTAATGAATAAAATCATGGCTACGTGAAACGTATTCAAATCTAATTTACACGAAGAAAAATTGTACTGATAAATAGACATGAATGCACTGATTGTAAACGAGGGATAAGAAATTGTTGAATTAACACAGACTATGACACACTGACAACACACTGTTATAATTATCAACATGACAGTTTCTTCTGTCTTTTCCCACGAGAATGGTGTCAGATGTTTCAGGAATCGAAACAAGTATTGAACATCATCTTTAACGAGTGACAATTAAATTCTGTGAAGTGACTTTTGTGTTAGATTCAACTTGATTTTACGAGTAGGCCACGCATTAAACTTGATCCCATCGTTGAACACACAAGGTCTCTGATAGTATTTTCTCGAAATAGGAGTGCTTGCAACGTGACAACATTTAGAACTACTAAAACTAAAAGACTGTTTCAGAGTTCGATTCGTTTGAAACATCAAAGTACTTTACAACACACACACACACATTTTATCTTCGAGTCGTACGTATATAAAGCGATCCTTTCCAAACTCTGGATCTGATTCAGTTTCGCAAGTGCACACTCGTATCGAACTCGATCCCATCGCCACTCGCTAACGCCGCGTACAACACATACACGCCGCGACATACTCCGCTTGACATCGCGCTGTCGTCTCTTATTCCCTTCGATATTCTTTTATTCCCAGGGAATAAACCGTGGAGAACGGTACCGCGGTTCGGCTGAACGTATCGACGAACAGTTCGCTGAACGTCGGCGGGAGGGGTGGGACTTGGTTTCTCCATTAAATTTCCCCGAGTAAACCGTGTTACTTCGGCGGAGGAAGCGCCGTCGCAGTTTTCATCGCCCTCGCCGGGGCTGTTTGATCGAGTATGACGGATGCCTCGGTTACTGTCCGCTAGCTTTTTATAAACGATGCGCCCACCCACTTATAATAATTCATCGGTCTAATCGGCCGGAAGCAATTTCTGGCAGCGATCCATTATTCCCGGTATTAGAAACGAGGCGGCGAAGGTTCCGGCCAATTAATCTACAGGAGTGAGGCGGAACATCGCGACAGATTATTTTCTCGCGAAACAGATGGCAAGGTGGTGGATGCTGGTGTGCAAACAGAGAGGGTTGAGGGGGAGAATAGTATCGCGAAGCCGTTCGTTGTTCGGTCGTTAATCTCGCGCTTACCTCCGTGAACCTCGCAGACGAGGAACAGGTCAGCTCCTTCCGGATAGGCCTCGAGGAGTTTGCTCATGTCTCGTCGCTTCGCGTCGTAGATTATCGGCTTGGCCGGCGGCACTGCGAACAGGGAAAATACGAAAAAAATTGATGTCGCAGTTTCAAACAGTACGCGACGTCAGATTTCGATTGCTCTCGATTTCTTTCGCTAATGTAATCGTGACAGTTGGGTCTCCCTAATTTCGAAGTATTTCTTTCAAGTATTTTGCGCAGTACACGCACTTGTAGGAAAGTTCAGTGTGCTTGTAAAAGAGTTTCTGTAAGTGTGTGTGTGTGTGTGTGTGTGTGTGTATTTTACAGTTGAATATTGATTGCTTGTACTAAATTTTAAGATGATTTAATATTACATATTTAAGGTAATAATTTAGATATTAAATTCAAAGATATTTATACATGAGACGCAAAGTTGCATTGACTGAATAAAAACACGAAAGATGGAATTTCTTCAAGTTCCAGACGCATTTACAAACGTATTTGTACCTTATACCATACACAATCTTTGACGCACACGTTTGAAAAATCTCACCTCATTTTCTTAAGAGTGTTCGACAAGTATGTCGCAAGAAAAATAGTAAGGTGCATTGCAGTTTAATTCAAGTACAAATTGACAGGTGTAATCGTGATTGTTATTATTATTTAGGTTAATCGTACAAATACGGAACGTCGATGGAAACACATGCCCTAGTAGCCTCGTTAATTGAAAGAAACGTTGCGGTGAAAACTTTGACCGAATATTGCTTTGAAAATGAAGGCACTCGACGTGCAATCGCTAAACTTTGTGGTCGAACGATCGGCAGAAGGGGATGAAACGACAATTGAATGAAACGCGCGATCGCGTCACCGCGGAACGACACATGGAAAATAGCTTCCGCTCGACTCCTCGAGAGCGAGGAATATTTCCACTTTTGGTTTCCCTCTGCTCCTTCGATTCTCTCGCACGGTGGCTGCGATACAGCCTGGGAACGTAAACAGGCCGAGTTTCATCCAGTCGCGTACTTTGTTCGACGCTCGATGAAAATTGCCTCTGGCTATCGCTGCGCGCATCCGCGCTCTCTCGCTGCTACCCTCCTCTGTCGCGGACAGGTTACCGAATCGAGTCTTTCTTCCTTTGCCGACGATACTAATCGAAAGGAACTCGTTTGTCAAAATGTTGGAAGATGAAATCTGGCGAGCTCTCTGTTCGATAACAAATGGCTGAGGATTGATAATCGATAAGATCGTGATCGACTTGTCAATCGTCACTATGCATTGAGAGGGACGAGAATTTTCGAAATTTTCAATTTTCCTCTGTCTCTCGGGAGATACAAAGTTAAATTACGATAAATTTCTGCATATATATAATAATAATTAAATTTTTTAATTATTGTATATAAATGATAAATTTATTATACAATATGAAAGTATTGTTATATTATAACAAATATAATATAAAGTGAAAATATAACAACGTTAGAAATTATGTTTAAAAATAATATATTATGAATTTAAATGTAATATATTAATTAATTTATATTTCGTTAAATATTAATATATTACAATATAAATTACCATAGTTATATACTGTGATTCCACGATACCGCTCAAGGATTAATTTTCTTTTGTTTCTTCTGCGTTATCGTTCAGTTCGCTGTAGTGGTTAATCGTGGCTGTACACAGTGTAAATGGATAAAATTATATTCCATAATTTGTTCTGTAATAAAGTGTGTATTATCCCATTGTGTAATTTTGCTCGTCGCGCCGATTAATCTTCATAAGGTTAACTCTTATTTAAAGCAACGTTGGAGGCGATCATTTACATTAATCTATTCGAGATCAGTGGATTTCAGAAAAAGTATTTCCAAAAGTCGACGATATTTTCCCACTTGCACGTATTCATATATCCATGTTACTATATTCTACCAATACCCGCCATGTTTTAAAACAACTACAATTAATCAATAATTACTTCTCTTATATGCAAACGAAATTTTAATTAAGAGCAATTAATGGCAATGCAATTCATGATTTTAACACGCAGATTTTGTTAACGCACAATTTTAATTTAACGATGTCGAACGTTGCAAATTTGCAACAATGCGCATTTAAGGAATTAAAAAAAATATCACTGTATAACTTCATTATATCTACATGTTAAAGCTTACATGTAACGTAGTTACTTATACTATGTATACTTATTTCAATATATGTTTCAAGGACTTTAGTCCACGTTTGACTAATAGAATTTATTATATTTTTATTGACGTTGCATTTTTGGCTACCGAGTGCAGGTATTTAAACGACGCATCAGTCGCGAATGTTTCATTTTTTTTTTCCTCATTTTCTCTGTTCTATCGATCAATTCACGGAAGGTGTTAATCGCGGTTGCATGCAGTGCAAATCCACTCGGAGTAAAATTATACTATATAATTTATTCCGTAACAAAGTACGCAGTGTTTCATTATTCTATTTCTCCTGTTGCTTAACCTTCGCGCAGCCTTCATTTAAAACGAAGCTGAGGATTTGCACGGCCATTTAAATTAAACGAAAGAGCAAGCATAACGAAACAAACATAATTATTCGCTAAGATTTATTAATTAATTTAATCATAATATTAAAAGTTCGTTTTTCCTGCCCTTTGCATTTGACAATAAAGTGCGTTTTGCAAACATGTCTCTTACAGTAACAAAGTTCAAACTTACGTTCAAAGTTTCAATCTCTGCGACTTTATCTTCTTCCCTGTAAATTTCATTCTTGCTTGAATGAAATTTCTTTTTGCCGCTCGTAAAAATCACTTTATGTCGTTGTACTCGCATATACGTGTGTATATCTTTCGTAAGATTGTACGAAATGTGTGAATATTCATGTGTAGTTACTTGCTCGCGTCTAAGTGCAACCAGATTATTTGAATGGAATAATACATGTTGAAATGAGCGGCGTGAAATGATACAGTAATTAATGAAATTCTTTCGTATTCTTTTTCCATCAATGACCATTTTTAATAACGAATAACATAATAACGTAACAACTCTTGCTATGTGAAAACGATATTTATTTTAGAGATATAATTTCTTCGGGATCGAAACAAGCTGTTTCATAATTCGAAGTAAAATTCTTGTTAAAACCCGAGTGTGCAACAGAAGTAAAATTTATATTAGTAAAAAATGGCAGAACGTTGTAAATGTTAATTCTTAACTGGTATCATTGGATCATTACCATCACTATAACTGTTATAATTTACGTATAAATTTACAGTCAAATTGATTAGCTTTGCTACTAACCTCCGTTACGGAAAAGAAAATCCTACATTTCATTTTATTGATCTAACATGAACCTGAATTATTACATAGTCACCTATGACTATGAAATGACCCGACGATACGATCTGAGGGTTGAGCCAACATGTGGGTAAGTAAGTACGACACGATTCGTGCAATCATAGTGAGCGTTTAGCCTTGTTTGCAAAGCCACCTGCTTTACAAATATTTGCTCCTCACCGTGTCAGGCCGATCGTTTTCCAAAGAGGAACTAATCCTTTGTTACGTCGTCGCAAACCTATGAACCTCTGGTTTATCGCTTTCCATTTTCCATTCGACTGTCGAGCAATCGCCCGAGTCGAATGACAATCGCGAAATCACTCTCTTCATTCGAATTTCGACGCCGATGCGAGTCAGCGCATGCAGACGCTGCGCGAAGCTTTAAGAACACCGATCCCCAAAGACACTGCGAGACGTACGTCGTAATCTTGGCCGAGATTACAGTCAGTACTGTCCAAGACGACGCTAATGTCCGCATTCACGACCTTTTACTGCCCGTTCATCCGCTGTTTTGCCACCCCTTCCACTCCTCGAGGCGCGATGCTCTTTCCATCGGCTATTGTTCCTCCGGCGTTCGTGTCATTCACCGAAGGAAACGGCGTTCCGTTTCTATTACCTCGAATCGTAACGTTCAATTTCTCTCCCTGCTGCGTATTACGTGATTTTCTGCAAACAGCGTGCACAATTCGCCCGACTGTTGTTTCTTTTTCTAATTTCCGTGCCTCCTGTCTTTCAGTGTCGGAGTGTTTGCCCTTCTTCATCAACAAGTGGCTTGTAAGTCCTTGTTGCGGTTGGACACCAACGTTCCCTTCACGTTTGCACACAAAATTGAATAAATTTGTATAAATAGAGTGCAAATCGAATTTTTCGTAAAAGGATTGATTCGTTCGGCACGTTTTCTCCGATTTTTGTCCGAGCACTTACTTTGCTATGATGTAAAAGTTTTCAACCGTAGTAGAACTCTCGGAATTTTAACAAGCTCTGTCTTACGATACTGCAACTTTTTCAATTTATTGTTCTATAAACTTGTTTTCTATTTTTATTTATTATTCTCATAAATTTGTATGGAATTTCCTGCTATTTTTCGAGAACGTACTTCTGTTATATTTTTATACCTGTATTTAAGAAAGTTGCTGCGTTGGTAAGCCTAATATCTTCCCTACCATTACACCTTCATTAAGTTATGTTTCCAGGGACCATTAAGTTGGACATCGTACGAGCATCTGCGAGCTCTCGTGAATGAGAAGTGTTGGTTAAAAGATGCAACCTATATACCGCTAGAAAGTTAAATTAAAACAGTTAAATTGTGAGGCACTCTCTGAGAATTGGGATGATTCAAATGCTAAAGTTGTATTTTTCAAATGCGACACAGACAGAGTCATGGAATATTTTTATTATAACCGGACCATGGATTTTTGTGCAAATCAAAAAAAAAAAATTGTATACTTTCGACACTTTGAATACATTATTTATATGTTTAAATAAACATGCATATTCTGTTCGTAATATGTGTACACGTAGTATATTGTGTCTGTATGTATATGACATGTATTTATATATATATACATACATGCACATACACGTGCAATATATTTACATATACGTAAGTACATTTATAAATAAATAGTAATAAATAACATAATAAATATAGATATATAATATATGCAAGTTTCCCATAATCTAGTTATGACTTTCTACAGAGTCTACTTAGAGCTTTCAACAGAGACTGATCGTCGATATCGTTAATTTACCATAAAAGAAAAAAAAAGGACAGATGACATCACATATCTTCCACTCCCGAAGCGCAAATATTTCTGGTTCCAGAAAATTTTATAATAATGCCTTTCACAGCTCTCCCGCGACACTGGAACGTAGTTTGCTCGAAGAGTTCCTCCGTTGTTTGCAAGGCTACGGGCGAAGAAGCAAACCCCCCCGGGGCGCCAGCGATTTACATGGTTTTGCGCGTATCCCGTTTCCCAATGGCGGAGAGAGGAAGGTTAAACGATCCGCGTAGACGCGATCGCGTTGGCTTGCACTCGAGCAAATCCTATCGCGAATCCCCGCGATCGCTGCATGGTTAAAGGTGAAAGGCGAGAAACGAGAAGAGAAGGGTCTAACGTGTTCGAGGTTGAGTCATGGAATTCGGGTTTGCTTATTGTTAGAGCAAGCTGGCAAGATAACTTTTACAGAAATTCGAGCGGGAAGACGTGAAATCACGAGACGACGACGACGACGACTCGAGGGAGAGCGTCGTAAAGCGATGCTAGGATGCTAGGATCACGGACGGAGGATCTCGCTTTTTTTACGTCTGTGTATACCCTTAGATCCTCTGACGAATTCCGATCGTAAATTTTTATATCACGTTGTTACAGTTACGTTTAATGCGCGTCGTGACCTGCGAGAGATAAGAAGAACGACGAATTACGCTGCTAATCCGAAACTGCTAAATACACGAAGGATCAACCTTGTCCTCCCGGCTCCCGTACGTCTCGGCAATCTACACCCCGGAACAAAGAGATAATACGCTCTGTATTTTCTTGTGTCATGTACGGTGCAGTGGAGAGAATGGGTAGATCATCGACATCAGTATCCTTGAGCGTGGATTATTGTTCTTCCCCGAGCGTTTCTCGTTTGATTCGGGGCTCAACTTCCGGGAGGGTCTAGCCTTCACCTGACCATTTTCTTTTTCGTTTTCTCTATTTAGACTGGGAACAACCAGTGTCATGAGCTTGAAACCTGTCGAGATCGAAACTCGTCCTCTTTTCTAATAGAATATACGGTTTCGAACGTGTACACACGTGGAATCAATGTAGCGTTATCCTGTAATTCGTATTTCTAAACGTGTAATAATTATTCGATTTAGGTGAGCGTGTGAAATTTCGTTTCTTCGCGTGAATTTGTCAGTCAATTGTCAGTGATCGATCGCATTAAAAAAGAAGAAATTTGTTATAAATCACGTATGCCTTGGAAAGATGTACGATAAAAATCTCGAAATATTATCATTAATTGTTACAAACGATTACAACATTCTTGTGCTACACACTGGATAAGTTAAAGATAGCACGCTCTGTATTTTCTTGTGTCATGTATCGTAAACTAGAGAGATTGCGTAGATTGTTGTTACATCAATATCCTTGGGTATCGATGTACATGTAGCATGTTGAACGCCATTACCGAGAAACGCAATCTCTTGGAAATACAAAAACGAAAATGTAAATATTGCTCACAGCCGCGTGGTAGACAAATTCGGACAAGTCTTAACATTTACGTCCCTCAGTCGTACGGGAGCTATCGAAAGCGTAACATTCGTGTGAAATATGGTCAGTTAAGTGCGTATTAACATTTGTAAAAATGGATGGCGAGAAAGAGCTGAGATACACGTGATGTTGAAGTTGAACGAAGAACATTATTCTGTGACAGAAATAGCCAAAACAGTTAACAAAAGTCGTAGAGTGACGATGAATTTACCAAAAGATTCCGATAATTGTGGAAAAAGAAAAAAAATTGTCTGACGATCACAGTGTTTAATAGTTCGTGATAAACGTGCTGTAGTACGTGTAGCGTCAAATTCAAGCTCGACTGCGAGACACATTGCAGAGGAAGCTAGAGTTACGACAAATGTTAGGAATGTTCGACGTCTTTTGAAGAATCACGAACATCTGAAACGACGAAAATTGCAACGAAACCTTTGAACGAGGTTTACACGCGAATAAGAAACGGCGAAGAATCATGTTCACCGATGAGAAGAGGAATTTAGACGAACACGACTACTATTATCACGATTTACAAAAGAAGCAACAATTTCTGAGTCGTCGACTACGGTAAGATGGAAATAAAATTTATTACCGAAAAATTAAAATAGTAAAAAATATATTGTAACGAGTGACAAACAAATTGACACGTATGCGACACAAATTACCGAAAATGAGTATATCTTTCAACATAATAACGCGAAAGCAGTAAAACAATACTTTGCAAACAAACAGTTCGTATTTTAGAGTAGCTAGTCTCCGAACTTAAATGTTATAGAAAATTAAATGGAGGAAGAGCTGTATATTAGAATGGAAGACAATTCGCAATCAAAACAATGTATCGTGTAGGATTGGGAAGAATTATTACAAGACTATATAAATCTTTGCCTCAAATAATAACTGTTATTAAATCGTTATTAAATGCAAAGGGGATCGAAATAAATATTAAACTATTGTCAAACTCGTTTCTTTCGCTTCTATCCATTGTTTTTCACGAAATATGCCATCATTTTTACCTTATTTTACCCTAAATGTTAATTGTAAAACGTTCCATTTATGTTAATCCATATTTCGGGCAGCTTTGTAACACAAAACACAAGAAACAGTTGCATCGAATAACATCGTTCCACGCTTTTTACATTTTCCTTGCTCAAAAGTTCGTGGTTAACGAAGTAACTACCTAGTTAATGAAATAACTGAAACAATAGATATCCTGATATATTCGTGCATCGATAAACATTTGCATTCTCTTTTAGAGGGTGGAAGTAATTCTCGATTGGAGAAACCTATGACTTCCAGGTGTTTCTAACTTCGTTTGGCTCGCAGCTACGCACGATGATCGGATGTTGCACGATTGAACTGCGGACCTCCGCTCGTAGAGCAGTGGATTTTGGAGTGTGGCTGCAGTCTCGTCACGTCCGATGCGTTCGTCGAATCACCTCGATATCACTAACACCTCGTCATCGTGCCTTAATTCGGGGTGGAATGGATTCGTCCTCTTTTCGTCGAGAGAGAGTGCATCGAAACGATGCCCGACCGCCGATCGTGCACGCCATCGATAGTGTCGTCGATGCGTCGCGTCACGTCGCGTCACGTCGCGTCACGTCGAGCTGTCGTTCCACCAGCCATCCGACTAGCATTTGTTTACCCGCGCGTGTTTGTCCATCTCGCTGTGTGAGCGAATATCCGGCCGCTATATGCGGTTTTCAACGGACGTACGTGTGTACAAGCACGTTATGCATTGGCACAAACACACACACACACACACACACACACGCAGGCACGTATGCCTATAGGTATGTAGGTGTAACCGGGAGAGCCAGCTAGACATCTCCTTCCTCGCCACGATCCGGATGCACCATTTGCGGGATATTCTCCGACGCTATCGGCTCGCGATGTGATTGTACCTCTCCCTTTCTCACCCTTTTCGTGTACACTTGCAGATTTAAATCCGGCGCTCGTTTTCGCGCAGACGTTCGCGTCTCCTTCGCCCTCTACGCGGAGGAAGAGCTCGTCGACGTGACGTCATTCGAGTGTCGACCCGGGTAACTTTAAAATCGATCGTAAAATAATTGGTTTACTTAACCGGACGATGTCTGTGCACTGACTCCTGTGTTCGTCGAAAGTTATTTACACAGGGTGTCCCGTGTAAAATTAACCGCGTAATTTTCTCTAAAACTGTTCCTTCGCTATGTAGGATTAGCATTGCGTTTTGAATAAAACTTGCGTTGTTTCGAGGCCACGAATCGTGTCTAGGCGGTCGAGATTTTAAGATGACTTTTGTTCTTTTAAATGGAATATCATTATAATATCATATATTATTTATATATGTATGTTTATTATATATATGCATTTATTTGTATATTATAACGTATAATTATAATGTAAGTCTAAACTATTAAATTATCAAGTCATCGACATTAATCCTTAAAGGATTACTGTGTATTCAGTAAATACAAGTACAATACATCAGAAAATGTTTAATTTGTTATTTGCTTTGATAATTTTAGACAGCCAAGGGATTAAAAATGATTTGCACTAGTTTAATCATAACATTACGGCGCTGTGACTATTACTCTTCCATCAACTGAAGATTTCGACAACGAAAAGCTGTTTGCATGACACAAGTCACTTTTAATCAGAAGTTGATTACGTCGATTGGCTTCGTACGTGTATGGAACGATGCTTCTTTCTCTCATTTCGAATTTGAGTATTTTGCTGTCCTAGAAGTCTCAGTTATGTGGCCACCAATTATTCTTGCTATTCACACGAGCGGTTTGCGTTGGTTTGCTGTCGAGTTACCTTCGTATCTGAAAAGTATCATGTCCGAACTGTCCATACATGTTCACACGAACAGCACTCACTCAAAGACACGATTGTAGATACTAATTAGATATGGACACACGGTACTGTGTCTGTTGACTGTCACTTTGCATTATCTAGCGAGATGTTCGACAGTCTGACTGTTTGTAGATGTCTATAGACGATGTCTGTCAGCCTAGGCACTTCGATACTTCTCTCGATTGAAAAATTGCCAGAATTCTCAAATGTTCGTGTTTCGCGGGTTTCATGGATTATCCATCGGTGATACGTACGTTCGACAAATTTTTGCTTATTTATTACACCACGCTAACGCTCGCTTCACTCTTTAATTGCGGATTTCTATAAATTAAAATGAACTTAATTTAACTTTAGACGAATAAATACAATGCCAATGTAATAAAAATCAATAATATAATAATGTAAATATAAATTAACGTGTTTCTACGCGTGTGTAGGCACTCAATCCTATAAATACTGATTTTGAAAAGTCGTATTCGCAAAACGCTGAAACTTTAGACGAATAAATAAAAACTATTAAATACAAATTAATATTTACACAATACAAATACAAATTATATATACATATATAATATAAACATAAATTAATTCCACTTTGAATACACTCGTATGACAAGATGACAATTGAAATCGCTTTTGGTACGTTTATTAATCCATAGTTGCAGAGTTAACGAACACAAAAGTATGAATACAAGCGCGAATGTTAAAGTAAGAGACGAACGTTCGCCATTTGTCAAGAAGAAAAAGGAAAAAGGCACGAAAACAACGCGATTCCAAAGTATTGACGTAACCAACGTTAACGCGAATTTTCCTGGAAAAGTTATCGGGCAGCATCGCGTAATGCTCGCGATACTTTAAGAATTACGAATATTGCCGCGCCGCGGCCATATTTCGGTAACGATATTTTTATCGCCCGCGTTACCATCGCTCCGTTACGATCTTTCGTTTTTTTTTTCCTTTTTTTTTTTTCGGTTTCGCCGCGGATCGACCAAATATTGCGATACACCATTTTGACGGCGGCCTGATCGCGTTACACACAACACCACGATCCGATGCCTGTTATGGTAATCGGGGGAGAAATTTTTCGATATCTGCAAACATTCGCGCGATGTTTCGAACCGAGCGATTCGACAATTTCTATTTAATTTTTCGTTACGCGGATAAATCTGAATATTTTCAAACGCATGACGAGATTTGATCAACGTCCGGTTAAATAAGAAACCAGCGAAGATAGCGGCCGATTTTCGAGGTGGTGTCGAACGAACTCGATTGTTTTGCGGTCTTTGTTTCGGTTATTTATTATATTACCCAGCGAAATGATTCTCCCCGCGGTATTTGAACGGCTTTCAAGACGAATGGGCTCGAACTAGAGTTTCAGCGGTTAAAAACGCAGTAAAGAGAATCCATTGGAAAAGTTTTGAAATTTATAATCGCGCGCGTCGATACGTGTCGTATAAACGAACAAAAGGAAGGAAATTTATTTTTCCAGATCCCGTGAGATTGATCGAAGTCCGTTTCGAATGTGTTAACTTTTTTCGAGGGGCTTTGTGAGAGCCGAGCCACTTTACGACTCGAGAGCGAGCGAAGAGATACTTTCATATAACGCGTGTTTCATAATGAAATGTTTATTTATCGCATACGTATCGGGAAACCTTCTAAAAGTATATGAAAGCATGCATATCGCAGAGGCAGGTAACAAATAGTTGAGGTAGCATGAAAATTTGAAACGATTAATTATGATATTCACTATTCTATAATGTGAAAACGAGAGATAAAGTTGCATTCTTTTTTTTGTTAAATTGAAGTCTTGAAATTTTTAGCTGCATAAAATTAAAGGATTGTCCAATCAGAGCGCTTTCAACTTGGTTGATATTCTGTTTTCACAAAGTGACATAAAATTACTTTTTAAAACAGAAGAAAAAAGATTCTTGTTAAAAAGGTAAAATACTTTAATTCAAAATTTGGATATCAATGATTTGACATACTGCATTGAAATAAAATTTTCAAAATGCGATCGTATGCCACTTTCGAGTTGCACGATGTTACTTGAAACTTCATTCAAAAATCGTCGGAAAATAAAGAAACAGCTTCGCTTTTGAAGTAATCTCAGTGCACCAAGCACAGAAGAGCAATTGAAAATCAGATCAAATGCTACGAACATACAAATTTATACTTGTCACTCGCCAAGAGAAAGATCGCATCTTGTTTCTTTTTTTTTTTTTTTTTTTTTTTAAATGAAACAGCATGAACAAGACAAAAGAATACATAGACCAAGTTGTCTAGCATAAACAAGATTTATACACGCGTTCGGTGGCTACCGATTTTAGTCGACGATCGTACGGGGCAGGTCAAACAGACGCCAGCACGCGGGAAACAATTCGGTTACGCTAAGCAAATCGTCGACGTCCAGGCGAACGTCGAGGGTGGTTTGCCAGACAAAACGTGAATTCAAGGAATATTTTGCATTTGACTGAACGCGTGCTAGGCGTACGAATCTGTTGAATTCTCGTTCACGATTGCTTTCTCTCTCTCTCTCTCTCTCTCTCTCTCTCTCTTTGCGCAGTGTACCCGGTACCGGAAGTGTCTGACATCAACAGCCAACAGCAGCAGCAAGTTAGCAGACCCGTGTGTTAGAAGCTGTGGGGGTTGCACTCGGTGCCGCTCGATTTTTCTCCGCGTGTTGGTGACTGGCTGCGTGACTTGGGTATCGGTCCACGGCCGCACGTAACGATTACCGTTAAAAATTTAGGAAAATTTCTCTGCTGTAGGTGGAGGCGATGTTATTTTTACGGGAGCGTGATGGTGTGCACGCTCGTACATGCGCCGCACGTATTACTTTGTGTATTCTTCGAAACGTCCCGGACGTTCTCCCCTCGAACTGAAAATTCTACCGTCCATTCGATTTTTCGGCAACAGACAAGTTTACCACCGCGTTATCGTTCTCCATGTACGAACAGGACGTCAACGAGTATTCTTGTACTCTGTGAAAGGGTTCTTATGCTCTCTAGGGTCGTTTCGGTGATCTACGAGCAAGGTGTCCGATCATTTCCTAGAGCAGGCACTTATGACAAGGCACGAAGGGAAATTCTTTGTGCGTTTTCGTTTGTAATAAATTATTAGATGAGATCAGAACCAGATGAAATGGGCATTGACAACAAAACCTATTGCGCTTGCAAGTATTACAATTGAGAAAACAGCATGCAAAATTTCATTTGAATGACAAATAACTGATAAAAGTGCGAAGTAATATTTCACTCGCGGTTAACACAGCGAGCGTATGATCGAATAAAATTTCATCTGCACTGTCTTTATGTAACATTCGAAATACTGAAGCTGTTGTTTTCTTGTAAACTTTTACCCGAGAAGCGAATTTTTCAAAACAGACTGGTACAATGAAATTACGTGGATACTATGATAAATATAAATGTATTACAATTCGATCAAAATGGGATACATGAAATTTATCGTTTAATTCTTTCGTCGTGTCATGGTTTCGCGTGAAATCTCGCTGAAAAGTTAACGAATCTCTCTCTCGCCAATGGGGGAAACAGGTTGCAATGTTGAGTAGAATCAGAGGTGGCTAACTGGCGGCCCTTGCTCCCACCAGTCGCTAGCGCTATCCCCTCCACTGCATCGATCTCCCCACTATATTGAAATTTCCTCGCCGTACACGAGCCCCTTCTCTCTGTTGATTTCCTTACTAAGCAAACGGGCCGAAAGTAGCCGGTTGTGATTAAAATATCCCAGCTTTACGATTGCAAATTATAGAAATCAAACACGTGGACAGTATTTATGCATCTTGAAAGAAGCGTTTCCCTTGACAGCCAGAAACCACTCAACACACCTGTCTCGCAGACGTACACATTCCACGCGTTTCGCCAGTTCGTAAATCTTTGGTTTTTATACCAGTGGCTCGGCGCGGCTGTGCGCGAAACGACAATTTAAGTCTGCGTTTTTAATTAAAGAAGTCTGCCGAGCTTATTTACAAGCGCGGCGAGATTTCAGAGCGCGCGAGCGATTCGGCTCACGGACACACGGCACCGGATGAAAGAGCGAGAGGCACGGTCTGGCGACAAATTACGCTTCCGGAGTTTTCCTCTCGAATCGCCGTCCCGTTAAGTCGACCGTCGTACGCTCGTTTCGTAGGCCGCGCGTCGCTGTGAAGTCCATCTCCCGGCACGCCGATGTCACGCCGATGGAATAATTTATACCGACGTCCGTCCAAGAGGGACGATCTGCCGCTTTCTGCGAACGAATTAATAATTTTGCCGGCGAGGCGAAGTGCTCGTGCAACTTTGCCGGACAAATTATTTAACGTGCCATTGTCTCTTTCTCTCGCCGTGTGTTTCTTTGTTTCGGAATTTTCACTTTCTTCTCCTGTCTCTGACTCGGTGGATCCGAGAAAATATTTTGATATTCTTGTGAAAACAAATGACGCGTTAGGAAGATCAACTGTTTCCATGGATAGTTTACTACGTATAAAAATAGGGAGTACATTATTATTTGTGCTGTAACAGAGCAAGTGATATAAAAGTTCGAGAATCAAAAAGATATTAACGTGTGAGGAGTATTTTTTGCAGCTCTATGCATATGATCAGAGTATAAAATATTTTTAAATATTAAATATTAATTTAAATATAATATATTATATTTGTATATTAATATATATTTGTATATTAATTCAAGTATTAAATATTAAATATTAAAAATATTTTGTATTCTGTTTAAAGACAAGTATTTCCTAAGGCGATAACACTCGACAACGTTCCAGCACTTGCAAAAGGATATTTTATCATTTTTCTAATAACATTCCGCAATTAAACGTAGATTGAGCACTGGAATCGCAAGTATATCATATTTTTAATTCTCGAATTTTTATACTTCTCACATTATTATCAGTTACCAATAACACGGAATTATTCGTTCCGAAATCGTGGTAAACGAAATTTGGAATACAGAAACAGCGTGATGGAAAAATGATAGTGGTCCAAGTTTATCAAGTCGTTCGATATGGAAACCAGCGTTATCAGAGTACCGTGTTATACGACGAGGGCTGTCGCAATTTTGGCATCGTGTTTTATGGAATGTTTTTAGAATGTCGCGTTATAAGAGGATTGGGCCAATATTTTTTGGGGGGCCCACTGTAGTATGTCGTGCTACGTATCAGCCGTGTTTTTTTTTTTTCTTTATTTCCCGATTGGCGGGGTGATTGCAGCGTATCGTTTATAATTGTCGACCGAATAATAGATTGAGTGTGTCGCTAACACTGCAGCACCTGGTGGAATTTAGAACCACTTGCAATTTTCAATATTTTATGCCGAAGCGAGCGAGTATTCCCCACTTCGATCAAATTTGTGCTCATCTGTTCTATTGACACTCGTGCAACGAATTGTTTGCCGCAATGAACTGTTTAATATACACTTTAGAGAGTTAAACAGTAAGTTTAACATAAATTTGATTGTTTCGTTTAAACGTATCGTTGGAGAATTTTAATAGAATTGAAGAGTTTGAACGCAATTCGATAACGAATTAATTATTGGACTGTACACACATGTAAATACTTACTATATGCAAGTATAGAAAAGTGCACACGTACGTATTAATAGCTTGTGTTTCTTCGCTTTATTTTCATTACACGTATCTTTTCTAACACATACTTTATATATACATATTGTTTCGATGTTTTGTTTCATAATACAGGGTAAATGATAATTTTTTAAAGATCTAAATAGATTTCATTGTAACGTTAAATATTCGGTACTTAAATTTTCATCATGGACAAAAATTCTATTCAGAACAAACATTATATTTAATATAATAATTACTTAATACTTAATTTAATACTTGATATATACTTGATAATAATTACTTAATTACTCGACATAATAGGTAATAAGATACTATTTATAATAATATATAAATTATTACTGTGATGCTGTGCATGCTTTTAAATAAATCGTAATAAATTCGAACACTTCAATTTTACTAGAAATATGTCGAAGGTTTCAATTTCCACCAGGAGTCAGCACGTTTTGACTTTTCGACTGTGAATTATTTATGAGAAATAAGAAGATAGAACATACGTTAAATTTATAATGCATTTTTTGATAGTGGGTCACTAACGAATCACACGGTGGCTACAGTTATCAGTTATAATCTTAAAAGTCAGTGTCAGAGTCATGATCAGAATCGAGGATAAGGGAAAGCTCTGTTGCGTTCTTCCTGCCGATTAACAACTTTCGCGAAAATTAATTAACCTGTCGGAAATAAACAGATCGTTTGGTGCGTGAGAACTGTTGGTTGAACTCGCTGTGCTCTGTCTAATCTCTGTGAAACGGTATACACGGTGTCCGTTTTTGAAAACTAGCCATTTTTTGAAATGTTCATTTTTGAACGAAACTGCCGCGCCAAGTTTGCTCGACAATGTACAGGATGCGTATGTGTGTTTGAATTAGATTAAAAAATATAAAAAATATATATATATATATATATGTATATATACGAAATTACTATGTCAGTCATGTATTCAAAACTTTCAATTATTCGTATAACATTTGCGAAAGTAGATATTGTATACAAACGTAACTTTTTTCAAAGTCAATATATATATATATATATATATGTATGTAACAAATTCTCTTTACTTGAAGCCTGACTTTGAGAAAATTGAATTTGAAAATTGCAACTAACTTTTCGAAGCAACGTGTAATGTCTGTTACGTTCGTATACAGTATCTACTTTCGCAAATGTACGAAATTTTCGAACACATGATTGACAACTTCGTTGCATTTTCTTGAACTTTCTAGTAACTCGTAGACGTTACAATATCGTATAAAAATGTAATAAATGTCTCGAAACTGTGTAACGGAATAAATTATGATATTCGAGATTCAAACTCCTCGAGAATTAAGCGTCAGACGGAAAAATTCTATACTTTTTTTTTCCTTTTTTCTTCTTTATTCCATACTATTGTTTTTGGATTTTTCACGGAGAATCTTGTCGAGCGCGTTCCGCGTAAATAAATTCCTTGCCCTCGTGGATCGAAAGGCTATGGCGTTTTTGTGGTTCCTTCACTTTCCACGGAAATTGGACGTTTCACGAGTATATTACAAACTGGAGACGAACGTAACCGAATCGTGCAAGACTCGAAGCTAGTTCGTCCCCATTGCTCTTGCCCTCTCGATACCTTTTCTCTCATCTCGCATATCTTTTGTTTCCCTTCCATCCATTTTTCTTGCCGCAACGTCAAACGTTTACGTTTGACAAGCAATCCTCGAGAGCTCGAAGCTCGTGCAGAGAACGAAAAGATGGATTGGGCGGCGAGGGGAGGCAAGAGACAGTCGAGGAGTTATGTCGCGGCGCGGAAGTCCGGAAGCCCGTGATCGTTTGCTTTTCTTCCCGTAGGTAATGGCCAAACCCCCTCCCCCCCCTCTCTTTCTCCTGTACGCCGTTGCAGTCGTGTACAGTCTCGGCGAGATAATTTCCGGTCCCGTGGCACGATACGTTCCGCGCAACATGCCCCAGCCGCTCTCGTTCCCACATCCCATGCCGCTCGTTTTACGAACGTTGTGCTTGTCCCATGTAAATTATCCGCTGGGTCAGAGAGGAGAGTCTCTTCGTCTCCTGTATTTTTCTTCCTGTATTGATCTTCTCTTGTTGGCTCGATGGCTTGGCGACGTCGTCGCATCGAATTAATCAGATTTTAGTTTTTAGGCTTAGATTAGATTTCCGAGGGAGTTGAGAGGCACGGTCGAAGAAACTGTTTTATTTTGTCATAAAACGACGTTATCGTACGAAGTTATTGTCGATTAGAAGTGCATAGTTTCGTGTAGAAAAATATTAAAAAATTACAAGTTCTCGATCGTTGGAAATAAATTCTGTCGTCTCTTTCTCTTTTTTCTTCTTTTTTTAATTTTCTTTCTTTTCTTGGATTCCGTGTCAATGGAGTCGACACGCTTATAATTTCGAAGAGTTTATTCCTTGTTACAATCGTGGTCGTGTATGATATAGAATGGTATAGAATGATGTAGAATGTTTAATGCTGTCGAATATGATGTAGAATGATTTAGAATGTTTTATGCTAAGCTATGCTACTGAATGCTGTGCTATGCTCTCTGATGTCTCTAAAACATGTCCTTATATATGTTTGGTTATCATCATCAAGTGGGAGGGAAAGGAGCATAGATGACCAATTATTGGATCTTGCCCTTACGACTAACTATTCACAGTCCACTTTTATGTGAACTGTTGCTAGCTCGTTGTCAGCATTTGCATAGATTCAATATTGTCTGGGTTGGTCATCCAATCTACTTTTAATTTTTTGACGTCATGAAAGAAATATATTACTTATTGCGAAACAGTATCTGAAACGCAAAACTTTCGAGTTTAAAGGTACGAAAAGTTGGAAGAGTACGAGTTGAGAAGAAAGAAAATTATTATGCAACGACTTTTCTCGAAATTTCTTTCCATAAATTTACTCGTGTTGATATCCCTACTTATTATAGTAGACAAAGATGTTTGCGTCAACGACAAGAATTTAAATTTTTCAATTGCAATGGAAAAATTCGCTCTGTTCTGAAGTTAACTGTAAAATAAGGTCCCTGAAGCTGTAATGGTTACTTTTAACGTCACATAAAAGATGATTACGCTAGAAGCGCAGCTATCACACCAACCGTTTAATGCAAGAGCGGTGTAAGTCAAAAAAGTTAATTTCTGGATAATGGAGCACGGAGTATAAAATGCAATAGTGACAAAGTACGTTTCATCTCTTTTACGTTGTGACATTACACCTTATGCTATTATATTTCTACGTGAAATAGAACGTGAAATGGAACTTGAACTTTCGAAATTTGTTGTTAAGTCAAACAGGCAAACAATCGACTTGCGCCATTCTTGAATTAAAAATAATGATGCGCGTAACAGTTCGTTTCTGTCTGTATTGTAAAGCAATTTGGTGAAAAAGAAGATGCACTTAAAAAAAACTATACCTACGTTTAAATAAATGTTTTACACAGTGTTGTGAAGATAACATTTTTGGTATCGTTTATGTTTATTATTATTATGCGACACTGCTATCTTTGTTAATTGCGTTTATTTTCTTGCGAAACAAACTTTCCATTTCCGCTTGCAAAAATTATGCTAAAGCCATATTGAAACACGGTTACTTATTTCAAAGCGAGTTTAGTTCGTTATTAATTCTTCTAACTAGAGAAATGTCATCAACTAATGGGCACAGTCGTTTTAAAATCCGCGAGCCTCGAATGTCTTAAGCAGCTTATGCGAACATTTGCAAGAGAACGAACGACATTATTATCAGAGAATGTAGGAAGATTACCACTGTTGCATAGAAATTTGACGTGAAATGTGACACTGTTTACGTAGCCTGGTATTTTTCCTCTGTATTTTATATTTTATAATTCTGCAACACGTAAAATTCGAGAATTAAATGATCACAGTTACATTGCAGGTTGTAGAAATACTGAAGCATATGACGCGTCAGTCGACTATAATTTTAATGAATTTGTCTAATATTAAAGTCAAAAGCACTGATAAAAATACTGTTTCTCTTTATTTTTACAAACACTTTTGTGTTATGATTCTTTTCGATGTCAGTGCTCATAAACAGGAGCAAACATATTAATATAGAAAAGTTATTCTACGCGATGGAAAAATGATTTCGTATAACCTACGACTCGAACAAAAATCATTTTTGTTAGAATTGTATTCTTTTATTCATTTATTATGTTATATTTTATAGCAGATACTCAGTGTATTGTGTACACATACACACACACACACAATACACTGAATATCTGCTATAAAATATAACATAATAAAAGAATAAAAGAATATAATATAATCACACACACACACACACACACACACACACACACACACACACACACACACACACACACACACACACACACACACTGATCCATTTATACCCCTAAATTCAAATCATAAATTCAACAATTTTAAAATATGTTTCGACGTGAACATGAAGTATTATCCAGTTTAATAGTATATTATCCAGTTTTGACAGTATAATTAATTTTTGAATTTTCAGTTTTTCCAGTTTCGAGGCAAGTGTGACACTTGTGCCAAGACTTTTGAGGGATACCTGCCAAACGACGGAGGATCTCTCCAACAAAAATCATTTCGACATTTAATTACTGGTAAGTGGAAACATCGTCGGCAACCATCGAAGACAGTTTTTTCCAAAAATCGGAAATAGCGATAGATTCGTCGAGTCCCGAGCAAGTTCTTTGGGAACGAGATAGCTTCTTCCAAGGCGTTTCTCCCTTGGCGTTTTTCGAAAAACACCGGCCCGAGATCTCTGGAGCAAGTGGCTGCCGCGAAGCATTGCCTTTCCTCCAACGTTCTCCCCGTTTCTTCTTTGTGGATTCTTCGCAGGGAATTTCTCTCGGCTCGGGCATTCCGCGCAACTTCCTATCGCATGATCAACGAAACGAGACGAAACAGAGAGGGAAGAGAGACAGAGAGAGAAAATAAATGCCGAAGAACGGCGAACGGATTATCCGACCGCTTTGAATTCTCAATCCCGCGCGAAATGCTTCTTCCGCTTTCGAAGACGGCGAGCTTCGCCCACTTTTCTCCCCTTGCCCACCCCTTCCTCCTCCCTTTTCCTTTTGCTTTCTTTCTTTCTTTCTTTCTTTCTCTCGGCAGAAGAGGCTCTCGACACAGATGCAAAAAACAAAAGCGATATCGAGCGAGAAGGAACGCCGCTTTTTTCGTCAGCGGTGAATGCGTCTGCGTTTCCCCGCTTGATTCGCGCGACAATAGCCGCGCGTCGCACGCCGGATTTAACCAACGTTTTCTGCAGACGACTTGCGACGCTTTTTGCTTTTTTAATCCTTGAGCGGTATCGCCCGGGCGATTACAACAATCCTTTCGCGTTGCGCCGCGATTTAAGACGTTTAATCTCTTTCCACTGATAACCAAAGATCGCGGGCTTGGGCAACGTGAATTCATTGTTCGTGCGTTACGATATAGAAAACTGGACGAAAGCCGCGGTTCTATTCAATAGATATATTAGCGAATCATGCTGCGTACATTTCGCTGACTATCCAAGAGGCTGGGCTAAATATTACTCGGTTATTTGAAAGAGCTCGCTTTTTATTTATAGTGAATTGTTTATAAAGTGTTTAGTTGGTATTAAATTATTTATAAAGTATTTAGAGTAAAAAGAAATGTTTCGTACCACGCAAGTAGTGAAATTAAGAAACTTTGTAATTTTAATTGATAATTGATCTCCGTTAATCAGTCATGCATGTATATCGTTATATCTTTACTTTGCTGCTGTCCATTGATTTTGTTCAGTTGTAAAGTAATCGTCTCTCATTTGACATTTTTTTTACTCGTAGAGGAAGAATTTGACAAATCAATAGTTCATTCGTGAGTTTATTGTTGGTATTTCGTTTCGTAGTTCTAGGAATGGTTATTGGCAAATTTGATTAGTAACGATGAAGAATTTATAAAGATGAATACAGATATAATAATATATCTATAATATAATAAAATATAATATAATAATAATATAAAAGTCACAAAGAGCAAAGAAAAGAAGAAAGAAGAGGAATATACAATGAAAATAGTCGTAGCAAGAACAGTAAGAAAATATACCAATAATGACCATAAATGTTTGCTCAATAATAATGACGATGTTGCTGAAGACAATGGTTCCGATGGATAAATTAGAATTGCGATGTATCATTATGAAATGATATCGAAAAATTGAGATTACAGTGATGATAAAACTCATTACAGTCATAATATAAAGGAACATACCAAAGTGTCATCGATTTTAAGAAAATTTGGCACAAATGTAGTTCTCGAAAAAAATATTTGACATTTTCGGTATTTTTTGAAAAACTGCCCTCAAATTTGAAGATCTGGAACATAACTTGTTATAAATATCTCGGAAATTACCGAAGATACAATTTTTGTCTAAATTGATTAGCTTGTCTTTCAACGACAAATTTAATAGTATAATACCATTTTGCAAGGGAACCATTTGTTTCAACGATATGTATACGTCGTATGAATTATGGCACATCGTACGCTATCGAGATGCACGCGGGCACGATCTTCGAGTAACTCGATCCTCCAGTTCTAACGAGCTAACCAAGTCTTTTATTATCCTTTTTGCTGGTTTTTCTTTTCAATAATGTGGCGTAAATCAGTTCTCATGATAGCTAACGTCATCTTCTTTTTGTGATATAGCTTTCAAAGATTAATTGTTGCAACTATGACGTCCGTTTCGTGAATAACTTTATAGCAATTGTCCCAGGAATTTTCAGTGAGTGGATATATGTAACAATAAACGAAGGCACGTTTCGCAGCATTGGAAATGCAGATTTTTCGCCTTCTCTTTCTTTTCCTTGAGTAATGTTCTCGGATGGTTGCGGGGGGGGGGGGGGGGACGAACGAGCAGCCTCCCCGTTAAATTATCGGTTTGCTTTATGGATTATCCGAAGATTTATTCCGCAGCGACGATTAACGCGCGCGAACATTAGTTTTATCGGTTATCCTCGCGATCGATAGTCGGCCCGGCAAAAAAATATCAACGAAAAGGCATATAAATGCCGCCAACGGAGGCACATTACCCGATGTTCATCGCGTCGAATCGAACAGCGATTCGCGGTTTCGTCGTTAATTCGTTTCATCTGACTTGATCCTCTGACTACCATATTGCGCAGATTCGACTTTTCTTCTGGAAATTTCGTTTGGCTCGATAATCGCGAAATTGTTGGACAGCAGAGATTAGAAATGTCTATTGGGATAGATTGACCAATTAATAATTTTTCATCAACGTGTGCGTGGAAAAATATAATTTTTATATTTATATTTTATTATTTATATTTTTTATATTTTATTTTTTATATTATATTTTATATTATATTTTATACATTTTTATATTTGTATTTTATATTTTTATATTTTATTTTTATATTTGTATTTCATATTTTTATATTTAAGTTATTATTGTGTTCTAACATCTCTATCGTGTATTACCACAGAGATTTCCAACATCCGTGCAATTTCGAAGTGCAAAGTTCTTTAAAATCCATTGATTATCAACTACGTTACGTTGATTTAAAACGTATCATCAAATGTATATATATATATTCCGCTGAATGTAAATGTAAAATCGGGGAAAACTTGCGTGGAGTTTCAGAACAAAATTCTTCTCTCTGGAACGTACGTATGTATGTACCGTGAAAATTGAACAAAATTTAAATTTATCACACTGAAATACTTGCGCATTTTTCTCGTGAATTTGAATTCTTGCGAATTTTTTTGATTAAAATTGTTTCATTCGTTTTCCACGAAATTGAGTGTGAAAATGAGGTATTTAATGCTTGAATTAAAATCGATAGGTTGTTCTATTCGTGGAAGTGAATAAAAAAAAGAAAGGAAAAGAGGAAACAAAAAATGCGGAATAAAATTCGATCGACACAGATGCAGGGATCAGTGATTCGACGAAAATAGTAGGACGCTTCAAAGCACTCTCGAGTTCACGATGGAAATTTTCAAATAGATCGAACGTCTCGATGCTGGCGAAAACAGCATAGCGAACGATCGTTCTTATCTACGAATTCTCCGCGAGGTTGGTCGGATCGAGAGACCGCTTCCGATTTCGCGTCGATTCGACCAACGCGGAATTTATCTAGCGTCGAGAAATTGTGCTGTTCTTTGCGACGAGACCCACAATTGGACACACCAAAGTGTCAGTCACTGATTTTCGATGAAATTTTGGCATAAACGTAGTTCTCGAAAAAAATATTTGACACCTCAATTTTCTTTCGTCGGCAGTCGTCGATGTCGAAGGGGTGAAAACTACCCTAAAAATTGGAAGCATGGAATATATTTTGTCAAATATCTCGGGAATTACTGAAGATACAGTTTTTATGTACATTGATGAAAATAGCATTTTTTAACGAAAAATTTAATGATGTGTAGTATTTTGAGAAAAAATTATTTGTTTAGACAACATGTTTAAGAAAACGTATTGTTTTAAAATCATTTTAACGCGTTAAACGTGTCGATCATCGGTGTAAAAATAAAAGAAACGATATCCTATAATAAAATTTTAAGACTGCCAATAATTGAAAATATCGGCATTTGACGTGTTAATCGATCATTCTAATTGACTACGTCGATTGTTCTAGTGTTAATGGAATACAAGTAATGTTCAACCAGACTTGGTTCATTACTTTCCTAATGCATTCGAGAACGAGATATTAATCAATTTAAATTAAATTAAATGGTTAATGTTAAGTTACTCTCACTCTTTTCTCTCTAGGAAACCTTTTTCTTCGTGAAAAAATATTTCTAATCCTACTTTACTTTTAATTTATTTGCATTGGATTTATTTGCAAATCTAACATCAGTCCAATGTTACTCTGTCATGTGAGATACGTTGTTAACATTAATAGAAATAATAATAATAATAATAATTAGAGTGATTATATAATTTCACACATCTCTTTTGGAACTCGAAATATCTCGTCCGACGGTTCGGATTAAAGCGAATTCGTAATGGTACGTTTATGCTAAATCCTTTCATATTCACAAACGCGGCGTCTTACGATAAGACCAAACAGACTCGTTTCTCACTTTGACAAAATTCGTGTTCAAACGAGCTTTCGTCCATGCTCGGTTAATTATTCAACGATCGTCAGAATGCTCAAAAGACGCTTCAGTTACACAAACGTTGTACCTGTACGAAAAACATAATAACTCCGCAAATTTCATATTTTTAGAGAAAAACGAGAATCTCGAACGTTTTACATGCACTATATATGATCTGCTTCTTGATCGAAATTCTGGATTTTTCGTGTCTTTATTTATTAGAACCCAGGTTTATTATGCGATTCGAACAAAATAATGAATCGAAGCCATAATAGTATTTTTAGTATTTTATATTATTAATAGTGATTTTGGTATTTTATATTACTATTAATAGTATTTTTAGTATTTTGTATTACTATTAATAGTATTTTTAGTATTTTGTATTACTATTAATAGTATTTTTAGTATTTTGTATTACTATTAATAGTTTTTTTAGTATTTCATATCACTATTTATAGTATTTTTAGTATTCTATATCACTATTAATAGTATATTTAGTATTCTATATCACTATTAATAGTATTTTTGTATTTTATATCACTATTAATAGTATTTTTGTATTTTATATCACTATTAATACTATTTTTAGTATTTTATATCACTGTTAATAGTATTTTTAGTATTCTATATCACTATTAATAGTATTTTTGTATTTTATATCACTATTAATAGAATTTTTAGTATTCTATATCACTATTAATAGTATTTTTGTATTTTATATCACTATTAATAGTATTTTTGTATTTTATATCACTATTAATAGTATTTTTGTATTTTATATTACTATTAATAGTATTTTTAGTATTTCATATTACTATTTATAGTATTTTTAGTGTTTTATATTACTATTGATAGTATTTTTAGTGTTTCATATTACTATTCATAGTATTTTTAATATTTTATATTACTATTAATAATATTTTTAGTATTTTGTATTACTATTAATAGTATTTTTAATATTTTATATTACTATTAATAGTATTTTTAGTATTCCATATCACTATTAATAGTATTTTTAGTATTTTATATCACTATTTAATGGTATCTTTAGTATTGTATATCACTATTAATAGTATTTTTAGTATTTTATATCACTATTTAATGGTATTTTTAGTATTTTATATTATTATTTAATGGTATTTTTAGTATTTTATATCACTCTTAATACTATTTTCAGTATTTTACACTACTATTAATAGTATTTACACATGCTTCGAAATGCTCTTTGCACAGGCGCTTCTTAAATTTTATAAACTCCTCTCAAACTGTATAATTTATTAATAGCTCTATAATTTAAACGGATCAATCAGGATCGATAAAATGCCCGAAAGAGCCGTTTTCCCTCTCAGATCTCCTCGTATCTACGGAATGATTCCTACGAAATTTACGATCGCGATCCCCGAAAGTATTCGCGGTGTAGAAACACCCCGGCGGTTGCGGTTTATTTCAGAAGTAAGACACGCTCGATTCACCCGCAGAGTACGTAGGAAAAGCGGATTCCGTGGGAGCGTTATATATATCGGCGACGAGCAACAGCTCGGAAAGCGCGGAGGGAAAACCCCCGATGTATTCGTTTGTCTCGTTAACGTCGGTGGTGCTCTTCCGGCACGGGTGAAACTAACGCGCGCGCATAAAAGGAACGAGCCCGGCGCGGAGTCGAGTTCGATGTACGAAAACAAATGGGAACACGTCGAGGCTCGAGGAACCGTCGTGGAAAGAGAGGAGAAAAACCAATGAGGCAGAGTGAAAATATTTGCGTAATCCCTGCGGGGGGGGGGGGGAGGGAGAGGAGGAGGAGGTGCAACGAACGGTCGAGCTCGGCATTTCGTTTAATTCGGTTGTTTGAACATCTCCGTGGCGTTTCCTCGTTGTTTCGTGTTTCACGAAAGTGTCCAGCTTCTGCGCGATCCGGAGTCGATTACGCTGAACCCGTTCGAATCACTTACGACGGCGATGGCAGGATCGAGCTCGACGACTCAAAAAAACGTGGGAATCCGGGACGTGTCCCCAATTTTGTTGGATATGATAGAAAATAAAATTTCCAATGCGGAGGTAACGAAAGAAAGAATTAAGGGAGCAGGACAGTTTGACGGGCCTAAAAATTGCGAATACTTTGGAGGACTATTAAAAAAAAAAAAAGAGTACATATTTGATTGACATGAGCTTTTGTGGTTTATTTTAATACATTATGAACTATAAAAAGCAACATTAAAAGAGAAAAGAAGAGGGCTCTTATTTAACTTTTTAACGGTATCCTTTTACATTTATCTGTGTGCATGATTTCAGCCAGACAGGATTAGTTGCAAGAAAAGTCCAAAAGTAAACAATATTCTCTAAGGATTAACGATCCAACATTTTCATTTCTGTGAAAATTATGAAAATAACAGCTATTTGTTTTTGACGTATCGAATTTATGCCAAAAATTTCTACACGTTTTTGTTTATATTATTCGAAATTGTTAAGAATTAAAAAATATTTGATCGCCAATGCCTAGTAAATTTCATAGTAATCGGTTGGTCAGATTCCGAGATATCTAGCACACCGTTTCTAAAAACCTAGTTTCGAGAAGAACGCGTTTAAAGTTTCAGAACGTCATTTTTCATATGTATCCTTTACTTACTTTTTTTATTTATATATCGCGGCTCGCAGTTCTTCACAATTCACAACTAAATCGAATCCAAGTCTCCTAATATTCGAGTCACCAAAAGTAATATTTGAATCACACGATTTACGCTTTATGATACTGCTTAAAGTTGTAAACAGTGATACAAATTCAATTATTCTGTATCCGCGGATTTATTATTATACCACAAAATAGGTCGTTTTAAAGGCTAGAATCTTTCGTATCTTGTTTCTAAGACTCCAAACTACTATTTGAAACAAAAAGAAAAAAAAAAATTGATTTTTTGCAAATTTCAAACTGTCTTAAGATTAAAACTCGCTCTCACAACTCGCTACGCTCTCTATATTCTCTCGCGACTCGATACTCTCTGTGATCTTTACTTTCTGGTTACTTGCTACTCTCTTTGGGACATGCATTCTCGAAGCTTCGTTATTCTCACACTTTTAAACTTAAAAGAGGTGTTTAATATAAAATACAACATAAGAATATGCTACACAGGTATTTAATATAATATACAATATAAGATTACAGTGTAATGTTACCAATGTAAGATACATAAAATGTGTAACAGGTATGAAAGTAGAAATTTATTTTAAACTGTATCTTTGAACTTGAAAAAAGCGCACAAACATTCGTATCCTTAAAGATGCGATTTAAAATGAATTTCTAATTTGATATCTTTCATATAGTTTATATATTTTATGCATTTTGTACTTTACATTTTATATTAAACACTTTCAAACACCTTTAAACTTAAAGAGGTATTTAATATGAAATGCAATATAAAAGTTTGCTACGGAGGTATTTAATAATATACAATATAAGAATATGTTACAACATATAAGACGCATAAAATATGTAAAAGGTGTAAAAGTAGAAATTTATTTTAACCTTTAAACTTGAAAAAAGGAATAATGTAATATAAAATATGGAAAATGTGGAAAATGTATAAAAGGCACGAGATCAAAAATTTTGGCCCGATATATGGTAAATAGAAGAAGAGAATTAAACTGTTCCTTAATAATATGCAAGGCTTGACATTATTAAATGACGAAAATTTTTTTTAACAACCGAATAATATTTAAGTAATTTATTTCAGAAACCAGTGTTATTATTCCAACAATGTATTATTTTATGCATTTTGTACATCGTTAAATGAAAATCATTCGACAGTGTTCGTCCAAGTTCAAATTTCGAAAAGAATTTATTAAAAGAGAATCTACACGATCATCTCAATTTCTCTATTTCTTATTTTTTGGAGTTAATCGAACAACTCGAAGAGCCAGACTACGATGCAACATATACGTACCTACATACATGTGTACATATTCAAAACATGTGCATATAAAAATAAACATCGTGCATGTCAAAAAAATATGCTGTTTATTCATTAACTGAATCGCAGAGCACGGGATCGACGAACAAAATTTTATAGTTTCAAAAAAAAAAAAAAAAAAGAGAACAAAAGATTCGAACTTTAAACGATAATATCTCGAAAAACGCATGATCATCGTCATCTTTCTTCGAGCATGCCTGCCACGAACGTGAAAGTTCGCCTCGTTAAAGACGCACGCGCCACGAAATACTGCGTTTGCCTAAAAAAAAAAAAAAAAAAAAAAAAAAAAAGAAAAAAAAATCACGCAAGTGGGAAAGCGTGATTTTCTTTTTGACTGGCTGAAAAACACGTCGAGCATGTCGGAAGGAAAGAACAACGAATTGGCGACGCAGCGAGCGAGCGCGCGCCTAGTTAATGCACGCAGCAATTGTACGTACGATCTCTTGAAACTCGACTCGGTTGTCGGTAGCTCGGCGCAGTAGTGAACTTCGCTTTTTCCGCTCCAGAACCGCATTAATTAATGCCGCACTTACCCGCCTAGCCGCGGAGAATGCGACCTCGTTAAACGAGGGGGCGAAGCATGCTCAGCACTCGAGTCGATACTTTCTCATCGCTGTGAGGGATAATTAATACGGTGGCGAGTGGGGGGAGAGGGCGATTCGAACCGTTTACAGCATCGAGCGTCGAAACTTGCGAGTTTCTCTTCCGCGGTCTCTCCGATTGGAACGAACTTGGAGACGAAAGTGCCGTGCAGGATCCGCTAGGAATCTGGATCACGGTACAAAGAAGTTTTCGCGACTGACTCGAGACGGACGAAAGTGGCGAGATTGCAGAGGGCGAGACATATTACGAACGGCGGGAAACAAAGTGGTTCGTTGATCCTCTTTCCCCTCGCGATCTCTCGGTACCATCCACCTGTTTCACGCGAGTGCAAATGCAGTCGTGACAAACGAATTTGGATTTGTCAGTCTGTGCGGTACGCGTTTCGATGTGTCTTGGAGCGCTTAATCTGGACGTAGTTTGACGATCATTTATTTATTATGCAAAGTGTCATGTAACTGAGTGAAAAATATAGAATAAAATTTTTTTTCACGCGTGCACTTGATCAAGATTCAACTCGATGCTCGACTAACATTTGTAAACATGTTCGTACGCGATGGCACAGAACGTCTACTTTTCACCAATTTTTTTTTTTTTTAGTTTGAAAATTTGTGGAAGTGACGTCCACGTTGTTGCATGCACAACCGTGCTCTTCTTATTAAATCTCCACGAACATTTTCCAATGTGTTGTTTTGTAGTTTTAATGTTGCAAACGCTATGATAACTTTTTCTTTCAATCGTTCAACGCTCGCTATGTCGCTGGAGTACACCATAGACTTAACATGATCCCAAAAGTAAAAATCCCCCTTTTATCATCAGTTACATGATACTCTGTATATATCAACGCGCTTGAGGAATTTGTTAAGAAATTGCCTCGTTACTGAATTCATTCTTTTTCTGTATTCACAGTAAATCAAGTAAAAAAGAAAAAAAAGGTAGAAAAAGATTGTGAAAATAAAAAAAGGATCAATTTATAGAGTATCCTTCGTGGAGAATACGCTTTTTAAGGGTGTGTGGAATTTTCTCGTGAAAAGGTTCCATTGAATCGCCGAAATTTCGAACAATAAAGTGCAAAAGAATGACACTGTAGTAAATCGATTTCAACTCGCGTAAAAAAATCCCATTTCAATTATACGTATCCGTAACGTCGTTTTATCGTGGCAGCGATAAATTACTGACGTATGTCTGTGTGATTTGTGTGTTGTTCTTTGCGTATTCGAGTCGGAGAATAAACGTAACGAGATTTGCACGGCATACAGATGCCCTGGCAGAAGTATTCCGTAACACCATACCGTTGCAAAGCAAATAATCGTTTCGAAGCAACATTCTATGTCCACATTTAGTAATTTAAACCCGAATACATATGTTTGCACACGACGAAAAGTTGGAGTAGATAGAAGTCCGTTTGTATTAGCTTGTTGCGGGACAAGTAATTTGTATAATTGGAATTCATACGGACAATAGTCTCCCCTCTATTAGCGACTTTTCTTACATAATGGTAGTAATTTAGGTTCAAAAAGTGAATTCGACTAACAAGAGTTTAATTGGGCATTAAACGAATTATTCAACTTAAATAAATAGAACTTTGCTGCATTCTAATTTCCATTACGTGATACGGTATTGCAGTTTATGGAACGTTCATTGAACGTAGTGTTGTGTTTGTAAAAATATTATATTGCATGTTCTCAACATTTCTTGCAATGTAATGGAAAAAAGAAATAATTAAGTATTTATGTTTATCTAAATAATTAGGTATTTATTTATAGTCATTCATTGTACACTCGATGTCGATCAATTTTTAAAACTTGTTTGTTAAAAGATCGCCCCTTTACGAGATCTTTAATTTCTTAAGTGGTAGGTTGACCTAAGTTGTAAACATTTTTTTACAAATAATTGTAAAATAGAAGATTTCTATTCTAATTTTTAGCTTTGGATTTCAATTTCCTCAAAGTTAAAACGGTATTACAGAATAATTAACCTTAATTTGATTGTTGGATTGCTACAAGTGAAACGTCTGAAGTAAAATGTTTCTATTGATTCATAAAAAAAAAAAAAAAAAAATATACACGATTATCTAAAACGTAGTATCTGAACTGTGTAATTGCTTACAAATTAATTTTTGCTTCAATTTAAAATTGATTCTTGCTGGTAAAAACAGGTTCGCGTCTCACACTTTTCTATTTGCGAATTAATAGAAATCTTTTATTTCAGCTGTTAGCCGGCAGTTGAAACGAGATTAACTCAGAACGCAAAACTGAGAATCACGCTTACAAGAAAAAAAAAAAAATTACAACTCTCTAAAAAATACGTAGAAAAAGAATTCGCAGTTATACTTGATGTGATCCAACAGCTTGATATATTTCGTACCGAAAATCTCTACGCCAAGCTCGATCGTCGACGAAAAAATCCGCGACAGGTCCTCGGAATCGAACCAAAAGAGACAGAGAGAGAGAGAGAGAGACAGAGTGAAAGCAAACCAAGTTCACTTTCATCGAAGACGCGCGGGATGAGAGAACGGAATTTTCTCGACGCGGAAAAAAGCGCGCGCGAGGGTCGTTTGAAAGAATCCGGGGATTGAGAGGCACGCGGCTTTGAACTCGGCGAACGGCCGCGTCACAAAGGAATTCCGCGAGAAAATTACGAGAAAAACGAAACAAGTAAACAGCGGAAAGACAGAGAGGGAGGAGAAAAAATCACCGGCCGGCGTACGAATGGTAATTGCTCGCCGTCTCTCGTTATGGCTGTTCTTTCTCGTCGAGATGTTAGGTAGACACGTCGTGCTCGGTAGTTTACGATCGCAGAATGAAAACGAGAGAGCGAGCGGAGGGGCACGATCGTCGAGAGGAAATGAGTGGCTGTGCAAGAGGAAAAGTGAAAGGGGGGGAGGGAAGAAAAAGGACGTTTTTGTTTCTGGATCGTGATAACAACGCGATTCACAACGATTCTCATTCGCGATCGTTTCATCGCGTCCATTTCGCCGACTTGTACGCCTCAAACGGACTGATTTGTCAATTTATCTGCAATTTGCTAGACAATCGCGACGCTTTAACCCTTTCGCTACTGCATTACCAGGAATTAAAATGTCTCACGTTGTGTAAATTTCAGCGAAATTTATTTTCGTGAGATAACGATCCATCGATGGTGAAGTTACGATCAATGATAGTTCGCACAGTAGGTCTTAAAAGCGTCACCGCAGAGAGAGAGAGAGAGATTTCGATCTTCAACGGTAAATGAAAAGATTTGCCTCGACGCTTCCACAGACAGAAATTGGAATTTTTACAATTTTTGGTGAATAAAATCCGTGCTTTGCCCACTCGGTACGCGATTGTGAAAATTTCTACGGGAAAGGAAAACGGACCGAGCACTGTCAAAGGAAAGCTTCACGGTTTAAAATGCGATTAAGTGGATTATCATGCAATTTTCTTTTTTCACGAAACTATAACAGTTTACAACATGGACAATTCTTCGCTTTGTCATTAGATTATATTTTCTTGCGGTATTTTATACATGGAGCGTGTTTGCGAAGAAACCAATGTCTTCCATAAAAGGATCGTATTATTACACGGTACATCCGGCAAAAGGGCTGCGCGACGTTAAAGCAGAACGAATAAAAAAACAATTTGAAGGCCGTTGGCGCTTTAGCGAGTTTCACGGAAGCGTAAACCTTAACAGTTTAATTTTTATCAAATATTCCAACATATTCCCATACGTCTACATTTTTCAATGGTGTGACAGACACTTTCTACTGGAATAGAACAAACGCAGGACAGAATTAGTCTGTTCTATTCCGGGCACGAAAATTTATTATAAATGAAAATGGCTGACGATAAATAACCAGTTGGAAGCCAATGGTATCTGCAATGCTCGTGCACGTTACCTGTACGGTCGTTAAAGGGTTAAAGTCGGCAAGTGATAACGCCACGTGGTTGTTTTTGTCTGTTTGATAATAAGAGAGAAGAGATTTGCCGTCGATCGCGAGGACTAATCTCGTACCGTGACTTTTCCGTTTCATCTAGAAAAACTTCTGTCCAGCTACACCTTTTTTTTCTTTTATCCGCCACATTGTAAAAATAGTGTAATAATTATTCCATGTATAGCGGAATGTAATAATTTTTTATGAAAAAATATGAATACGACACACACGTGGACTCACATGGACTGTTACGTTCAAAATTTTTGATTTGTACATCGTGGTTCCTTCGTTTCACTCGGAAAAATTTCCATCGATAAAAGTTAGCAGGAAATCTCTAGTGTAATAATTTCTCTCATAAACGAAGAGATATACGAACATAACGCCCGCGTTACACGAACGTACGAATTGCAACGTTTCATCGTGTGCAGCGTTACACTAGCCTTACATGAATTTTCAATCGCAGTCAATGCAAAAGCTTCTTTTATTGAGATTTACTGAGTCGTAGACACGGAAAAAATGGGAATTTATCCCCTTACGACGTACGAGTTAAACGAAATATTTATTTCTCGTTTCAATGTTTGCACAAGCTCAGCAAACATCATTTTTATACTCTTACATTTGCAATGCAAAGTGTCACAAGCACGACACTTGTAAACAGAGTTAATAAAATGATAAAAACTGGTGACGGAGCAAATTAACGATTCGATATTCCTTAGAAAACGCGTCTTTCAGACGTCATTGTCTGTGAAGGGGTTAACGAAGTTGTGATTCGTAAATGGTGCAACCATTTGCTCAGTTTGTCGATACAAAGTCGTAATGCACGCGACGTAAAACCACGGAATCGCGAGCTACCGCAAACGCGGTGGTTGATTCACAGGCAGACACGGATCTCGCGAAAATTCCCCTGGGAATCGCTTTAACGGCGACTCGAGGCGATATTACGTATCCTACTTAGTAGCTGTGGCACAGCTGCCGCGTCTACAGAGACTATCGAACATTCCTCATATTGGAATGCCTCGGTGATATCGCGCGCTTTTCACCTTTCCCGGTCGTTATCTCTCCCTCTTTTTTTTTCTTCTTCTTTCAGCCTTTGTTCCTCATGGGAGAATGGGAAACGGTTATCGCTCCCTCGAACGTTCGCGTCGCGGCCGATTTTCAATTTTCAGACGGAGAAAGTCTGTCGCGCAATTTTTCAAGCGTCGAGCGGGCGATTTGCTCCCTCGTCCGTAATCGGAGGGAAAGGGGGAAAAGGCACGCGCTCCGCGAGAGGACGACGAGTGCACGCAAAAGATCGGAATACACGCTGCGAGACAAACATCCTTGAAGTCGCGCCGGTATTGCAACGACAACTCGATTTCAGAAACGTGTCGTCGGCGAGTCGCCTCCCAGCCCCACCCGGGGGAATATCCGGGATATTTCCCTACGATCTGAATACGATCTCCGAACAGTTCCGGCGCGAGGGGGAGTTCCTTGCTGGAGTTTCACCCGATTCGTCGCTTTGTCAATCTTTTTGGTTAGCAAGTTCTGCTGGAAAGTTGCACCGTATCGCCAGCACCTTTGAAAGAGCATCCGCGTAGCCGTCGCCCGCGCCGACAGTCGATATATACATATACATGTATATGTGTGTGTGTGTGTGTGTGTGTATATTCAGCGGCGTATTGTCGCCTCGCGGGACTCACCCGCGCGTTGCCCATATTTTCTCCAATCTCGCGCTCGATTTCCTTTCTCCTCCAACCGGATTCATCCAGTTTTCTTTCCCCGCCGAGACCCCACAGGCAACCTCGCAAAAGCCAGCGTAAACAGCGCCGGATTTCGGAGCGCGTGTCTCATTTCGGAGGTGGAGCCGGCCACGGGGACTATCGAGAACGTGCCCCTTTTTTTATCGGACTTGAAACGGAGCGCGAAAAATTTGGTCCGCCGGCGCAATTTCCACTGAACGCGCGGGGGGCCCGATGAGGAATGGGCAAATTTCACGACGCCCCGTAAACGAGTGCGACGACCTCGTAACTCAACTCAGTCCCTGTTCCACGCTATTGCTTCTCGTTTGCCATCGCGCTCACCGACACTGGAATTCTCCCTTGACATTGTCCCCCACCTCCGCGACACGTGCCTCGTTAATTTCGCGTATTTCGCGAAAATTCCCCTTTCCTAATCTTTCCTCGTCGGCCATGCGTCGAGCTTCGTCCATGTTAACATGTTTTGGAAGTACCAAAATGGTCAAAATGACCATTTGAATATTTTTGTTCGATATGAAGCAGCGTATTTTTCGATGACTCTTTGTATAAATACATAAATAAAAGTCTGTGTGCTCTGTTTGGTATTGCAAAGATTTTCTGTTTATTTTACTTTATGCTTTAATGGTCGTTGGTAGTTCTAGTGTCGAGGCCAACGGTACGTAACATTTATGGCATGGATACGCTCTAAACTCAGTCATGTTAGAAATTTCTAAACATTTATGCATAGAACTCGCAGGTATGGATCACATAGAAAATTAAATTTAGTCAGTCTCAAGCGCGATGAAGTGTTCCATAGGACTGTCGCGTTATCGTTTTCCAGAACTGTCATCCTACTCGATTTACATCTCGTGGATGGTAATGAGACATTTTGGAAACGTCCACCGTACTTCCTGATTGGTCTTGACGCATCCCTCGTTTCTTCAAACAAACTTGGAACACGTGATCTTGATATAAAAGAGGACTCTGAGGACATTACACTTTTCTGAAATTTTTCCCGCAGTCCAAACAACAAATAACCACCTACGACAAACTTCGCAATAAACAATTGATCGCTTTACAGAACTGCAGGTACAGCGAAAAGATCAATTTAGGTAAACTAGGAAAAATAAAATCACGTGAGAGCACAGAGTAGAGCAGTCAAGCTAGAACAGTCAGATGAGAATAATGAAATTGAAAAACTAATTAAATGAAAGCTCAGTCGTCGGTACCTTGATTAGCTTTCTGAATCTAATGGAGGCCATCAGGATTATTGCAAAATAAAGACAGTACAAATCAACCACAGTTATTTCCCACAACAGTGGATAGTTCTTAGGGAAGCAAAGGATGAGATTGCACGCCTAAAAATAATGAAAGAAAAAGTCATATAAATATATGCCCTGTCTGGGTCCCACAAGTTACGAAACACCCTGTATACACGATCGACACCAGTCGTGAGTGTCTTTAACAATCGTTAAGGCTCGTTACGCACTGTCAATCAGTCTCGCTGACGACCAGGTCTGAACTGTTAGGTTTGAGAGGATATATTAGCTACGGCGTACTTAAGACCAACTCGAGCAAACTTTCGAACCACTTCTCAGCCATGAAACGACGATCGTGTGTGATTTGCAGAGTCGACAACTGGGTAAGTTATTTTCTACCGATCGCTTGAAATCTGTATCAACGCAAGCAAGAGAATTTTTGAAGAGAAAGAAACGTTTTTACTGATTGTAAGCTCTTACTGCACTTGCTAACCAACTTGTCAATTGTCAATTTAATTGTCAATCTTCCTTATAAAGTTTTATACTACTTCGCGGCAGTTCTTGTTTTAAGGTTTCATCTTTCTGCAGCGTACATTTTTGATTTCTTCAACGACAATTAAATAATAGAGCTAGAATTAGATATAATATTCCTCTTCAACTTCTTTGACAAGTAGTATATTGCCAATGAATTATTGTGCTACAATTATGCATTCGATGCATCGTCATCTCAATGGCATCTACAGTTGTAATAAGTGAAAATTCAAAATGAATGATCATACTGTTGAATGAAACTAAAATTCGGGATGTATGCGAGCGTAGAAATTTAATCTATTGAAAAGAACTGAAAAGTACATACTTATCTTTTCATTGTAGATGTATTAATTTCTTATCGTCAGTTTGACAAATTAAGTTGAAGAACTGAGTAATTAATACGTCGAAGTCAATCGATAAAGTTATCGAGAAGCAAAATTTGGTGGCTGATATTGTCCACCGTGAGTAAGCTTCGTCTGAGTTCCTATCATTTGTTTTCGAATCTCCACTCTAGCCAGCCTGACCACAGGCTACAACCGTTTCATGGTTGGAAAGTGGTTCCAACGTGGTTTAGAGTTAAGCTTGAGTTATGCTTAACTGTAAAATAATCGGAAATGCATTGTCCATTTGAGTTAGGTCTTAAATGCACGCGTTGGCACGAATGCAATCTTCTTGCAAACAGTTGTTCTTTGTTCACTTGTAACAAACTAAATTAAAATTAAAATTTTTAGTTTTATTCCTCTTATTTGTTGAATTATAACACGTATCCTATACTGACGCTTACGACAGCTTATATTTAAGCAGCTTTTCTAAAGATAAAAGTACTTAATATGAAGTATAAGTATGTAAAAAATGTACAAGTAAATGTGTGAAAAGTATAAAACTTGGAAGAAGTTCATTTTAAACTATAATAAGTATAATAATAACTATAATATGTAATGAGGAATGGGGCCAGTTCTTTTCTTAAATGAGCCTTTTATGTCACAGAAAATTTTAATTAATTATACACGCAACGTAATAATGCGTTAAAAATTAATGTACATAACGTAATTGAAATTAAATGTACATAAATTGAAATTAATATACATAATGATGAGAAAATGTGTAAAACGTGTAAAATATAGTCTATATATCTACAATATTTCTCATTTCTATAGGAAATGTAGATTCTATTATAATATTTCAAAAATAGAATCCATTTTATTTTATATTTACTTTATAATATAATATTTTACGTACAATTTTCTATTATAATATAAATTATATTTTCGAAATTCTAGTCTCTCAAAGATACTAGAATTGGCATAAAAATCCGCAGTCGTTACAATTCATCGATATTCAACGATCCCTGCCATCTAACTGACAACTTTCGAGTCGCCGAGACTTTTCAAGTTTACACCAAACAACTGTTGGCCAAACTATCGAAATCAGTTGACTCGAAATCATAAATTACTCGAAACATTTCTCTCGATCACTCAATAAGGAGCGAATCTCGTGTAAAGCGCAGCGACCAGTCAACAGGTTTCACGGAGATACGCCACCAAAACTCATCAACGCGGTCGGGTGTTTGAAAGAATCCGCGACGACAGAATGAAAATTCTCTGATCGGAGGAGATTGACGCGCGATCACTTACGCGTCAGACGCAGGAGAAGAAGCGGGTGAAAGCGGGTACGGCTCTTGGAGGATGACGAAGGAATGCGAGACGCGGGCACGTCGTCCCATCGGTAGGGGAGGGAGAGAATGCCTGGGTCCTCGAATCGGTACACGTTCGGGAGCCAGCAAACGGATACAGGATACGTTCGTAGCGGGAATATCGAGAATGACGGTGAATTCTACGCGTGACTCGAATAATGCCCGGGCGCTCCTCTCCACGCTCGGAGAACGCGGTCGCAGAACTCGAGATTTCTTTCCGAGTGGTAATCAACGATTCCCGAGGAATCGACGGCCCTCGCCACGGTCGGGCTTCCGGCTTTCCGCTTCCAGTTTCCCGATGCGCAACGTGCTCGTCCACGTCAAACAGGATGCGATTCCGCTTTCAATTTTTCCCTCGTCGGACGACGATTGGATGGATAATCCGCTCGAGGCGAGTGCCAGGGACAGTGAAAAACGAAGTCTCGCGTCGAAAAAGGAATGATACTGTGAATGTTTGGTCAGAGATTATGTTGCTGGGTCTGTCTCTCAACACGTCACGTTTTATATTTGTATAAAAGCACGCTCTTAAGCACGAAGAGATCACTACTTGATACAACAAAGAAGTTGTTTCTATGCTACCATGTAGAATTACTGATCTAATACAAATCATTCTAGCTACCGTGTGTCTCCTTTATTATTATACTCTTGTACTAAGTAAAATATATGAAGAAAATATTACACGCTCATTACACTCTCATATATACTCTAGATAAACTCTTTATACTTTTTAGACTCTTTGCAATCTTTACAGAGTGGCTGTTCTCTCTATCCACGTAACACTAACTGATACATTACTTTTTTCGCTTCTTTTGTTCTACTTCATTCCTTTGTCTGCCGCTGAGGGTATATATATATATATATTGTAGTAAAGTACAGATGGGTGTCGCCATTCTACGTCTGATTAGGCTATATATATATATTTATAATAATATATATATATTATTTACTAACACTTAACCTAATCAGACATAGGATGGCGACACCCATCTGTGTTTACCACAATACAAATGCACCATATACTTGTCAATATTTGTGTTTATGGCAAACAGAAGGGGTAGATGACCACTGCGATGAACAAGCGTTTGCAAATTATAATACATCAGCGTTTAATTCGTGGAGACTCGTAATCGAAGATATCGCAAATAATCTTTAACAAGTTTATTTGTTAGAAATTCAAAGAAGCTAATGACACGTTTGAAGATTTGTCATACTATTCTTCGTTCGATGTCAGATTTTTAGACTTTTAGTACTTTTAACGAACTCTCCAAGTTGATGAAAATTGGATGTTAATGAAAATTAGGTGAGAAGGATATCGCATTACAAGCGGTTTCGGTATATCGGATTCTGCAGAATCATCAGGTTTGAAAAGTTTGAAGTTTCTCTCTTGTTTTACTTCGTGAGATCAGTTACGATGCTTTTTGCGACAGAAATTGTACGATCTGCAAAAATTTGATCCGAATTGCATAATGTAACAACGTAATACAGAGTGATATAACGTTTTTGCACAAGATCGATACAATGTAGTGAATTGCACGTAATATGAATTGCATTTAATACCTAATACGTGATATTTAATATTAATACAATATTTGTAAAAATTAATATTAATATGATATTATATTTAATATTCAATATAATATAATTTTTAATATAAAGAACAAAATATACGACAACGAAAAGTGATAACAGTCTGAATTTATCCCAACAAATCTGTTTCGCAAAGCCAGGAAATACTTTATACGAAAATTGAATTAAATCGTACAATACTTTACGGTAATACGCAAGTCGGTGCACGTTCGAGTTAGATGTGTCCCTAGAAAGAGTGGAACTAGAACTCGCAAAATTTGCATTACGAAATCTCTGTCAATTCCGAAGACGGGACAACGAAATTTACCCCATAGAGAGCTCCCAGGCGGGAAAGAACGTGGAATCTAATTAACCGTTTCGCTGGAACGTCTCTTCTTGTAACCGGCGTCCGGCACAACCGGAAATTATAAATTGCGCGGTCGAATTTACATTCTCGCCGCCGCCATTAATACCTATTCTCGATAATAGACAGATGAAAGCGCGATTTTTCAACCATTCTCTCGCCGTTCGTCGAATAATTCTTGCCTGTTTTAACGCGGCGAACGTTACGTCGTTGGAACGTAGAATAGGGGAGCCGGAGAATTCTTCCTCAACTAACCGTGTTGCATGAGATAAGAGGCGTGAAGAAACGACGGTGAGAAGGAATTGCCTCGAACGACGGCGAAGACGAATGAGCCTTTTGAAGCAGAAAAATATGGCAGCCGGACCATTTGCGGATCTTTCCATCGGCTTCCATCCCCGCTCCATCCCTCTAGCTCTGTCGTTTCACACGGGTCTGTCTTTACGTCAACGAAGAGGGGTGGGCAATGCTCCCCCCCCCCTCTCCCCCGTGAAAAATTCCATTATGATTCATGACACGTCGCTCCATCGATCTACGATTCTTTTCTCTTCTCTCTTTTTTTTCCCCTGTCTTTTTTTTTTCACACGCCATTTCAAAGCTTCCCGCTTTTGCCGGGGAATGTTTCCACGCTCGCGTCTCGTATCGCGTGTCTCGTTGTCACGCGACGATGAAACAAAAGCCGGCGCGCCCCGTTCCATTTACTACGGGGCCGCGACCGGTTCGTTCGACAATTCGTTTTATTTCTCTCTCTCTCTCTCTCTCTCTCTCTCCGCCCTCTCCTTGCTTTCCTTTCCTCGTTATTTCATCCTATTCACCGCGACATCCGAAAAATTAAACGATCTGCGAAAAAGAGACGAGAGGAAAAAAGAGAAATAGGGGAGAGAGACAGCGATAGGATGGCGGAGAAGGGGATGGTCTTTGTGGTGGAAAGCACCGTGGCTCGTACGGACGTTCCGTGCGCTGGACGAAACTCGAGGATCGATCCTCCGGTTTCCTTGGAAAACAGGATGCTTTAAAATTCCCGCAGACGTCCTTCCGGCTAATGAGCACCGTCGTGTTTTCGTAGCTATCCACGGACGACGACTGCTGGCTGGAACTTTTACCGAAAAACGAACTGAGAAAAAGAACGGCGGAAAAAACTGCACGGGACAAAAGGAGGACGGGGACGAGCGTGGGTTGGGTGGGTGGAGAGGACACACGGGGGGTGAATTCTGCAGCGCGATTCTCGAACTTGGAGATGTCTGTATTTTTTTTCTTTTTTTTTTTTTTTTGCTTTGCCCAGTTCTCCCGACTGATCCCTGGCATCTGCATTTGTTATTGCGCTTGACGTTCCAGTCTTTTCGTCTTGGCGTCCAATTTCGAGCGAATCGCACGACTTTGAGCGAATTTGTCCGCAAACGTCGAATAGATGTTCGATCAGGAGAGACTGCACGTACAAGGGGAAGATCTGTTGGCTCGAAACGTACGTGGCTGTCAAGCTTTAATTTTCACTTGATCCGCGTACTAACGATCTTCGAAATCTTCCTTTGTTGAACACTGTCTCCGCAGTTTGAAAATATTACCAGGGAAATTTAGCAAAGTAGACCATTCTAGCTTTATTAGCTTCAACACTGGTCAAAAACACTTCCTCAAAGTGTTTGTAAGTAATTTGCAAAGATACTGGCTTCAGAAAAGTGATTTTTACAAACACAAGTCTCTAACAATTTTCTACTATTTTATTTGGAAATGTAATTAATGGATTTTTTCAATATCAAGTGACCATTTTGCACGTTTTTAAGTTTCATCACGAATTTGTTGAGAATAGAAACCTGAGAAATTCAAGTATTAGAATCATCACGAACGACAGATCAACAACAGCCATGTATTCTTCCTCGACCATTGGGATCGAACGTTTGTCCAACCATCGATCGCTCGACGCGTTATTCGTTAGAGACCGGTTCCGTTCGATTGGCGATTTCCTCGAAAGATAGGCGAGCCACGTGTTCGTGAAAGTAATTTTCCGGTGACAGATTCCCCTGGCTCTCTCTCTCTCTCTCTTGTTCGCCCGGCTTTCCAGGAATTCCCGGGTAATATGGAAGAAACGGGGCGGCAAGTTTCGCCTGACGGTGCGTTCCGGCTCACTTTCGGAACATGCGTTTCCATTACCTACTCCGGAAACTATTCTCTGGATAAGGATAAGTTACGATCAGCGATACATTATTCGTCGGGGGCGATAAATTATTCGACGAGTTCGCCCCGTGGAAAAAGCCCTCCATACGCATACGTATACGGTTCTCAACTTATCGGGGCACGATGTTACCAAGCCGCGGTAAATTTCGCCGAGATCGAAATCCGATTCCCTTCCACTTTTCCCTTCTTTTCGTCGTTCACTGCCACTTCTTTGCGCGCCCTCGCCTTTCAGCGTGTCGTCCACCGCGACGCGATTTATTTCTGGAGAATCTTCAATTGCCAAATTGCATTTAGGTGGATCAGTGTCGCGATATCGAAAAGACATTCTCCACCCTCAGTTTTATAGAGTTCAGTTGTAAAGTGATGTAGAGGACCATTTAAACCATCGAATTAATTAAAAATTACTTCTATTTGATTTGTTATCGGGTGTCGACAATTATTTCATTGCTGTTTGATATTATTGTAATTAATCCGCGACGATTAATATACTATACATATACGATATTTAAGTATTGCTTCTGAATTTTGAAACATTTTTTTTTTTCTTACACTAAACATAATGTTGCCTGTAATATACTGTTTCCGGATACTTTTTCGTTAATTATTTTGCCATTGAAACATTATCATCGATTTTGAAACGATTTTCTATATCAGAGGTACATTACTTTCAGCATTGGTCTGAATCGTTTTAGTCAGCAATGTTCTAATTAAACGCTTGTATTATAAAATATTACAATGAATGTTTATCATTGGTTTCTTTCTTTTTTTTATCATTTTCTCGCATAAAAGTTTAGATTTTTTAATAATTTCAGTAATTTCATTAATTTTCTGCCTTGCTGTGGATAAATCAAAATTCATTAACGATAATCGTCCATTCTCAAACAAAATGGGGTTTGACTTGTCTCGTGAATAATAAAAGTTACAGTTTCATCGTATTTTCACGCGACATATTGAATATGAAAATAGAAGCGAAAACGCGAGCAGACTCGTCGAATAAATTAATTAAAAAGTGTTAAAATATTTCTCAATTGGTATTAGCACGAAGTTGTTTGCTTAGTATCACGTACCCCTTTATGCCAAACGATATTTGTGAAAACATTTTTTGATCAGTCGATTTTGTTATTTAATCTTACTACTTTCCCAAATCAGTTCCGATGGTTTTGTCAAAGCCCAGATGAAGCTGAATGTGAAAACCTGGCCTCGAATTTTAACAATTTCAACAAGCTGTTTAGTTTTAATAAATAAATTATCGACAAACGAATCGTTGTGCAAAAGTGCAACGAGTGTTATTCCGAACGGACAGCCCGTAATTTTGGAAGACCTATCGCTGAAATTTACGCCAAAATCCAGCAGAATGGAGACGATGTTGCTAAGCCGTGGTAAATTTCGAGGATCGAGACGCGACCCCCGCCCTTTCTCTTCTCGCTCTCTTCGCTTCTTCGTATTTCGTCGCTCGCCCTCCTTTCAACGTATCCTCCGCGACATAAGATGAGATTTTACCGAGCGAGAACCGATTCAATTCTGACGTCGAGTTACACGCCGCGTGGAAAGGAGCGTGCGAGAGGAGATCTTTTCAATTTTCCAAAATAGACCCTCACTCGGGTAGGGGTGAGCTTCGCGTAACAATTTTTTTCCGAGGAATGCCGCTTTCCGGGCGACGCTGGTTTCCCGAGCAAAGGGAAGAAAAGGAAAAGAGGCTCGAATGAAAAAGACGCTTGAAAGGGAGATAATCGGAGATCTTTGAGGAAGCGGAAGATACCCGAGACAATAGGGGAAGCTAGTGATTAGCGCGTGAGGCCCACGATTTAACCCGTTAAGAACCAGCGTCCCGTTAAAGCAGCTTTGTAATTTTCGTTTCGTCTCGGCTCGTAATTTTTTCCTCAGCTAATTTAATGCCAAAGAAATTCGAACGATTCAGTCGATCGACTTTTTTTTTCTTGTTGTGTCTTTCGTAATTTTATGAAGTTTGCGAACAATTTAAATATTTATAATATCGCGATAATTTTTCAACTTTCTACCAGCTTGATCCTTAACGGGTTAACCTCTTGTCGCTGGAATGACGTGTCACGCACGTCGAGAACTTTTTGTTCAAAAAATTGTAATATTTCCTCAGTTTCCAGTATATTTAAGCGAAACAATATAGGCGAAGCAAATAATAAATTTATTACTTCTATAATAATTTCTATCCAGTGATATCGTACCGACGAGTTCCAAAAGAAAGCGACAAATTATTGTAGACGGTTTTGGTCACTCGTTATGGTCCGCAATCAGTTGCCAGCGCAAGTGGTTATAACGCACGTCGAGAACTTTTTATTCCAAAATTGTTAATATTTCCTCAGTTTCCAGTATATTTAAGCGAAACAATATAGGCGAAGCAAATAATAAATTTATTACTTCTATAATAATTTCTATCCAGTGATATCGTACCGACGAGTTCCAAAAGAAAGCGACAAATTATTGTAGACGGTTTTGGTCACTCGTTATGGTCCGCAATCAGTTGCCAGCGCAAGTGGTTAAAAAGCGCGAGTATTACACGTTTCAAATGATATCCGCTGACAACACTTTTATGAACAACGAGTTTATCTGATCAGTGAACAGCGAACAGTGTTTGTCAGAGAGGTGATACATCAAAGGACCAGCTCTGGATTCAAAGGATCTGTTTGAACTAACGCACCGTAATATGTATCGAGGCAGCACGCAGCTATTTTCGAAAATCGAGAATCTCTTCTCGATACTTTAACGTTTGATCTACAGATTTCACTGTGATCTGTGTCAAATACGATAGAAATGCACTCGCTTACGTGAATAACTAAACGTTGAGTCTCGTGATTGATCAGTTATATTTTGTTGTTCAAAGTAGAATAGTAGTGGAAAAATCTAAACAATTTCTATAATTTAAACTCTTTTATTTGTCTTTCGAATCATTTTGTCCGGATAAACGAGGTTTTCGTGTTGAATCGAATGTAAATGTTCACGCGACACATCGGACAGAGCGAGAAATAATTTGCGACATACACGTCTGTGGAGAAAAAAAGAATGAGCGACGATTGTTCATTATATAAGGTACATTATTCTGAAGAAACTCATCTTATACATAAAGAAATTGCTCTCGTACCAATAATTATGAATTCATGAACTGCAATGACACTTTTGAATTGACTTGTTCAACGATTTAAAATGTTCACTGTCGAAATCACCAGAACGAAATTTAGCAAACTATTTTTGCCACACATTTCTTTTTAAAAATAAAACGATAAAATATATTAAAAATACTCATTTTGATTTACGATGTTTAAATTAACACGCGGTGAGAAATACTTAACTAGTTTGCACAGAATTGTTTGAAAAGGTACGCTTGAAACTTTTCTCTTCGTCAAATGTACGATCCTCCAGGATCGAACTGAAAAAGGACCTTACTTCGCCAACTGGTAAAAATCGTACAGACTTATCCGCCAACCTGATATTTCTACTTCTCGATCCCGAGTTAGTACACTTGGTACGACAGGCCTGAAAGCTGTTCTCTCCCTCTTTCAGTCTCTCCTTCAGATCTCTCCTCGTCAACGGCACGCTTATTCGCTTATTTGAAAATTTCAAAGACTCGATTTCCTCGCTCGTCCCGCGTTTAATTTCGCACGATCTGCCGTCGCGGTTCGTATTACTTTCGCGGGGAATATTTAATTCTCTCGCGTGGAGGGAAAAATTGCGGCCGAGAACGAGATGGCGGGGAGGAAATGGCCCGGTTATAACCAATGTTTGATGCTCGGCTTACTTCGTCGAAGCGAGTCCCTTTCTTCTTCCTGTCTTTCGGGCTCTCTCCAAGTAATTACAGATAAGAGGCTTAGACGAGAGGAGACGTTCGATGTCCTTCGGGGTGGTATCGACTGTACGGTGGTATTACACTCTGGCCCATTCGAAAAAGAAGAGGGGCGAGCCTGGGTCTCGCGTGTCCGTGGGTAAACGACGCGATCTCCTGACGTCAAGGGACACCGTCTTTTACGCGAAGACACGCTTTACGCGGCCGCTCGCCTTTAAAGGCTTAACGTTTTCGCTGTTCGTTCAATGAGGCTAATAGGTAATCACTGATAAGAGGCTTAAACGTGGGATATTCGGCATTGAGCATGTATTTCAGGGAATAATACGTTTCCCGATGCGGTGGCCGTTGTTCCCAGTGATTTCAATGCGATACGTGTAGATATAGATTAGAGCACCTCGGTGACGAGATTTCCGTTCAGAGAGTGATCTGTAAGCAATCGGACGGGGTGGGAGGAAAATTTTTGTCAGCGTCGTGCGAACGTTTAATGTGCGAAAGTTTGATCAGAGCCAGAGCTGGGTGAAATGCTATTTTCAATGGCTGATGGTAAATAGATATTTTATTTTATATCGTGCGTGTATGTTTGGAAATAAAATATTTTATTTGCTGTGAAAAATTTCTAAGATAATGTTTCAAATAGTGGTTTATTTTGAAAAACGCTGGAAATATTCGTGCCATTTCTTTTCCTTTGTGGAAGCACATAGTGGTGATGGTATTGGGGACAATGGTGGCAACGTTGTAGAGTTAGAACTACTGCAATATCTGGGCGATAAGGATTTGCAAATTCAAAGTATTACACGAAACAATTATTTTTAAAATGCAGTACGCCAATTCCGTCTTTCAGTTGAAAGACTGTTTAGTTTCTTTTTCCACGAAGGAGTAGTTTAAATGATGAAGATTTTGAGCGATGCACTTTGTTACATGCGAGTAGCTGCATTTAAAAAGAAAATAAATTTCGTTTGCAAATATTGTCATCTCTTACGTTATCTCGTTTTACGTCACGTTAATCATTTTCACAATTTATTCTCAGGTTAAGAAAACTATGGGAAACTATTCGATTTTATGCTTTACGTTATTAAAATAAAAAAGTGTTTTATTTTATGTTCTCGATGATCGAAAGAAAATATTTATTTTCATACTTTAGCTTTACATTATCAAAGTAAAATATTTTATTTGCTGAAGTTTTATGTCCCACTTGAAATACTATTTTATTTGAATTGTGAAGAATCCATTATTTAAAATGGTATTTGAAATATTTTCTCTATAAATATCACTCAACTCTGATCAGAGCGCAAGATCGTTCAATAAGATCGTAATATTTTTCAACGATGCAGGAATTTTCCAACGTAAGCGAACAGATAGATCGTTGGCCTAGAAATATGCGGGGAAAGTGGCGAAAGGTATGGCATTTCGCGTCCAGACAAGGTCACGGCCACTTGAGCATTACTTCTTTCGCGTTAGTTTGGCGATTGTAGAGAAAAACGTCCCGTGATTATGTGTTCTCATTTTGGTCTAAAGTAACTCTTTGGTTCCTCTTTACAGTAGGTATAAGTATATTTTCTTTGTACAATTTTACTTTTTCTGCTTTACGTGTTATTATTGTTATTGTTTAACGTGTTTGTTTTTTCTTTTGAAAGTGGTATAAGTTCAGTTTTGAAAAAAAAAAAAATGAATTACTTCCAGTTTTATTTTGATATAGATGTCTTTTTTTGCTGTTTATGATATCACAGTGAATTTACAATTACGCAATAATTTATACACCGATTTACCAATATTTTTAAATCAATTCAAACCTTTAAATATCTCGAGATAACACTTAAAAAAAAAAACAGCTCGTATGTTATTAATCTTCACTGTGTTACTTCTGGTGAAATAAAATTATAGATTTAATTTCATTTAGGGTTTATCCCATACAAAATTAATTACGGTACGAGCTGATTAATAAAAAAATAATTCTCAAAGATAAGATGCTTGTCGTATTCTTCAAATTTTCTCAATTTATCTCGATTAAACGGCGTGATCTCTTTAAATCTCTTTGAAATTTGTTTTCACGTATTTTCATGCGCAGATACGAGCTCTATATTTTTGCAATTCAATTCGAAGTTTTTGAAATGGCGACGTTTTCCCGTGCAGCCACAGAATTGAAAAAAAAAAAAAAAACAGAAAGAAAATGCCGAAAACAACGAACGATATATTCACGCATGTATGATTCAAAGCATGCGCTGATGCGTCCAATATTATACACGAGTATTATACGTCGAGGACGAGTTAACGCACGTTGAAAATGACGCACGTGCCTGGTGTGTGAGTTCTAATATGACAATACGATCTTATGAACGTCGTGACGTGCGTCACAATGCTCGCGCGGCCGTAGCCTAAATCAGATCGAATGGATCCGGCTGTCTATTCCGATAGTCATCTGTTTTACGAGCGCAGAAGAATCGAGATGCACAGACAGAAATACAAACGCCAACCCCAAAACGCGTTTTTGACGTCCCAAGATCATGTTAAAAAATATTCTTACTTATTCAGAAGAGAAATAACGAAAATAAAACAAATAAATGCTACGTGTCGTTAATGTCGTTAATGACAATTAGCAGTGGACGCGACACTGAAACACACGAATAAAGGAGGAGACAGATAGTCTACGAGTGCAGAATATTCGAAATGCAGAGGCAAAAATACAGAGTTCCAATCTCAAACGGATAAAAAATATCTTTGCTTATTTAAAAGAACTCTACCGCAGAATCAAACGACAAAACAATTGTCGTATGTAAATGCCCAAGTATGGCCAATGACTTACAAATTAGTAGCGACATTGAAACGCACCGAAAGAAGGAGGAGATAGATATTTGCTGACAGAACGTGATGGGTTAAAGCGATAGGACGGGATACGATAAAATTAATTTATCTGTAATCGGCGATTAGACATCCTTGAACTACGGAGTGCGAGAGTGCGAGAGTAGAGACAGAGAGAGGAGGAGGGAGAGAGTTTCTTGTCAAAATCTAAACTAAATCCTAATCGGATTAACGTTCGCCGACTCGACGTTTCGGCAGCTTCCTCCTCGGCAAGTTTCGAACCACTCGGTGGTGGTGGATCTCCTTCTCAAGTCGAGAACACCGCGACTTCGCGATTTCCCTTCGCTGCCAGTGTGGGAGGAATATTGCAAACTGACCGAACGCGGCTCTATATCAACTCGGAAGGATCACCCTCGAGGTGAACGATAAGAAAGAGAGAGAGAGAGAGAGAGAGAGATTATTGTTCGGCTTTTGTACCGATCGATTGTCATAACACTAGAACTACCAACATGGATCAATTTAGAATTCTCTCATTTATTAGAAATTTTATATATTTGTAATAGCATATTTTCAGAGACTCGAATGATTTTTGGTAAAACATATAAACAGACGCTCACGACCTTTATTGTATTCTAAATTTTTTCATTTCTCAATTATAAATATATTTTATATATTTTATGTATTTATAATGGCGTATTTTCAGAGACTCGAATGATTTTTGGTAAAACATATAAACAGACGCTCACGACCTTTATTGTATTCTAAATTTTTTCATTTCTCAATTATAAATATATTTTATATATTTTATGTATTTATAATGGCGTATTTTCAGAGACTCGAATGATTTTTGGTAAAACATATAAACGGAAGCTCACGACCTTTATTGTATTCTAAATTTTTTCATTTCTCAATTATAAATATATTTTATATATTTTATATATTTATAATGGCGTATTTTCAGAGACTCGAACGATTTTTGGTAAAATGTATAAACAGAAGCTCGCGCCCTTCGTTATATAAATAAATTTTTTTATTTTCATTTCTCAATTAATAAATACGATAAAAGACATCACAACCTCAAGTAATAAGATTCTCTTTCGTTGTTACACTTGAAAAAGCATAATACATATCCTTTCATATAAAAATATATTTCATAATTTATTTACAATATATATAATTTATTTCACAATAAATATTATATATTATAAATAATGTTGTATAATGATATTAAATAATTTATATTATAAATAAATATTTTCATATTCCTGTTTTACACTAATAATCAAACGAGATAAAACGATACACATGTACCATACATATCAATATTAATTAATACACATATATCGTGCATATATGTAGATACCACACATACAACATATGCCAATACATGTTAAAAATTACGAAACGAGATTTTATCAGATACACGGGAGAATTTCTGCTAATTAAACAGTGGGGGACAATGGACAAAGCGGTGAAACCGACGAGGAATTCGAGCATCGACGTTACGTCGCCCGCTCTCTCCGCTCCGCTCCCGGTTTCTTGATACTTTCACGAAAGTCTAAGACAGGCCCAAAGGACACTGCTCTTGTCTCTTAATAGGATCCGAAGCTGGTATCGTGGCGGTCTCTCAAGCAGAACGGACGCGCTTCGTGCACGAAGCGCGGCTCGGAAGCCGAAACTCCTTTTAGGAAACCTCTAACCCAATTTGCTCATCGATCGGCTATTAAACTGAGTTAAAGCGCGAGCGAGCTACCGATTCCGCTCGGAGGAGTGCCCGCGGAAACTTTCCGACCGTCTCGTGAAAATCTGCCGAGACGCGGAACGAGGACAAAGGAGGAAGCACTCGCCTCTCGTACCTCGTGATCGTGATAACGAGACCTTCCGTTCCGTCTGTCGATCTTCGTCAACTTACGTCAAACATTTCACGCACAGGCTGAATATTTCCTCTTGACACGCAGCAAAGAACAAACTCGTAAAGACAGCGAGCGTATTTCAGGACACGATCGTACACTTTGAAATAAATGGGAACGATTTCTGTGCACGTCGAACCAATTCGGTTTTTAATTACGTTCGCGCATAAGTTACTGTCCGTCGGACAGAAAGATGGCACGCTAGTCACGTTACCGAATTTCGAATGACACCGTTGGTTAGTTTCTCGACGAGAGAAGATCTAATTTGATTTAATCAGCTGCGATGGCTTTGATCATTACTTGACGTGACGATCGGAACAGAACAGTTGTCAAAAGTTCGTCGACGAACGGGTGTACAGTTCGTTTAATATTAAAGGAGTAGCTGTGACGTAGAAAAATTTAGTCGAAGTGAAAGTTAGAGATCATGCAACTCGTGTTGGAGGTCGAAATTTTTCATATTTCGACAGGACAATACAAATAATATGAAGCGTCCGTAATAATTGAGAGAGATTTCTTTACGTCTCATTTAACCCCCTGTCTTAAGATTTTTTTCTCAATTGCTATAGAGATAAGCATTAGTTATCGAAATTGTGACATTAGTTTACATATAATTTATTTACCAACGTTCAGTTTAAAAAAGATTGAATTTAAAATTCAAATCGAGATTTCATAAGTTTGCCATTTACTTTCTTTTCAAATCGGAACCCTTAAACTTGTACCACGAGTGCGACTCGACATTATAAGACAGATTATCTAAGTTTCGACAAAAACTCCGTAAAACAGTGTCCTTGAACCCCACGTATACAGTCGATCTACTTATTACAACGTGATACAACTCTATTACCATCAAATAGCATCTACGTCTCTTCAACGAAGCCTCGACACCTTGGTAGAATGGTTCCACAAATGGCGATTTAAATTAAACGAAAATAAATCAACGCACGTTACATTTACCCTACGCAGACAAAATTGCCCGCCAGTGGCTTGTAACAACTTAAAAATTCCGACTGGGATTGCAGAAGATTAACGTGGAAACAGTATATCAAAGCTAAATGTAACCAACTGAAGTTAAAAGTTAAACAATATTACTGGCTCTTGGGTAGACGACCAAATCTAAAAATAAACTGCTATTCTACAAAGTCATCTGGACCTACGGAATTCAACTTTGGGGGCAACTCCAACTCTTTCAATCAAAAACAATCCGTGAACCAGCTCAGGATCCCCGCAATTAAAAAGAGGAGATATCAAAACGTGGCAACAGATACGTTTGGTCACTCAACTGTTGGATTCTACAGTACACACGCGAAGACTAAACAGATACTACCCTCTGGACCTTCACTATAGATTTATATAAACATCCGAGCCTGTGTATCCCATTAATCGACACTAGTAATAGTAATTACTCTGCGTGCCACTGACTCGCGCCAGCCTACTTACTTGCGATCCTCGATGAGGATTGATTGTAACGAAAATAATTAAAGAAAAAAAAAAAAAACGAATTCAACGTCAACTATCGAACAGCGACATCGAAACGAGTCGCTACCAACTTCAGTCGAACTAATCGTCGAAATAAACCGCAGTCTCGTCGCGAGAAAGCCAAGGAAAGCGTGAGAAAGGAAAACTGAAACTCTCGAGAATGTTTCGCGAGGGGCGAGCAGCCCGGCGTCTTGACTTGAATGAATTTCGACTTCTAGATCCTCGAGACGATCGTAACGTCTTCTACGGGTGGTATCTGCATGGTGCACGAGAAACGAGGAGCGAAGGGGGTGGGGGGTGGTGGTGGTTCGCCGAGGAAAAATAGAAATCTTCCGTCCCGCGAGGACGGGGATTCGCAGGGTGGGTTAATACCCGAGTAAGTTCCCAAGCTTATCCCGATCGAGGATCCACGAGGAGAGCGTCTGGGCTCCCCTTCGAGGCGAGTAATCGAATAGACCGGGGGGACGGGTACGTTTTGCAGCCGTGAGAGGCCGCGGTGGCTCGTTTTACGCCTCGATGCCTCCGAACATCGGGGAAGATCGTTGTTCCGAGTTAATTCGAAATTACGCGAAACGAATCCTTGGCGGGGAGCAAACGAACGGAAACGAATTCTTCCAACTGCTTCCTTCTCGAACGAGCTATTGTGGTATCGTAGTTATTCTAACCTCTGGTTGTTATATTTTAGTTGCGTTTAATTAGAAACCGATGGCCTGTATGGAGAAATGCGTGAAAGGGCAGATGTACGAACGTGTATGAACCAACTTTTACTTAGAGTACTCGTGCATGGATACTTTACACAGAGTTATTAACTTGGAATGAAATTTTTGGAAATTAACTTGCTTCAATTACTTTACGTCTGGAGATTGACGTTTGTTGGTTATTTACGATAATAATGAACATTGTTTGATCGATGTTTTCAATCATTCATTTCCATCTATCGAACTTGGTATCTCCTTGTAATTTTTCACTAATTACATTTAAAAATATTTTTATAATTGCTTTTCTCGAAAAATGAATGAAATTGACAATCGAAACAACTGACCAAGACACTCTCGTCTCGGAAAGAGGTACCCGTCTTTCACCCAGTACGAACGCCAGAGTTTCTTCGCAGGGTTCGCGTGTACAGACGAAGAAGCGAATCAATCGAAACGACAAAGTGACTCTTGAAAGAGTTCCACCCCTCTCCTCCCCCCCCCCCTGTTATTGATCGGCGCGGTCACAGCGGAAATCCAGCGATCAGAGTCGGCCAGAGGCTGATTAACCTTGATCGGCAAATAAAGTCTGGCGGTAACTACCCGAGTGACGAACGAACGGGCAATTGGACCGATCGGTTCGACGGACGGAATCAGTGAACGCGAGCTAATCGACCGCAAATCGCCGCACTCCAGACACAATCGTGTCCGAAATACTCCCTTTCAATGCGCTGCCGATTGTCGGAAGGGTCCCGGTTTGTCTCTCGATCGTGTTTCAAACTAACCGCTCGCCAATCGTCCGAACGATTTCCTTGCGGTCTCGGAATTTCCCTTGCTCCAGTGTCGCGACCAGCCTCGAATTAGTTTCGCGTGGAAACTGAACGAACTATGTCGACGGACGTTTGAAATTTTAATGCTCGCGGAGTTGTTTGTGGTAGTGGTTACCACAGATGACGAAAAACCATGGTGATTGGGAAGAAACCCAGTCGAGAGTTGGATAGACGCTTGAGTGTAGCAGAGTATGAGAGTTAATAAATCTATCTCCAACTAGTGTATTTATTATTCGATCCATTAATTCTTAACCTTCGGTTTGACTTTCGATCGAGATTTATCGAGCTGGGAGTCGAGCCGAGTTTCTGAAACGTGTCTCGGGATTTCGAAGATTTTCAAAGGCCGAATCGTGTTTCTCACGGTCGCGATCGGTTGTTTGCGATTGTTCGAACGGCACGAGTCTTGAAAATGCGCATTTGTCTCCGTTTTGGCAGAGGTACTCGCGCCAGAGTTTGATTTAACGAAGGAGCTCGCAGAGCTTGCTCAAAGTATCAGGCTCGTTCGGAAATTTCACGAAATTTTTCGTGTGTTTCGTTACTTTATCAGTGGAGACTGCGGGCGACGATATTAATTTTACTTACGAACGCTATTGTTTTATCAACAATATTAATTTTATCAGCGAAGAAAATAGAAGCTACGCAGAAATTTGTTAAACATCGTAGAAAGCACTATATTTTATGTAATTTTTCTGTATCGCGATAAAAATATAGTGAGAACAGGTTAGGCCAATTAACAGGACAAAATCAAGATGAAATGTACGTAGCGAATAGTTCAATTCCTTTTCTCACTTAAACGATCAGCATCATTGCAACTTAAACCTAACTCTGCTCACTATTTCTTTACCCTTGCACAGGACGTCCCATTGCAATCATCTTCGAAGTTTATCATTTAAATAATATATCATTTACTATTTGTCATTTAAAAAAATGTCTCAAATGCATTTTTTTCTGTTTTGAAAGGGCAGCAATTTGAGTGTATAGTTAGTTTGTTTCTAGATAGACGCGTGTAGAAGATACGAAAATCATTGTTATTCTTTTTTCTTTTATGTCAGTCGACGAAGGTCATTTTCTGTGAGAGAGTATTAACCTATGTATATCGCTAAAGCTATTAGTTTAGGAGATACTTTAACTTTAATTTTACAAAGTCTGTCATAGGAGAAGCGCGGTATTTTTGTGTTCATACTGCTTTTGCCTTTTACGCACAGATTTCAGAAGAAATATCTCCCAAACCAATGGATTTCAGACGTAGATAGGTTAATACTTTTTTGTAGAGAACGACGAAAGGGAAAAAAAACACACACAATTATACTCAAAAAAAATTAAAATACACTCGTTCAAGTGTACCGAATTACTGCCCTCTTCAAACCAGAGAGAGATGCATTCGAGACACTTCTTAAATGACGAGTAGCTTCGAAGATGATTATCCTGTGTGCGTGTGGTTTTGCATCTTTAACCACTCGGATTGGAACAGCCAACCGCGACGAAAGTCGATATCAAAATTCCAACCAAAGTGGTTCAATTCCCGCCGCGAGCGTCGCTTTTTTTTGGCTGCCTTACCGATGACGGTGAAGTTGACCTTGAGGTTCCTGGTCGGCGAGTTGCGGAAATCCACCCTGCACCTGTACACCCCCTGGTCGCTCTCTCTCAGGTCACGAATGGTCAGCTGCGCAGGCGGGCTCGCTTTGAAGGACGCCCGCTCGCCCCAGAAGTGAGACGCGCTCCACAGCTTCGCCTTGCCGAATTGTCGGTTTCGCGCGTCGTAGCTGAAACAAAGGAAAAGAAAAAAAAAAGAAAAAACGCCGAACGTTCGTGGTTATTTATATCCGACAGACAGACAGACAGACAGAGAGAGAGAGAGAGAGAGAGAGAGAAAAGTTCGATGGCCGCGTAATAAGAGTCTAAATCATAGTGAGCGGCGCGTGGACGACGCGCCATAGTTCACGAGCGACGTGAACGTAGCGACGGCCCTTATCTAACGCGGGCCAATTTTTCACACAACTTTCGCAATTCGTCATAGTCGGCGGGCGAGAGTTTGCTTGCACTCCTGAAACTCAATACAGAGGCGGACAGAAGTGCACTCGGCCGAGAGAGTCAGATAACCTTTTAAGCACTTGGGAGATCGAGCTCTCCTGTCGGAGACGGCATTACGGGGTGTATCGGCGAGTGGGAGGCTCGAAAATGGCCGGGGGGAGGGGGAGGGGATCGTTCTCCCAAAGTTGTGGACTTTGGTTTATGAAGGAAACGCGGCGCACATCGTATGCAAATCTTTCGCAATGTCGTCGTGCTTTCGGTACGTTGTCTCGCAACCGCTGCTCGCTGTAAGCTGTGTCCACGGCGTAGCGACGTCGTGGAACTTCCCTGTCGTCTCTCGTTACCGCGTATTCCGAAATATTGCCGGCAAACATTTATTCGCGCAGATGCAGGCAACACGACCAGCAAACTGAAGCGCGCTTGACAAACGTGCTTCAAAGTTACGATGACGCTCTCTGCTTCACGAGTCGAACGGTCTGGTCATCTGGCGTTTTTTCTCATATTCCTTCGGTCTTTCGTGCGATGCACGAGTTATGAAAAGGCGAAAGTCGAGGTATCTCTCTTGAATTGAACGATTTTTCGACGTACGCGATACTTTTTTGTGAAGAACGTCGAGTTGCAAGATATTCCACTCGAAAAGTTGAAGCCTACGAAACCATTTCTTCATTGCAGCATTTCTCGCTGCGGGCAGTAACAGCACCATAAATCAAATTACGTTGACATACCTCGTACACGAGGTCGTAATATGAATCTTTAATTTTTTAATCACTTTGTAATCACTACGTAACTTTGAAATCGCGCGTTGATAATTTTTTTTCTTTCAGTCTAAAAAGTCTTGTTCTGTCGCCACTTCTTCTCATTATCAACTTTTACTTCACACAGAGTTATTAATTTCGAATAAAATTGTTGGAAATAATAAATTACTTCACATCTGGCGATTGACATTTGTTGGTTTCGACATAAATCTTTTTGCATCTGCGAGAAAGGAATTCGAGAAGCGTTAGTATATTGCAAGGAGGGTTGCAAAAGAATAGTTTCTCTGTGCGTATATTGTATTAAAAGAATATACATAAATATATTATAAATATATAAAATTATATATTTTATATAAATATAAAATATAATTAAAAATATATTATAAATATATTTCGAATGTATATGAAATGTCTAAGTGTTAGATACTGAAAAAAAGTCTTTTATCAAACCATCTTCCGATTATTTGAATTGACACGAATTCATCCACTGTGTATACATGCTGTGTATCATTTTATCATTTCTGTAATGTTTCGCCAAAACTATTTTTCTTTTTCCTCGTCCGAGAAGCGTGCAACGCAAAAGAGACAGAACGACGACTAGATTTTCTCTCGGGAATATCGTCAAATTCCGACAAATTCCGACAGATCCGGCGTTAAAGGCGCGCGAAGAAAAGGCGCGAGTGCAATTAATAGGCTTTCACGAGACGCGAAATCTCGGCGCCTCTTCAATTTCTCGCAAATCGGCCGAGATGGAAGGTAAATGAGCAACGACGCTCGTTGCCGAGGGAATCGAAAATCGGCCAACTCCCTCCACCCTACCTCTTGAGTCATCGTGCTCGTTAAAAACCAATCCAATTTGTCTTATAGCCGCGGACAAAGTGCTATGCCGGATGAGACTGTGCGCGACTGTCGAAACTTCCCAGGACGAGTCAACATTGCTCGCAGTTCCTCCCGTTCATCGACCATGCGACGTCTTATCACTGCAAACTCGCCGGAACTTTGGCGCTCGATTAGACTTACGAAGATCGTCCGTTGCTTGCCACTCGCCGCTTCAGCCGATAATCGACGTCCTGACGCTGACGCGTCGAACTTCGCCGACCGTTTTCGTCGTACGTTCGTCGACAGGGAATAAAATCTGACGATTTTGTATTGAAAACTGATACGTTCGTATTGTAATTTGTCCCCAATTTTTCATTGTACACATGTAGGTCAGTGACATAATTCAAATAAGCCAACTGAAAGCAGATGAAAGACGGAAAATTCTCACGATTAGAATCGTGTGTCACAAATTGGAGAATAAAGGTTCAAGAAGAGATGATGAATTTTAAAATTTCCACTCGTTACAGCTGTTTTATTTAACTTTATAATATTATAGTTGTGTTTATTGATACAACTATAATATAAATATTAATATTAATATTATAGTTGTTTCCATCTCCATTGTGTCAGTCAGCGACGTAATTTAGTAAATTAAAAAGACGGTGTAATGAAATCGCGTTTGGAACGTACAGGAATTTTAATATCGCAAATTGGAGAAAGTTTGAAAGAAGCGGACGAATTTCTCGTGGATAATTAATTTTACAATTTACATACGTTAATGAGTAATTGGAAATAATAACGAACGGAATAATAACGAAACTGCGGGTTTTTATGCAAATTCATATTTTCGGGAAAATAATCAAGAAGACAGAGCTTTCGTACGGTTTAGCCAAATTTATCACAAACGTGCAAAAATCCGCAGCCTGACGACGGAACGCTATAAATAACGTGCTTTTTACGATGCGTTCGCTCTGCTTGGCTCGTCGATGGTATAAATGGACCTTTGTGCGTACTTAAAAGGGAACGTGAACCAAAGTGTCAATCATCGATTTTGATCAAATCACGACTTGACTGTGCTTTTTTTGAAAAAAAAATATTTTTCTTCTTTTTTTTTATCGACAATCGTCCATGTTGCGGGGTGTAAACTACCCTTCAAGTCGGGGCTTTGGAATTTATTTCGTCAAATACCGAAGATACCGAGTTTCGATACTGAAGGTACAGTTTCTGTGTAGATTGACGAAACTAGTGTTTTTTAACGAATTTAATGGTGCATACCGTTTGTTTAAACAATATATCAAAGAAGTATCTTTTTACAATTTGTTGACAGTTTTCTCCAGTCGTAAGTGTCGATAAATTTTCTTTCTCTCGAAACATTTGCTTCGAATTCAAACGGATAAATTGGCATTATCTTTTTCTATTATAAAAATGTTCATCATAACATCACTTTCTTTTCTCGCTTGTCAGACACGTATGTATGAAATGGAGACGTTTGAAAGAAAGATCGAGAGGAATGCAGTGAAAAGAAACGAAACAGCAGAGGGAAATTAGTTTCGTTCGCGATACGCGAAAGTACGATGATAAATGGAACGCAGTCTGATAATTCTAATGGCAAGACGATTCTGTTAGCGAGCTTCGCGAAGAGATCGACTCGAGTGGAAAACGAGCGTTCGAAAGTAAAGTAAGAAAAAGGGAGGGCAGTATATCGGCTGAAGAAAGGGGCGGACGAGGGAGAAGAAGGATGGCGCGCGCGAAAAAATTCTCTTGGTCGATGAGAATGGGAGTGGACGGTGGAGAGGAACGAACTCTAAACAAATTAAAATAATTGCCGCAACTCGTCGGGAGATCGTGCCGGACTTAAAAGAACGTTCCCCGTGAATACGAACGGAAGAAGAAAGTAAGAAAAGGCGAGGGGCTTAAAGTGGGCTGCACATTGACGGCTAAATTTCCTTCGAAAGTGCGATAATACACGTGCCCTCTGCAATTGCACTGTTCCCTTGAATGGAAACGTGCGATTCTGTTCGTTTCGTTTTGCATACGTCGGCTCTTTCCGCAGGTTCTGTCGAAAATATGTTGGAACAACACAGCTCGAAGATGGTTAGTTTAAAAGATAGTATAACTTTAATCTTGGAAGACTCGTTTCGTGGAACGATAAGGGAAGATGCGATGAATTACGCGAGAGGATCTGGCGCGCGCGTGGAGAAAGGTTTCCATTTGAAAAAAGTCTCAACCCGTAATATTTTCGTTTAACTTTAAAGAATTGAACGTCGCAAATGAGCAAGTAGAAATGAAGATTGAGTCGGAAGAATAATCGTCTCGAGAACCACGCTGAACGTTGTGATCCAAAAAAGAAGAAGAAGAAGAAGAAGAAGAGTCGATCAACAACGAAATGATTTCATACTACAGATACTCTAGTTTGAATATTTTATACGCGTATCCTGAATTTCCTACAATAAAAATCCGCGGTCGATTGTCGAACAATAATCCGTGACGAAACGAGAAATTGCTCCGGCCGATAGTGGAAGGGAGAAGAGGATGGAGCCAGGGGGTGAATGGGCACTAAACAAATTAAAATAATTGCCGCGACGAGTCGCGAGATCGTACGACTTGAAAGAGGACCGTTCCCCATGAATACGTTGGCGAAAAAAAGGAGGAAGAAAGGCCGAAACTCGATGGAGGAGGGGGGAGGGTCACGAGGGAGACTTAACCACTCTCGGGACTCTTAAAAGGAGCTTAACTTCGCGCATAAAATTAAGGCATTGTAATTGCAGACGGCGTCGCCACTGCAGCAGCACATTTCTTTTCTACCGTTTCTCTCTTCTCTTCCACCGGCACCTTCTTCCCTTTCTTCCGTTTCCGCTCGACCGGAAAATATAATTTGCTCGTTCGCTCGCGGGCGAGCGGAGAGCAGCGGCCAGCGGAACCAGTGACAAAATGATTTTTAATTGGGATTAGACGTAAAGCCAGGGCGGTGCTCCTCCCCCCACCCTCTCCTCGGTGAATTTAAGCGAGCAGCTTCAACCGCGATTCTAATGAATTTCGAATAACAGTCCGGATTAAGCGCGATCACGAGTAATTCCCCGCGGCCGCGAGATCCGTTCGACTGACGCCTCACTGACTGGAAATTAACTCTAGAACGATGTCTTTGCATTCCTCAGAGTACGGTGCAGCTTTTTTGCTCGGTTCACGTTTGCGTAGTATTAAATTTTCATAAATGGTTAAATTTAACGTGCTAAGCAGGATATGAGCGCTACGATAGATATAATATTGTGCAAATAGCTTTTGTAATCAGTGTACGCAGAGCACGTTGCTATGACATTGTGCAAATATTCTTGCATATTGTGAAAGTTACAAACAATTGGAAATGAAATAATATTTAAAATATCGTCAAGCATTTTTGCAAAATTCTTTTTCTATTTTTTTCTAGATAGCTTGAGAGAAGATGAATCTTTTGTATATATATATATATATATATATATATATATATATATATATATATATATTTTGTATATATATATATATATACATTATTGTGTTCACGTGTCCACATAAAAAAAGTTGAGAGAAAACTTGAGTAGAGAAAAAGTTTTAATAAACGTGGATCCAAACGCTATTAGTTTCGGTGAAATATAATTCAAAATATATTTGAAATGAGTATGGAATGTGAGATTTTTTTATTTAATTTTGATCTCATCTCAGACAATCGTATATATCTCAAATAGAAATGAAAATATGTTCAATCAGATCCCACAAGAACATAACATGATGAAAACAAATTGATGTAGCACTGATTAGTATAAATAGAATCTTCATATCTTTATATCTTTTTCACATATCTAAGTAACTATAAATATATTCGGATTTGCACGATTGAAACACATATTCCTAGCCACATTTTCAAATTTCAAGTATAAAGTATTCGCTACAAATAAAAACTGTGTGAAGTTGAACAGTACGAATACATTCCCTCGTTCAAGTTTTAATTTAATAGATAGTTCAGTGGTCTTGAATCCAGTCGTTGTAATGTCTTTCCATTATAAAAACTGAGAAAGCAATAAAAATATTAATCTTTCATTCTATCTACAAACTCTTCAAATACATATATATTCCTTATTTTGGTTTTAATTTAGCAGATGAATCATTTGAGTCCAATCGTTGTAGGAAACAATAAGAGCAATAGAAAAATGTTCTTCCATTATAAAAATTGAAACTGTAACAAAGATATTGATTTTTCAATCTATCTGCAAACTGTTCAAATACTTAAAAACGATATTGTCTATATATATACGACGATAGTGTCTATATATATATACACGTAATATCTTTTTCATACGTACAAAAGTTTTAAAGGAACGACTGACGCGCAAGAATGCCCGAATCACCAAAATTTCAGTACGGAGCTTAATTTCTTAACAAGAGACCGTCCACCAGTTGGGGAAGAAAGAAGAGAAAAGAAAAGAAAAGAAAAGAAAAGAAGAGGAAAAGAAAGGGACGAACTCTAACTCTCGAGGAAATTAAACGAATCTCTTGATTAAAGCGCCAACCGGCGAAGATTCTTAATTAACGAACCGGACTGGCAGCGCGAGGACTACAACAGGGGGAACATTTCCATGCGAATGTGAAATCTCTCGATATGCATGGAAATCGAGGTTGTGCTACTCTCATTGACTGGTTGCCGGTTCGATGTCGGTTTCCGTATCCGTCGTCGCGTTCGATGGCTCGAAATCGCGTTGATTCTCGGTACCCGCGCGCTGCGATAGCGATGCACCACCGCAGCACCGCTATCGTTTCTGGCTGCCACTTTACGTCGATCCCCCCCTCCCCTCCCCTCCCCTCCCTTCCATCCCTCCTTCCTCTACCCTCACCGTCACCCACCGATTTCACCCGTTCTACGCTCACTTCTATCCAGCCTCTATTCAAATATCACGGTGAAACCGCACCCTGGCATTCTTCAAAATGGGATTCATGCCGCGGCATAATAGGACAGAGATATCAATCCGATCGGTGAATATAATATCCGATTACACGGCCGTCGACGACATTCACTACCCAGGAAACCTCCCTTCGTTCTTCGCGCAGAGGGGGTGGGGGTGGGAGGGAACATTAAATGTCTGCCGGATGCGTGAGCCCGTGCTGCATCCTCCCTCGTTCGCTTCCCTTCGCTTTACGCTTTTATTTTATACCTTGAATATGGCGGGCTTCGAAAGAGCATTTCGATATATATATATATATATATATATATATATATATATATATGTGTGTGTGTGTGTGTGTGTGTGTGTGTGTGTATGTATGTATGTATTTGTACGTGATATTTATTCGTTCGAAAATTTGGACAACGTGTTAACATTTTGAAACAACCATTTTTGAATAAGCGAGGCATTACTGTCATTATTTTTATTTCTCCGTCACTGAAACATCAAAGTTGTGTAACACTGTCCCTCTGAAAAATATTCGTCGCGCGATCCGTGAAAGAGAGTGTGCTCGCGCGCCTGTTTGCTCGCTAATGAATTCGAAATAAAAATGCTGAACAAAGGACGAGTGGTTTCACAGTAGTACTTAAAAATCATTGACGAGCGTTTCCTCCGTGTCGGTTTCGTAAACACGCATTCTCTCGTGAAAATGCACTTCCGAAGAATACAAAAAAAAAAAAAAAAAGAAAAAATATATATATTTCTACGGAATACAAAACGCTCGAAACATCAAGCCCCCCTCTTTCAAACATCGTCGAGGTCGTGTTACCTGTCGAAAATATCTACTCGCGTGCGTGTTAGTTGTTTAACGAAAATATATATATATAAATCGCGAGGTGGAATAAAAAATTCGTCACAGCTACGCTCGTCATCTGCCCGACACGCACGGTGGATCAAGGAAGAACGAGCGTAATTCTGTTCAAAACGAAGCGGACGTGTCGATGACGTGTGAATTTTTATCGAGACGACGACGAATCCCCGCACCGTATATTTCACGACACGGGCGAACGCGAGCGTGGCTGACAGGATTATTGTGTTCGAATTGATGTTGGAGATGGAGATCTAGCAGGACGCGTTGTCCTGCTTCCACGGAAACACCGACGACGCAATCGATCCGTAAGATCGCGGACAATTCACCGAATTTCCTTACGTACGCGCACGTACGCGAATCGTCGAGGGAAGATGGCGTCGGCCATCGGGAGTACCTTGATCCGACCATGGAGTGAGAGAGAGGAGGGAACGTCGAGGATAGAAGGAAATGTCATATTTTGACAGGATTTCGCGGTTCGTTTCGCCGCTATCGCGTGTGCAAGGCGCGAAAATCAGCGCCTCGAACACGCTCGATTTCGTGACAAGTTGAAAGACGGTGAGCGAAGAAGGGCGCGAAAGGGGTGAGGGAAGGGAGAAAACCTCGGAGGAACCTCGGTGAAAGGAGCCGATGCATGCATACAGGGGGCGACGAGGTTGAACGAGTGCCTAGAGCCGGCTGGATTAAGCGGGTGGCGCTGCCTTCATGCATAAATGGATGACAAAAACAAAAGGAACGTCCTGTGAACGCGGTTACGCGACATTTTTACATTTATCGCTCACGGCTCTTCGTTTACGGATGCGCGTGCCAAACGTGAGCTCACGTACTCGCCGTGGATCCTTCGTTGTTCGCGCGCGAATGCAAATAAAGCGTAAGCAGATAAAAGGCTTCGTTGTCCACGGCGGCGGCGGTGGCTTTTGTGTTCGGTTTTTCGCCCACCACCCTCCCCTCGACGAGTTGCAGTCGCGATCGAGCGTCCCCCCCTTTGAAACGGAAACGTCGATCGCAGCCGATATCGAGCCGACACTCTCTCAGCGTTTAAATCTTGTTTCGACGTTGCTCGATTCGTTCGTTGAACGAACTTGGCTCTTGTTTGTGCCTGTACGACGCTGGCTCGCGATTATGAGCATGACGAGACGAAACATCTTTGTTTTGAAACCTGTTTGTTATGTTTAATTTAATTTAATTTATTTTGGCGAATGAAAGGCCTTTCTTTTTTTATTCTGCTAGAACGTGCCTTCGGTTGTTTGGCATTACGACAAACACAAAAGCATGCTTGATGCGGTGAAATATAAATTCCCCAGATTCGTGGAATATCGGTGATAATTATTGCCCCCTGTGAATTTCACCATATTGAAATTGGCAGAAAATAGATTTCTATTTTCAATTATTAAAACCGATATTTCTACCATTTTGCGCGTTAAAATTTCTGCGCGCAGACAGTTTTAATTTTATTTTTTTTTTTTTTAAATGCACAGAATATAATATACAGGTAATTTTAATTTAATTAGACTGAATAAAAGTCCTTCGATGCAAAAATCGGTCACGTGCGGAACAAAGTAATGTTGTGACATAATTAAAATGAAACGGATAGTCTTTGCATTTTAATTTATCGTGCAAATATTTTACGGAAAATACGCGATTATTGTTTCGTCGTCTCGATAAATTGCGCGCGTCGTGCAGTTAAAAATATAAGTCTGACCGCGCTGAAAATATAAATCTGACCGACGTCACCAATGCAAAATCGCAAGTATAATCAATGTGTGTCGTAATCGAATGTCGTACGGCAACAAGAAACAAACAGAGCAAGTTCTATGGTTTCTATCCAAGTTAGTAACGTTGCATTTATGACAGCGACAAGTAATTTCACGAAATTGTTGATTCCCGAAATAGAAAAGCAGAACGATGAAACCTTGGAAATCAATCGTTATCGACAGTGAGTTGCAGTATAACACTGTCGCCTTATCGTCCAATCGATCGATTTTCGTTGCCTCGTTCAATTGGAAGAATCATCCTTGAAATCATTCGCTCGATATTCGATCGTCGAGAGAGCGGCCGGCAGCCAAGATGGCTTCGAGGCGTAGCCGGCGGAAGCTCGGTCGCCTGATTTTTGAGACGCGAGATATCACGTTCGCAGTAAAATCTCGGAGAGGCGAGAAACCTCGCCGAATGAATCTCTCGCTGCAAAGTAGCGTCAAATTAATGAGTTACCGAGAGACGAGTTTCTGCTCGGCGAAACATAAGGGGACAGAGCGTGAACGAGAGAGATAGACGGGAAATGAAGAGGTTGGATCGCTGAGCGCGGAGGCTAAGCAAAAGATGGGGAGGAGGTTCCATCATACGCTAATTAATTAACTGGCAGAATGAAACGGGTTGTAGGGCAGAAATTCATTTTGTTGGGCCAACTTTTTCCCCGCCCACCACCCCTTCGCGATCGTTCGCAAACACGTAACCGTATCGATCGCGCAAAAAACCGGTAATTAATTTTATCGCGAGAAGTGTATCTCACTTTTCTCGATTTTCCTGTTCGACGGTCAGAAAGTTACAGGAAAATTGCCCGGTTCGGTATGAGTAATTCTTGTCGAGGTTTTGCGCGGTGAATGAAAAGACTGTATTGCGAGAGAAGTCAGTAAAAAAAAAAAAAAAAAAAAAGAAAGACGGAGACAGAGAGAGAGAGGAAACTATGAAAATGGCGGATGACCGATTGTGGTGAAGAAAGAAAGGAAAGAGTGGCTGAGCTCCTTCTAAAGTCGATCCTTAAGGGAGGTTCTTCTAGTGGTAGACAAACAAGATTCTCTTTGGACGAACGAACGTAATATTCTACTGCTTTTCGTTCCGTGTTAATTACGAGTTAACAAGAATAGATATCAAACTGGAGGAACAAACGTTGTCGCGATATTCAGACGAAATTAATGATAAATTTTGATATATGATCCTCGTTATCGTAATACTCGGATTAAATTAATGTTAAATTTTGATATATGATCTTAAAGCGTGAGGGGGGGTCGGGCTCTAATGGAGATCGAGATTTCTTTGCTTTTTGGTAGTTCTCGCGTTTAATGACTGTGTATTTAAATGCAAAATATAAAATACGAATATTACGAGTGTAATACAATATAATATGATACAAAATACACGTGTGTTACGTGTAGACAAGAAAGAAAAAAATAGATATCATTCTTGTATCTGCGCTCGTGTAAAATAACAATGTTTTATTTAAAAGAAGAGAACGAAATTGATGTCAAATCGACGCAAGAGACAGACAAAGCTCAGGGACATTTATATATATTTCATTCTGTCTCCTTTCGTAACAGTTCTCTGACAATTTCGATATGCATTAGTTTTCGAAAATGTCTCTGCAGATGGTCCGTCCATAGTCACGCGAATGTCCGTCGTTGAAAACTGAATCGTTGCACGGGGCAAACGGCGATGACCCGAGGGAAATCAAAATAGAAGAAGGCACGCCGTTACTTAGTGAACTTTGGAAAATAACAATGCGCGGGCACAAAGGCCGAGATCATCAAAGCAGGAGAAACGAACGCGGTCAAAGAACGCGCAATGGTCATTCCGAGGTTAGCTCGGACGAAAAGCTTTATCGCCGGCGGAAAGAGCGCGCACGAATAACCTCCCCCCGTGATTCGTGATTCGCAGTCGACTATCGTTTATTTCATTCTTCTTTTTTTCCCTTTTCTCTCTCTCTCTCTCTTATTCTCGGCAACCGACTCGTACCGCCGAGTCAAAACGGCACCGATAAAATTGTTGGATCGTGGATAAATGCGTTTGAATCAGTGCCAGCTATTTTATATCGGTCTCGGTGCGTATGCAACATTACCTGATAGTAAAACCGTGGCACGCTGTGAATCATGATACGTGTGCGTGGTTGGCCAGTATTTACCGCAAGTTACGTCGCAAATGTGAAGAGAAAAAGAAAGAAAAGAAATATCTTTGTATCGCGAAACGAGATGCATCGACGCTTTTGCTCGTTATACACCGCGTTTCAATACTGACTGCCACAAGAGAAAGTAAATAGTGAAGAAAGGTTTCTTCATTCGAGACGTCGTTTTCGAAGAAATCATGGTTGTATAGTGACTGATCGATATGATCGTTGTTATTCGAGTCTGCGAGGATAAGTGAGAAACGTGGAATAAAAGTTTCCCGTTTGATTTCCAGAGAAAACGGATTTTAGTTGAAAATTTTATCAGAATATGAAAGTTATATCATTATAACACTGTAATGTTAAAAATTATACTAATATATTATTAATTACACTATAATATTAAATTATGATTATTAAACACATGTTTAGTCAAAAATCGGCCTAATAAAATTGGTAAACTTTCACAAGCAGAATAGCCCTCGTTGTTTACTTCCCAAATTACACAAATTTAATAATTACAATTGATAAATTTCTGAAATTAATTTTTTCCAAAAAAAAAAAAAAAAGAAAAGCCACGAATGAGCAAGTTTTTTTGTCCTTTGCTTCCAGTTAATTTTTTTCTCGTAGAATCTGCTCGGCTGTAACTTACTGGAACCGATACACTCTCCATAATTCATACAGACGGTCATTTTTCAGTAAGACGACCGAGTCGACAGAGACAGAGGGCTGCGTTGCACGCGGGTATATTTATCAGGAAAAGTAGAACTCGCGTTCAATCGTTTATTAGATTGTCGTGAATTAGCGATTGTCAACGCTGGGGCAAGAGATTTATTAGTGCCGACGTCAAACCGTGCATCGATATCGTTTATCGAGGCCACAGAATCTAGATACAGGCGGGTAGGTGCGACGAGATAAAAGCGCCGCTGTACAGGAATATCGCGCACGCAAATGTAAACGAGGTCGTTGATCCGTGATCGGTCACCATTTATCTATCAATAGCCACGGCCGGGGCATCATCGGCGGTGGTTTCGCTGTAGCGATGTCATTTCGAGTTATCATTAAATCTCGATCCGATCCGGTAGAACTGACCGTACGAATGTGGCCAGATCACTACCGATAGCCTTGTAATTCGATCAGCTCCGTGTATGGTCGCGTTTGCCGGGGAACGTCTTTGGTCGATCGTCCTGCGATCAATGTCTCCGTGATTCATATACGAGCCACGGCGGTAAGTAAGCGTAAAGCCTGTGTGACCCTTTCACTGTCGAATAATGATGCGTCGTCGTAAAAGTGACAAGGGTTGATGCATCGTTGCGCGTGAATCACTGTTCTTGAGAATGACGAGTCTTCGCTCGTTGGATGCTGTGTACGTATCATCTTCTGAAATACAGTGCACTTTCTTCGCGTTTTCCTTTCTCAATTTTGTAACTATCGTTTGGAAATTAAGTTTTTTCTCATTGTCTCCCTTTGAATATTTAAGTACGTCGATTTCTCGATTATTCTCTTCGTTAGTAGGCGCTAAATTGTGTTTGGCCAAAGTATCAGTGATTTGAAGGTTTCCTTGAAAAATATACGGACTATATCAATAGTTCAATGACAATATAATGATAGTTCATTCTGTGAGATCTTGGACAATCGAAAATAAAATTATTAATTTATAACATTGTCAAGTATTTTTTTGCAAAGTTCTTTTCGGTGATTTTAGCACTTTGGAAATCCAACTAAGTTATTTTGTACGATTTTACCTCACTTAGTGTGCAGATATAATTTGATGGGAAATATAATTTTATTTATAACATAGGAACTATAGTTTTATTTAACACGGTTGCACAAATTTTTGAGAAATAATTAATTGCTCTAAATATTTTGAGCATGTGACTAAGATTAAAGTAAGTTTATTCTAGAGTAAACTCTCAGTTTCAATTTGAAAATTTGAAAATAATATTCTTTAAAATAGCATAAACTAGCAGACTGTGCCCAGTCAAAGTTCCATTGGTACGTTGATACCTTGGATAACATGCCTTTCAAATAGTTCTCGTGGCTATCAAATAGTTCTCACGAAAAGTGCAACCAAACTTGTCCCATTAAAGCTGAGAGTTTCGGTATATACACAATGGACTACAGAAAGGAATGTACACACGCTATTATTTTCCAATAAAAACGCCTTTTTATTACGTTCTATCGACGTTCCGCTTTTACAATGTTAAATGTTTGGTAGTTACATGAAAGTGTCACTAAATGATCTAATTAAGTAACGTGTATATGTGAATACTTGCGACTGCCAAAATCGAAAATCCAAGACAGCCAAAGAGACAAAGGAGTCAATGCATTAATCCTGTTGCGTATCGCGAGTGGAATTCGTCGAAAACGCGTGGATAGTTTTCGATCGAAGGTAACGGATAATACCCCGTCTAACAGGACTACTAGTGGCTTTGTCAGCTAGATCAGACGCAGTGGTCGAGGAACGTGCGCGGTCAGACCGTGGCGATTACTCGATCATTGTGCCTGACAGTGGCCACCGTACGGATATAGTCAGACGATCGAACGGAATGCCGAAGCGATTTACTCGCGCGACTCGAAATATTCCATCGGCGAGGCGCGATTGCCGGATCGATTGTTCGACAGGTTCGTTGGTACCGACGTACACGTCGATGCCGTCTATCCGACGAAGCGTTGAAAAATCGGGAAACGATTTAAGGTGTCTAGTCCGTCTGTTCGTTCTGGTCGACGGTGGAAACAGCTTCGCGATTGTTCGTTCTTCGATCAAAAGGAACAAAAAAAAAAAAAAAAGAAAAAGAAAAAAAAAAGAAAAAAGAAAAAGAAAAAAGTGGAAAAAAAGAAAAAAAAAGGTACGCTGTAACGTGTTTGACGGAAAATACGGAGCGTTCGCGTTTTTTAGTTAAATGTCCAGTGAATGCCGCGATAAGTGTTAATCGCAAAGCGGACAGTTGGTAACAATAGGCCGTAATAACGGATGGTACGGTTTGCCGGTTCGTCCGGCGCGTTCCATGTACGAGAAGTCCGCCGGTGTGTTGTGTAACACAGCATGGACAATGGCGCGATAATTCGAGCCGGTGAAACGTGCATCCGACCTGTCGCGACACACGTAAGCGTCGTGTACGTAAGTCGACCACAATGCCAACGCGAAAACGGGTCAATCGACTTCTCGATTGAGAAACGTTTCGACGTGTTTACGATATCTCGGCTGGCTAAATGTCGTCGTTATAGAATACTCGTCCATCGCTTTGTGTCACTCTTCGAAATAAATTCGGGGCTGCAGCCGTACATCATCGACGACTGTAGATTTCATCGGGCCAATCTCCATCTTGAAAGAAACCGATGTGTCTGGATCCTTGATAGTCTGTCTGTCTGTCTGTCATCGTCTGGCACGTTTGTAATTGCTGTTTTAACAGAATTTAGCTTCTTGGAATTCCTCAGATGGATGTTGCAAGGATTTTACAGATCGATCGAAGTTTTTCAAACGTCTGACGAAAAGACAGATTAGTATGTCCTCAGACTAATGATCTAGAAAAGTAATTACTCTTTTCGTTATTCCTCTATTATCCTTCTGTTATCGTTATTCTCATTTATTCTTCTATCAACGGGAGCGAGATTTTTTTCGGTCGAATCGGTTTTCTTTTTTTAATTAAACAGTGGTTCGTCTGGATAAAGACAAAGACAACATGTCGTCGATTGTCAGCATATTTCACAGTTCAGATATATAACTGACAGATATATAACTGACCTGGCCTCATAAAGGAACCTCCTTTTCTTCCCTACATTTCTGTGTTTTATGTACGTATGTATGTATCACGATGTATATCTTTCAAATAAATTTGTTAATAGTGGTTCTTTCTATGCAACATCCTACGTATGTATGTACATACGCAACAACAGCGTCGTCGTGCATAACGATCGTTATTGTAGAGAACAAAAACCATTTCGCTATTAACAACATAATTTACCATATAATAACGTCGTTACGTAGTCAGAGGGATGTTACAAAGAAGGAAAATCACGTCATTATTTACACCATTCAAAGGACTTCTGTGCACTGCTAATAACCTCGATAATCGGATACAAAGTACGAGCATACATGAAGGATTGAAAGAGAACTGTTGCTATTTGCAAAAATTGGAGGTACTTTTGCAAGTTTATTGCAATCATATTTGTCAGTGAACTGTGAACTACGCCCTTTAACCGAGTCGCTGTTGATATTGTAGTAGCATTTGGCAAGAGGCTCGGTAATAGGCAATTGCTCTGTAACAACATGGACGATAGGTCCAATCTCGCAGTTAATCCCTTTCGTACCGTCGGTGATAAAAAATTGATTGCCGCGTATCGCGATTTTTAATTTTTTGACCTTCGAACTTGAAACCTGGTTAACGAAATTTTCTCTCGCACTATTTCATTGCACATTGGGATTTTCAAAGCGACGATATTCTGTCGCGTGTTCCCAGCCACATTTTGAAAGTCTCTGTAAATTTGGTGAAGCGTCAAGCGTTCGTTGGAGAACTCGAACGGTGCTGGCGCGTTCCATCCTCCGACATCAATTTATCAAATTCATCTCTGCTCGGTTGTTCCAAAAGCATAATTCTTCGTAAAATTTGAAAACCTAACTTTGTTAAAATTGTAAAATTTGAAAATCTAACTCTGTTAAATTGATTAATCATGAGGTGCTACAACGACCCTCGAAAATCGTACCAAAATGATTAAACGTCAGCAGAGTCTTCCGAATTTTTCCCTGCCAAAAATTACCATTGCACGAACGATCACCGCCTCTACTAATCGTACGCCGTTATAATAATGAAAGACTATAACGGCCGAGTTGAGGCAACGAACAAATAACGAGAGGAACGTTGGATCGCCGAGAAATAATCGGTCGGGAGGAGATTGAGAGATAGAGAGAGAGAGAGAGAGAGAGAGAGAGGCGCGAAGAAGTTGCGGTTGAAGGGTGGTGCGCGCCACGATACTCGAAGGAGCAGCAGCTGACGTAAGCGCGATCGGGTATACGCTCCTCCTTCGGACGAGGCGGAAGCCGGAAACGGTTTGCAGGTGTGCGTCGCGCCAAGTTTACCGCACAATCCGGCAATTCATCGTGAGAAGTAATTAAAGTTTGTATGTGAGTTTGATGATCCTTGCTCCGTTTCGCCGGTTGTGTCTCGCCGTTTATGCATGCACGAGTATTCGATCGATTAACCGATCGCGCCGTTGTACGTACACGCGATACCCGATGCGTTCGAGTTCCGTGCAGAGTGCACGTCGCTAGGCTCGTCCCGTCAAAAATTAAATTTATAAACGTTTTCACACGGACTTTTTCAACGAGAAATTGGTGTAACAATTAATGACAATATAGTAACTAACATATGTAACGCGATGATTAGTTAATTAAAAATAAACGTAGAAGTATACGCAAATGTATTTATATGAAAAGTGATGATAAGTTATAATTGTTAGAATACGAGAATGTTCCATTCAGATTGATTCACTTGGATCATTTACCAATTCATTTTCGGCGATAGAGAAAGTGAAATGCTTTCAACCGGCGTGTAATTTAGCGCAAGTGGGCGGAAGATTACACTTTCAGTTTGATATAAAGAGAATCATATGCTTCTCGATGCATCAATCGATCGCAGCTTGGAATAATTCTATGAAAAGGTATGAATCGACACGTGTCGAAGAAATGATTAGTTTCGAAGATTGAACTTTGCACAAAATATTACACGGAACGTCGTATTTGTTACAATTTGTTCAATAACCGTAAAGAGGTAAGGAAAGATTGTACAGAAGATGCTCCCCAGCAAAGTTATTACGACCAAGAAAAGTACATATGTACACGCAAGTTATTTAAAATGTGTAAAAATTAGAAAAAGAAAACATTTTCCATGATAATTCCTAATTTTCAACAAAGCGCAGCACTATATATAAAAGATGTAAATTGAGAATGATTAATTCGGTTAATTTATATAAATGGTGCATCTTTTTATTTTTTATTAATTTATATTCATATTAGACGAAATTTATTTTATTATTCTTTTAAATTAAATTATGTTTGATTGATTGGAGTGTTAATTTTATTTTTATCAATAGCAACTGCATTTTTAGGATATGTATTACCGTGAGGTCAAATATCATTTTGAGGAGCAATAGTAATTACTAATTTATTATCAGCATTACCTTATATTGGACAAATAATTGTTGAACGAGTATGAGGAGGATTTTCAATTAATAATTCAACTTTAAATCGACGTTTTTCATTTCATTTCATTTTACCATTAATTATTGTAATTATAGTATTTTTACATTTAATAATTTTACATATTACTGGATCAACAAATCCTATACATTCAAAAAATAATATTTATAAAATTGTTTTTTTATCCTTATTTCATGATTAAAGATTTAATTACAATTATTTCTATTTTATTAATTTATATATGTACATATATATTAATTTACAAAATCCTTATATATTAGGCGATCCAGATAATTTTAAAATGGCAAATCCAAAAATTATTCCTTCACATATTAAACCAGAATGATATATATATATATATATTTTTTTTTTTACGTATACCGACAATATGAAACGTTGTACCTCAGACAGCAAAAATTTGTCGGCTGAGAAATTAACTTCGAGATTAACCTTTCGGCCAGTCAAATCGACCAAACGGGCCATCGTGTATCGTTTCAGCCGCGCGATTCCCACCGACCATTCAATTTCACCTGATTCTCGGCCGGAAGAGAATTCCAGCCCGGTTTAGACCCGGCCTCTCTAGTTGGGAATCCGGGAAACCGCGGGTCAGCAGAAAGTTTCGCATAGCTCGATGAGAGAAGAAAGTTCGCGCGACGGAGATATCGGCGGCAAGGAATTGGCGGCGATATCGGTGCCGAGACAGAGGTGGTCGAGGAAGACAAATGGAAAGGGAACAACGTGAAAGCGAACGGCGAACACTAAAAGTGGGAAAGAGAGGGCGAACGATGGAAAGCAGTTTAATAGCCGACGGCAGCGTGAGATATCACGTCGCGCCCGTTTAAGGGATTGCATCCGACGATGCGTTTGTGTCCGTGTCAACAATCCTACACGGTTAAGCGGAAATGCCAAGTGGCGCACTCTCGTTAGCCGATGCGTCTGACGGCGAGTGTGTGATTACACTGGTTATGACGTTTGATCTTCGGACGAGAGTTCCTCGAGTTCCTCGAGTTCCACCGGCGTTTCGCCGACGCGTCGTAACTCGCAGCTCGCGTTTCTCGCTCGCGTCCTTCTTCCGCTTGTTAGGGCCGCGTGCACACGGCCTTTGGAACAGACTCGCCGAGTTTTCTTGGTCTTGATCTCGCGACAATTAATCCTCTCGCTTCGAAAGACGAGAATAACATGGGGTGATCGGTTGACTATTGAATTATTGGTAAACTATTTATTACACAGGGTGTCATGTGAAGTTTTGTTTCCGAGAAGAATGGCTTTGAAAGCTTGCACCTGATCAAGATTCGACTCAGTTATTGGAATACGTTCCTCTTGGAATTCGAAGAAATTTAATTTACCAACAAGATGGAGCACCATCGCATTTCAGTCGTCAAGTGAGAAATTTTTTAAACGAAAACTACCAATATTGGATCGGCCGCAGTGGAAGAATACCTTGGCTACCATGATCTCCGGACCTGTTACCGCTGGATTTTTACTTTTTGGGTCATGTTAAATCTATGGTGTATTCCAGCGACAAGAAAAAGTTATTATTATAGCGTTTGCAACATTGAAACTACAAAACAACACATTGGAAAATGTTCGTGGAAATTTAATAAGAAGAGCACGGTTATGCATGCAACAAAGTGGACGTCACTTCCACAAATTTTCAAACGAAAAGAAATTGGTGAAAAGTAGACGTTCTGTGCCCCCGCGTACGAACATTGCGAATGTTTACAAATGTCAGTTGAGATAATAATGAAATCCATTGGAGTTGAATCTTGATCAAGTGCACGATAAACTTCCAGAGTCATTTTTCACAATCACTTTCCAGCTTGTATCACCAGTTACACGACATTCTGTACAAAAGAATGAACGGCTTCGATGGGTATGGATAATTTTATATGATCAAGACGTTATATGAAGTTAATGTATGTTTTCCTAGACAGAAATTTTAATATAATTATACGAAACTGAAAAGAAAAACCGTCAGTTCAGAAGATATTTCGAATTTAAATTTGAAAATCTATCGAAGACAGTCTTTCACACTAATTGTATTTCGCTCTTCTTTGAGTTAATTCATCAGTGATCATATTTTGCGAGAGAAGTGCGCCGCAATAAAAAAGTTACATCGGTAGGTATATTTCGGCGTGGTGGAAGTTCAGCACGGCCGGGAATTACATTTCTGAATACGCAAGCAGTTTTCTTTTTAATCCTGGCACGTGTTTAATAAGCGCGGTATTATCCTTGCTGTCAGCCAGGAAGATGGTTAACGTTGCTTTTAACTTGTTTCTCGCCGCTCGTAAAAATCCAAAAAACTTCCCGCGACAATGCCCGAAGCTTTACGCTTTATCGTTGCTTCTGTCCGCGGTGTAAAATCACGTCCACGCGACTGAAGCCGTTTCTAGCCTCGTATATAAATTGTAAAAACGTCGAAACTACCTGATCGCGTATGATGTACTGCTGTATTGTATATGTATTGTATGATACACGTGACATAAACGTGATATTCATGTTGACGCGTGTACATACAGACGTACATATGTATGATGTATAAATACACGTATGTACATGGCATATGTATGTATATGTATACGATAAACAACTTGATCGTGTATGATATATTAATAACATTATCCACTTTGAATGTCTTTGTGTTTGTACTAATGAAAAAATTTCTAACATACTAGTATATATACTACGTCGTATCAGGCAAGATGTGAAATTTTCTTTATATCATTACGAATGATTAATAATAACAATAATAGTATTGGCGATGAATTTTTTCAAATAACTATACAAATAACGAAAATGCTCAACGTGAACAATGTCACTGGAGAATCCATTCTCTAGAACGATCGCGCAACAGCAGTGGATTACAATGAGAAATATCTCAATCGTCGTGCGCGTCTTCAGGCGTGCCAGATGGAAAATAAACTTTCGGCATAATTCGGCATATTACTTTCTAATTAAGCTGCTCGTTTGAATTTGCATTTCATAAGCGACGTTCATTTACCTCGGAAGGGTGGTGCACATTAATTAGTGACAGACCGTGATGCCAGCGTATATTACCCAGACTGTGGTGCTACTATTCGTAGATGCGATCGTGCCTCGCGTATCCTGTATAACTCCATTTATGCAGGTACACACAGCTGTATCAATGCATGGGTAACAAGGAGATTGATCGACAGCCATCTTGAAACTCGTACTATCCACTCGAGGAGGCAAGCCGTGCAACGTTATTGCCTCTTCGAGCCTCGAAAGGAGGTATCATCGATCCTTCCTTTCTCGCACAGTATCGCAAAGACTTGGGAACAAAACGATCGGAAGTTCAATCGCTCTCCAGCAAATTAATGATACTCTGGCTAAGACGGCGTGGCATTTCTCGTGAATGTACTCGTACGTATTGTCAGAGATCTTCGCGACGCACGAGCTGCGGCAGAAAAGTAATGAGACTGTTTATCGGCAACGTAGGCCAATTGTGTTTCATAGCTCAACGATTGGCAAGAATAGATTGCCGATCAGTCGCAAATTTTCAAATTTCAATGAATGATTTATAATAATTTTTAACAATACTGACGTGTTACGACGATGGGGTACAAGTTCCTGTCACACTTTGTATCTATTACTGAATTTCTGTTAAAAAAGAAAAATATATTCTAGTTGTTCTACAGATCTTCCATTCATCTGAGCTAGGTCTTGCAGAATTTCCTTCGTTTTCAAAACTAAAATTCAAAGGCAATCACTTTGACAATATAGTGAATGGATGGTGAATATTCATATCGAAGTGTGCAAAATGTACGCAAAGTTTATGCAAAATCAGTGCCGAATAATACAATTTATTTCTTGTAGTTTAATCTACGCTGTGTTGTAAATTTTCTAAACTGTCGATTGTAAAATTTTGCTAAACTGTTGGTAAATAATTAATTTATACGGTCAAAATAATTCTTCTATGTGGAAGTTGTAATTACGCTATAACTGTGTTGGTATTTCTCATGGTTCTTTCAAAATGTCACTAATTTTAGATAAAATTTCTTTGTAATTATAAAAACTATTTCTCTGTAATATAGTTTGATATTTATATTTGATCTGAAAGAAGTGTTGCAATAAATATTGAAAATTTTAGTATTACTCTAATGTTACAAATGTGCACGTGTGCAAAACATATGTAAAATATGGAAACTATAGTTTTAGAAACTTTTAACGAGAAAACTTTTGTATAAATTTATATAAACATTCGCTGTCTAGTAATGAACATCCAAAAAGCTGTGACACTGTTGAGTAACATCAAATGATTTCCGACACTGTTGCAAAGAGTATATAGCCCCTAAAGGAAGGTGATAATTAAACTGCGGATTTTTATACTAATTCATTGTTTTAAAGTATTATATAAACTGTATTTTTAGATATTTTATACATTTTGCATATTTTGTGCTTTTATGCAAATGTACACTCTCAAATTTCCTATAAATGCATAAAAATCTACAGTCTAACGATAACTATTATTATTCACTATTTATTTACTAATTACATTCGACGGGCTAAATATCGACAATTAGTATCAATTTCAGTATCGATTTTTCATCGAGTGTAAGAATATTTTCGTCATTTCTCAAGAATTTCTCCTGAATTTTAAAAGTCTAATTAATGTATCTAATATATTAAGTTTTGGAAGTAATCATGCACGCATGTTATACACAAATATATATATATGTATGTATGTATGTATTTTATTATATCTTTATATATTTCTGTTATAAAATTTTCTACTCACTTGTTGACTCTTTAACTTCATATTTACTGCGTAATTCTTAACAACTCTAATACTAAATTTAACAATAATTTATTAAAGACGTACATATTTAATAACTAAAATAATAATTCTACTGTGTAATATAATAAAATTTCTCATTTCTCAGCTTAAGGTATTGACAATTTTTCATCAAGTGTGTGAATATTTTCGTTCTTTTTTAAGAATTTTCCATGAATTCTGTCTATTTGATTTAGAGCAGGATTTTTTTATTTTTTATTTCTAGTTAACATTTCGAGCGAAACGCGCGAATTATTTGGCGCGATTGCAGCGCCAGCGGTGAGACGCGGAATACACTTCCTACGATCATATCGATATTTCTCACGATCGATTTTAAAACGGAATGGAGGAACATGGCGGAAGGAAGCACATCTCGTCTGCAACGGAGGAAGTATTATCCAGGTAAACCATCCAGAAAGACGTATCGTCCAAAAGTTCTCAGGTAAAAATATAAATCAATAGCTGTTAGATTTGTGTTTGTGTTGTGAATTTTTAAGATAAAACGTGCATTTTTGGCTTCAACTCAAGGTAAGATTTAACCAAATAATCGTTACATATAATTTTGCACAATTAAAGAAATAATAGCGTATAAACATTTAAATAGAACATACTGTGTTAAAAGTTATTTGTAATTTTATATCAAAATTTAATTTCAATTCTAATAAGTATAGATATTGTAACCTTGTAATTGACTAATATGCAATTGACTCATATACGTATTTTTTTTATATGCTTTTACACACACATTTCTATTACAACATTTTATACTTATTTGTTGATTCTTTAATTTCATGCTGTATAAATTTTAACAATTTTAATACTAAATTCAACGATAGTTTATTAAGAATGTATTTAATAATTAAAGTAAGTTCTACTGCGTAACATAATATACTGTGTAAATTCTCATTTCTCAAATAAAGTAAGCTGCAGGAGGCCTTGAAGCTCGAAATTCAAAACAATAACACGAACAGAATGTTCATCGTGCTTGTTGGGACCTGTGCGTTCAGGATCACCTCATCCCCTCTACTATTTTCTCAATTGCTGGACGAAACGAGTCGCGGTGTGTCATTCGGCTATCGAATTTCGAGACGATAACACGTATTACGTCGCAGGTTCGTAACATTTTCTAACCTCGATAGCGTCCCTTCGATGGCGTCGGTTCTTCGACATTCTTTTACTTCTATTTATACCTTGTTATTAGTATCATTCAATTAATACGTGTGTGTTTAACAATTCATTGAGCATCAAGATAACGAAATCGAGTAATGACTTGAAACTTCTCGTGCCAATTTTTCCTCAATCGTCGATTTTATTCGTACGGTTGCTGGTAGCTTATCTTGCACGCATCTTCAATAGAATTTGAAGTTGAATATCGTTTCATTTTTACACATTTGCCTCCATTTGACACGTTTGTTCTGATTGGTTTTTTTCTTGATTGCAGGCTATTTCTTAATTGCATGAAACGACTGACGTCACGATTATTAATGGACAATTTCCTGAACTTTTATGGAAATTTGGTAACATTTTATTTATTTTTTATAATATTTATTTGATATACAATTTGTATTTACTTGAGACATAACTTACAATACGTAGTTTCGTAATTATTTGGAATATAAAAATGAAAATAGAAAAAATTGAATCTATTAATGTATTATTTCAAACATAGATGTCGTAACAGCTTATCAGTATATACTTTGAAACGAATATATATTCTTGTATTTGATTATTAAATTCAATGTTTTCGTACCTTATATTATTATTATTATACTATTACTTTAGTATACCTGTTTCTTTTGAAGAAGTATACCTGCTGCTGCACAATTAAACGATCCAGGCAAGATTTCACACTCGTTTTTCGTAGTTATTCTTCATATATTTATCTGTGAAATTTTGATCTGTGCAAACATTTTTGAATATTTATAACACATGATATGGTATATTATTGATGTGCATACTTCATATTCTACGAACATTCATACATATCATACATATCAATTTTTGCAAATAGTTGTCTTTGATTTACAGTATTCAATATTGAGAAATACTTTATAATTTATAAATAATATTTTCAATACATATTTAAATTTATGTCCATGTTCTAGAAAAGTAGCAGTATTTTCTAATAAACGTATCCTTCTCCCTCCCCCTACTAATCAGCTTTATTTTCAGAAAATTTTTATGACCGCGCGCAATGCGGTCGATAGAATCAGTGTTTGTTACGCAGTATTTTCACATTTTTCTGAGCAAAATAACTCTTGTTAAATTAAATTATTAATTCATTTCATTTCGCGAAATTAGAGTCAGTGAGTCCGTTGATTGTTACCTGATTGATGGTCTTCTATTTTTCTTTTTTTTATACTTTTTCTTGTTCAATATTCGTTTTCGGTATTAGAGTCAGTGCTCAAGAGGATAAAGCCTCTCCAGGAGAACAAAATTGCAAGTTTCACACATTGTACTTCTTTGTATTAAATTTTTCAAATTTGACAACAAAGTATGTTTGACGTTTCGTTACAGATGCTTCACAGTATCAATTCTTTTGTATTTTTTGGGGGAAACTAAACGGTGACTGTAAAGCCAAGAATGTAATTTTTCATTATTTCCAACTTAAGATTTTTGCTTTACTTTTAAATACAAACTCTAATGTTTTCTGTTTTGTTACAGGTTTGTTACAGTCTGCAGTTCCCCTTAACCTAAAAATCTTACACTTATTCAAAGACTAAGAATGTAAGTACTTTAGCACAATGTACTTGAATTAATTCTGTTCTCTATAGTTTTTTTTCTATTGGAATCAAGTGTAAAGTTAAAACTGTAAAATACAAACATTTCAAATCTTTTGAAACTACTTTTACTTTAAATACAAATTGTAATGTTTTACGTTTTGTTGCAGATTTTCTACAATCTTCACTTCTACCGTCTACAATGCTTCAAAAGCTAAGAATGTAAATATTTCAGTATATTGTACTCGATTTAATACTATTCTCTATACTTTTCTTTTTATTGAGGTCGAATGTAAAATTATAATTATAAAATAAAAACATTTTAAATTGTTAGAGGTCCAATTTTTATCATTATTAAAATTAAATTTTTACAAATAATAATACTGTGTCTTTGAAGACAAAATGACAATGATGATCTTATGCTTTTTAAGAAATTTTCCACCGTGAGATTCTCAATAATATGTACATGATGAGGATCTTCACGACTTTCCGTGGTCCAGTGCAGCATCGATGATAACGTTCTTCACTTTTATACCGTGAGTCGCATGCATTTATGTTCCTCTGGTCACTCAATCATGTCGTAGGATGAAAGGTCCGAATCGGCACGAGTGACTGGTTGTATACGTAGAATTTTGATGAGCATAGTGACCGCGAGTATTTTTTATACTCGTGAGTAGTAACATTTCTCCAAATTCTTTTATGTGTTAGATCAAGATAGGGTTTCTTGCACATCGCGATTTTAACAATTATATTCCATATATGCATTTATAGTAATTATTTGTAAAATCAAAATATATTCTATATAAATGTTTGCAAAAGTAAAATATCCATATGAATAGATGAACTATAAATATTTATTAATAATTATTAAAATGATTTCGCAGTAGAGAAGTCGGATACCCTCCGACTTCGTTGCTATGAAAGATGCAGTTATTACTTATTGATATTGATAATATGTTTTGTTACAATAATTAATAATTTCTAATTTCATTTATTCTTTTATAATAATATTGAATAATTGAGTTTTGTAATTATGAACTTCAATAGAATTCTAGATATAATAGATTAGAATTTTTTCCGTAGAAAAATGTATGAAATTTTATGTGCAAGAAGATACTTCGCGACAGGCAGATTTTTGCATCAAGGCAACAAGTTTGAACACTGCCTTCGCATTTTCGAAAAATTGTGCTTTGATGAAGAAGTCGCCTGAGATTATTTCTATCAATATTTAATTTAGAGTCAATTGTTCGATTTTGATTGTTTGAGTCAATTGTTGGATTCTTCATAATATCTTTTTTTATCAAATTCAAGTCTTGTTCATTGTTTTTATTCTCTAGCAATTTCAATAATTTTTGAAAGAGTAGAGCTCATTACAGTTTGAGATAAAATAATGCAATAGCCCGTTTAGATACAAATTATATAAATTAATCATTTTTTTAGTTCAGGATTTTCAGATTTAACCCCTTCCGTGTTCATTGTCAGGATCTCACTCACGTGCCCAGGTGCTACTTGGGTGGGTGAAAGACATTGGGCACGATGACCATAGTTTGTAATTTTATAACAAATTTCTCAGCGACTGACAATGTGTTAGCGTATCGTGCACGACGTATTTTCCACATGTGTGTGTGTGATTAGGATGTGGAGTTGCGTCGTTTCTATTGTTACATTATTGCATCATTTCTATTGTTGCATTCATTATTGAAATATTTAAAACATTTATGCACTAACTTAAAGAACTATGAATTTATTATCATAATAAATACGCTATAATTACATTATTATCATTATAACTATATCAATTGTAATAATTATTTGAAGTCAACTTGCACGTGTAATTTCTATAATAATTATATGTATTTTTTCAGTTATTAATAGTAAATATAAACGTGTTTTAATTAAAGTTTTACGCAATGATCACTAGCCATTGTCAGTCGATTTCAGGAAAATGGTACGTAAATTAGAGTGTGAAAGTTGTGCGTTAAGCTCGGGTGTCGGAGGCGTCCCGGGACGTCCTCTCTAGTTTAGGTCTGCGCCCGAGTGGTATGTCTGAGAACCGTGGAGTGAGTGTGTTGGTGTGTCTGTTTTGCCATTTTTTAAATATAGGGCGATTGATTAGGATAGGTAGCTTACTTTCTGGTATGCCTGTGTTTAATTATAAGTAGGTAGGGCCGGGCAGGTTGGCACAGTCTTTGGTCGCGCGTTCCCTTTTCGCGTGTCCAACCTGTTTCAGGATATCTAATTTGGAAAATCGATAGTGAAATTGGTAGAAATTGAGCATGCCATTTGTTTCTGGTTTTACTCTTCGATTTTTCGAATTTAGTATCGCGGCCGCGGTCGCGGATAGGTCGCGAGTAGGTCCCGAAACGAACGTTTATGTAGGTATTGCTCGAGCACGCACGTGCGAACGGACAACGATCATTATGATCGATGGTCGTCCATGTGCATTGAGGTCAGCTTCCGCGATTATCTTTTTATTTCATCTTTATAAATTATTTTTTGGTTTTGCGATTAGAAAGACTCGAGCTAAATGTAAGTTTCAGCGGGCATTGCGCTCGAAGAAAGAAGAGGCTAGAAGCCGAAGAGGCCCGGCAAACTGCCACGAAGAGGGTCACAACAAATGGCGTCTCATCCTCTGGATCATTTAAGTGGTTCCAGAGCTTGGGAAGTCATTTTCGTTACTACTTTGTCACTATGCTCTTTTAGTATTTGTAGTTGTATTTCTTTTTCTTCTCCATCAGCGTTCATCATCGTATTGGGCAAATCGTGGTTTTTCTTGTTAGTGTTGCGAGAAATTGATTACGGTTTAAATTAGAGTTGCGAAAAAGTAATTATCGTGTTTAATTTAGAGTTGTGAATTATAATATTCCGCGATTGTCTTTTGCAATTTTGATTTGAATTTTTATAGTTATCTTAGTGTTATACGTAGTAAAATTTATCTTGCTTTCTGTTGTTTTAAATTAAATTATAGAGTCATCGCTTTTAATTAATTTTAGATTGTTACAGTATTTGAAGTAGCTTTTTGTTCATACAGTTTTCTATTATTCGTAATAATTTTAGTGTTGCGATATTATTTTATCGCGATTTCCAATTACTTTTACTCTTAGTGTTGCAGTATTGCTCCAATTAATTTTTCTCTTAGTGTTGCGACAGTGAATGATCGCGTTTCTTGAAATAGCGTTGCGTTTACAAAATGCCCAAATTCTTCCACTGGATTCGTGGAAGTCTGTTCCTGGTCCTGGATCATCTGATGCAGCTACAAGAGTTACATCAGAGGTGGTCATTCATCAGCAACTTCCAGTATGGTTGCATTGGACGCGTCATAATTAGTGTTGCGTTTTTCTGAAGAGTGCATAGATTAATAGCGTTGCGTACTTATTTTCAGGAGTTTTAAATAGGACGAAGCACTCTCCGCGTTTGATTTTGAAAATTTCCTATTTCATAATTAGTAGTTTTAGTGAATTAGTGTTGCGAAACAAGATACGGTTTGATACTCGGATTCATATTGAATGTAGATTTGATAATAGCCCTTCTGGTTATTGTATTGAATAGGAATAAGTTCTTTTAGTAGTCCTTCTGGCTACTGTGTCGCGATTTTTTTCAATGGCCCTTCTGGCTGTTGTTTTAGATTTTCTTGGTCAGTAGCCCTTCTGGTTACTATATTAGGTTTTCTTTTTCAGTACCCCTAACTACTGCGTTTGTTACTGAATATATTGCTAAAACACACAAACACACACACACACACACACACACACACACACACACACACACACACACACACACACACGCACGCACACGCGCGCGCGCGTTGTTACGAGTTTTAGAATGATAAATTTTATTATAAATTTAATATATTTACATATATAAAAGTGTAAGTGATTTCATGTGTCATATATGTAAAGTAAAGTGAGAAAAGTATTGCAATAAAATATTTAAAAGTTATAATTAAAAATTTAAAACTCTTTTTACAATAATGAAAATATTTTGTAGAGTATCGATTGTTGTGACTGCTCATTGTCAGAGTTATTTTTTTGTCATTTTTTCGATCCCTTCTTTTCTCTGTTTCAGCATTAAAGTAGAATTTCATGAATATTCGAATTCGGTACACATAAATCAACGTGATTTATTATTTGATCGTTGTTCATCTGTAACAACAATTATGCAACGCATTTTGCGCAATTCTTTCTATACTTCGTGCTATATAATAAAAGTTGAATGAAATCATGTTAGTTTAATCGAGTCTTCTTACGTACCTCGTCACTGTTATCATATAAAAGAAAGTCAGAAATATATTTGAAATTATATCTCGCTGTCAAAATGAATAAATTAGGTTTTGATTAGCTCGAGAGCTTACTTAGCAAGAAAACTTCTCTTACGATTACGACTTTAAGTATACTTCTTACAATATTTCTCCAGTAAAGACTGTCGCGTTATTTTTCCACCGCATCACGTACTTACATCGCACCAACATCGTAAATCAAACGCAAGTCTGAACGAATTTCATTTCGATTTCCGTCTATCACGCGCAACACCCACCGCCGCCAAATTTATTCTGCTCGTATCCTTTTTTTTTTTTTTTTAAATTTCTCGTTCATCGTTGCCACCCACAACGGATATTAAATATTAATATTGAATCCGCCGTGGTCCTGCCCGTCGAATGTCATCGCCCCGAAACGAAGACGTACCGAAAGTTTTTATCGCGTAGCTTCTGTTGCAGAACAGAACGGTTTCGCCGCGAGAATAAAAAGCACTCTCTGCCTGCCTGGCTTTACGTATTCTTCTCGCTGCGGAATAAGACTTTTTATGAGACGCGATAATGCCCCAACCGGAAACCTCTGGTACTACCCACCTAGTATTACGTAGTAGCGAACGTCGTTCGCGCGCTCCTCCTCCTCCTCCGTCGGATTGGGATTGTTTAGTGCTCGGCCGCGGTTCGTTTTCAACTGGAAATTACCGTTTATGCCAACCGCCGCGACCGCAATCCCCGCCTAGAGTTTCGTAATCACCCCGGGACAAACAAAGAAAGCATTTCTCCTCCGGGTTTTATCGGGGAACCCCTCTGGTTCCCCTCTGCTTGCGTAAAGAGATCGTCGAAACGTATTTTCAGCGGGGGGAGAGTGCCGCGTGAAAAATAAAATCGCACGTTATACGAAGAGAGGGAAATGCGAGAGCTTGTTCGAATGTGCGCGAAATGGCAAGGGGGGAAAAAAGAAGGAAGATGGTGCATCGGCGCGCGTTACCAAATAGGGGGCAGGGGGGCATGCCTGTTATCCTCGTTTTATGGGACTCTCCATAAAGGCGATATTTACGGGGATGGAATCGGCCGACGACAGAACCGGGGCGTATAAAGAATAGAAGACAAAGGCGATTCGCGGCTTAACGAAATCCCAATTTCGTGTTGGTCTTGCGTTTGCCGGTTCGCTGGGAAATCCGTGGATGGACGGTCCTCTCGGGGTCATGGAAATCGCAGCACAAAGTTACCTCGTGTAATCGGCGACGTTTCTCTTTAAACTCGAAATCGCGTGGGAGAGAGAGAGAGAGAGAGAGAGAGAGAAAGGCGATATTTTAAAAGATGAGAAAAACACGTTGTCCACCGGAAGAATATCCATAGCGAATTTCTGGGCGAATTCTGTGAGTAATAATATTTTTTACCGTGCATTGTGTTCCGAGCATAAATAACTATGGTCGGTTTTATGTATATATTACAAGTAGGATAGGTTTTTTTGGAGAATTGATAGTTTGATTGATAGGTTAGAATTATATTTTGATTGAATTTTGCGTGGTATCGGCTGCATTGTTTGAAATAATTATACCGATTGAATGGAATTATTAATTATGAAGTAATATTTGCTGAAACGAAATTTTCTATTCATTAAATTTTTCGTACAGAAACGAAACTAATGACGTTGCGCTAATCAATTATTTCGAAATTAATTCAATTTCTCTTAATTAGAAATTTAGAGCAGTAATTTATATTAGTTTAAATTTATAATATAATATAATATACTAAAATATGAAATTTGATTAGCACATATCTTATTTCACAGTGATCGTTATTTAGATCTGTTCGTAATCAATCTGTTAGTAATAGTCGTCGGATTTTTCACAGCTTCTATAAAGTGAAAAGATTATTGAATTAATTAAATTTTAAAATACATATATGTTAATCATTTTTCACTTCTTCTTTCTTTTTTCTTTTAAAATGTCGTATTAATATTTCATCCATTTGCAGCCATTTGAATAAATTTATTTTGTCGAAATGCCTCATACATTCTCCATTGAATGAAGTTTCTTTAAAAATTGATACATATATCATCCAAAAATTCAATATGTTTTCCTAAATTTATTTTACGTGTTCGATTAGCATAAACTGTACGACGCAGTCAAAGATGTTAAAAAGAATTTTTCCTGGTATAATTATTTCGCATTGTATGCATAAAAATGCTAAACGCAGAAGTTTCTCAAGGTCTCGTATTCTCTCTTTCACTACTCTCTTAAAAAGTAAGAACAGTAAAGAATCGTTAGCTAAATTATTACTGATCAGTCTTATTTTATGAAATAATCAATATCATTAGTGGTGGTAAGCTGACGTACTAAAGTTCAAAGTACTAAAGATCTGTTTCACGAAAATAGCGATTGTTCCTGACCTTGGTATAAATTTGGCAGAACAGAGTCGTGTCGGATATTCTTGTGTCATACTCTCGACACATTGCGTAGGGGAGGGATAATAACGATCGTATCGATGGAAATATCGTGAATAGAGGGGCTCGGAGAGTCGAACGATATCTCTCGTAAATAACAACGATGGCTTACCTGTAGAGAGGCTCGCCGCTGTCCTCTTTGAACCAGAGCACCATGGAGACGGCGTCGTTCGGTTCACGGGGTTGTATATTACAGGGTAAAGTTGCTTTCTGCCCTGCCACTCCCTGTATCGACTCCATCGGTACTGTAACATACAGTGACAATGCGTTGAAATTCTCTCGCTGCGCGTTCGAGTTTCGTATGAGGAATTGCCACGTGGCCAGAAACTCGGTGACTTTTTTCAAAAGGAAAAAGAAGGAAAACGGAATATTCGGTGGTACATATAAATTCATGGCCTCTCCCCTCGATAAACTTGTCTTTTATTCGCAAGTGCTCGAACATTGTACATTTATTGTACATTTTAGTCGGAAATAATGTCCATCGCATTTATTTTATTTAATGCAGTTGGACAAAGTAATGGAAACATCTTAAATGTTAAAAAAATTTGTTATTACTGTTATATAGAACTGCCATTGACTGTTCAATACAGCATTCTCATGGAGTTAGAATCATACATACACGTGACAAATTATTCAATCAATTAATTTTAATTTGCAGAGAAACTTGCAATTAGATAAAGAATTATATTAGGTTGTGTAATAAATTTCTGCCATGTTTTTAAGGATATTAAAAGTATGTATTATAGAAATAATCTATCTATATTTGTATTATAGAAAATATGATCTATTCATAAAGGAACATGTAGTATAGATAAATGTTTATAATTGTAACTAGAAAGGAAACGAATGTTATGAATATTTCAAGTACAATGTGAAATTGAAAATATGATGTACGATATTTAAAATAGTAAGAGAATCATTTATTATTGGAGAAAAAATATTGAAGTTACGATTGATGAACGATTCCGGTTTATTGAAATATTTAGTGTATTTTATTTTAACATTAACAGTGGAGTGTTAATCGTTTCGATGCAAGAAAGATGTTCTTTACTGATAATAATCATATAATTCAGAGAAATACACATATAATTGCAACATGCAATTTTTTGTTAAAAAGACGAGTTTCAAAGTTACTTAATTCATTTATGAAACGAATTAATAAACAATGGTGCAAACGAATTTATCACACAACCTAATAAAATTAATTTGGAAAACTTCATAGATTTTAATAGCACTTGTTTTATTTAATAAAATTTAATATTTAAAAGTAGTAATGTTCATTTAGTTCAAAGTTACCATTAAAAGTCAGATATTTTTATATATCACAGCCCAATGGTACATGAAAAAATTGTAGATACCATAAAACCTAACCCAAACCAATATCAAGTGACTGCTGTGGTAACGAAAAGATAGCATTTATTTGTTTCGTCCTTGTTTTATTTGAAACACTGGCACAAAGAAGATTCGAACTCGAAGTAAACTTGCAATTAATTAATTGTCGAGGGCCATGAATTAATTTGTATACCTAAGGCGATTACAGGCAACGCAGATGTGCGAGGTGTACAGTCAAAAGAGTTGGCGAAAAGAAACAATTCGAAGTTGGTCGAACAAGGACAGAAACGACCGGCGCGAAAGTAAGTTTTAGCAGTAGTCACACTTTTATGCGAGAGAACTCGTAATTAATTCTTGGTTAGCTTCTTTCTCGCTTTTCCTTCTTCTCTTTTCGCCCGTGAAACGAAACGTATCGACGTTTCGTTTAAAAAGCTTTTATCGAGACCGCCGGGGCAAGCCTCGAGCACCTTTGGAATTAAGAATTATGGCGAGCCCAGAGTTATGGATATTTCCCCGGGGGGAGGGGAGGGGGGAGGTAGAAAAAAAGAAAAAAGAGAAAACTCCGTGATCCATTACTACGCGAATGGAAAGTATCGACGGTTACGTTAATAATTGGTGGAAATAATTTATCGATCTCGCGTATTCAGAGTCCTTACCATATCCAGTGGCGGACCAACGTTATGTTTCTCGTGAAATATACTTTAACGTTCGGCTGGAAATTGCGCGTGCACGTACGAGTCGTTAAATCTCTTTTGGCGTTAAACCGACGGCGAAAAATCGCGCGTGAAATAAGTTACTCCTCTTTTTTCTTTTTTTTTTTTTTTTTTTTTGTTCGAAATCGTAAAATATCTCGCACGCAAGCGAACGAGCGAGCGATTGCAACGTTAGCTTAGATAAGCAAACCGAACGTTCGGCTATCGAAATGATCGTTTCCTTGTCTAAAAATATTTTCAGACTCGTGCAAACGCAAAAAGAGAGTGAAAAAATAAATGTCGGACTAGAGTTCCAATGTGATGATATGATAATTTGTGATATAACGATAATTGTGATAAATTATGATGTAACAAGCGCATTGGTACGCACAGGATGTTGAACAGTATGTGCATGAAAATACTCGAGAGGAAAAGGAGTTTTTTTAACTCTTCAAGGACGATTTAAACTTTCTGGTAATTTCCATAGAATTTAAGTCACATCAATAATAATAATTAAACGGGTATAGTGACAATTTTCGTAGCTTTAAACAGCGGTAGTAAATATCTACATTGTCGATTTCATTTGTGTGTAATTGTAAAAATTTATTATTGTTGAAATAACTTCTGAGAAAGTTTGTAGAGCAATAACGAGCAGGTGAAGGGTTAATATTATATCTACAGAAGAGGAACATTTCGAACACATTTTTAATCATCCGTAATTCAACTTACGTTTCATAATTGACACGTATTTATGAATCACTGTGCGTATAAACTTCGATGGACGAAAAGAACGCGAGCAATAAACCGTGGTCGCGTGTAAAGCAAATCGGTTGTCGGTCGTTCGACGCAAAGTGGGTACTTAAGCACGGTTCACGACACTCACTGTTCCGTCCCTCGGCACCACCAACGAGCACTTCCGGCAATAATGCAGATTTTTATCGGGTAACATCGTCCCGGCGTCGTTGCCGTCAAGATTCATGAATAATGCCTTCGTATTCGGTTTTTCTACGGTTCTTTTTTCGAGATTTTCGATTGAAACGCGTCGGATTTTTACGCTTTTGGCTCGTGATTAGCGAATTAGTGAAACTACGGTTATCGCGTTGAGACAGACAAATATGTGGTTTGACTGGAGACAAAACAAATGGCAAAAAGGAAAAAATCAAGACTGAGGAGAAACAGTAAATGTGAAATAGTAAATAGAATGTAGATATTTTTATTTCCTCATGTGTATAGTCACATATGAAAATTGTACTGTGCAATAAGTATTTCATTAAATTGTAGGAAAATAATATTTCATCAAATAGTAATATTTCACAGAGTATAGTGTGAAATAATGATATTGCAACTGATAGTATATATGTACGTATACACGAATCTCGTTTATATCTCGTATATACGTACACACGTGTCTCGTTTATATCTCATATATACGTATATACGAATCTCGTTTATATTTTCATCACACCTTGGACGCACACACCATACATACTACTCGTTCTTCTTCATCTCGTTCATCTTCTGTTTTTCCCTAACTACCAATACACAATATTCACACAACACACATACCAACCTTGGTTGCTACATTCATAATTTATCAACCTAATAGAGTAGAAGATAGCGAGTGACAGTTGCGAGTTACGTTCAGTTTTAAAATTTGTATGTTTTATTTTTAATTCACTATTTTCGATATTTGAATCCGTGTGAAAGTAGTAAATAGTATTTTCTCATGACTTAAACAATGAAACGTGTAATGAAATATTTAAGCATTGAATGAAATATTATTTACAAATTTACTTATGCAAATATTTCAATTTTGTTTGCTGTTTTATATCAAATTATTTCAAATTTTCCCAACCCTGGAGAATCGTAGTTTTCACGCAGTGAATATATTGTATGTGTTGTTACCTATATGTACATGTTCCAATTTAAAAATATTATACATGTCTATATGTTATATATAATTTTGAAAATAGATGTTTGTGGTGAAGAAAACAGCCACACCATTTTTATCCAATTTGAACGTCATAGTTCTATGTTATAATCTATTTAATTTATTTTTTTAAATATATCTTTTTTCAAAACACTTCACACACTTCTGACGCGATATTTAATATTAATTGTTTGGATATTTTGAAACAGAAATTGCTGTACGAAAGTTAGTATTTTTTTTTTCTCAAATTCCTGATCGATATTAATATCATCTTGAAAAGAATCTCGGAATCATTATAAGAATTTGAATACTGCTGTGTATATTTCCCTTCATGCACAATATGTTATAAATCCTTTTTTAATTAATGATTGAATCACAATACTTGTCGAGCAGAGCACAATTTCCTTAAGAAACAATCAAAGTTGACCTTGGTATATTTTCTGTGCCAGGAAAAAAACTTTTTTATCGTTTTAAAAGAAATTAAAGTCGATTGAACTATCAATTTGCAATTTTTATTATCCACTCAACGTTCGGATCAGATTCATTGTATTAATTCAACTTTAGTCTGGACCTAGTCCTCGCTTGTTATATTCGTAGGCACCGAAATGAACGGTCGAACGAAACGAGAGCCGAGCCGAACTGCGTCGTGTCGAGTTTTGAATCTTTCGATGCGAGAATATTCTCTGCCGGCCTGATAAAATGAGAGTTCCACGGGGATAATGACAACATCGTCGCGGAGTTTGTTGGCGAAATTCGTTTAAGTCGGTGTCGCTCGTCACGGCGCTCGTCGTCGTCGTATCGCTCGTCGTCAGGACGTTTCCGAGTCCTTGCGCATTTTGGCGCGGAAACACGTATTGCATTTACGTCCGCGTTACAACGACTTTATGCAAGTACGTGCTTCCGCAAACTGTTACGCGGTAATGTCGAAAATTCGTTTCGTCCGCCACGGTGTCGTGGAAGAAGTACCACGGCATTAGCTTTTCCTTCAGTCTGCCATGAGTACACGGTCGAAGTTTACGCTCCGAGAATTGCGAAGCAACGGCGGAGATTCGTCTCATCGGTTATATCCAATCCCGGATTAAAGGTCGATTGTTCATAACTCTACCGTAGGTAGAAAAAAAAAATGTCGTCTACCGGACAAAGACCAAGAATCTTTTCGAAATCCATCGGTTTCGAACGTGTCGAACGTGTCGAACGATCGAGGATCGATGGTTTTCCAGCAACGCGAGGCAAATTGTCCGGACATGTCGATTATATCGGCAAGGTCGTCGGATTGATTTCGCACTCGTACGAATTTTCTCGCTTATCGATGGGATGTCAATCCATTATGCGCGCGTATGTATGTATGCACGTGCATACAGATATATTCGGCTACATCGGTTAAACAGAGTCATCAATTTCACTTGATTCAATTCCAAGCAATAATGAAGAGAGGCCGGTTAAATAGGAATTCTGCCCGCCTGGTTCTGTTCGTTACTGGCCAGCGTAACGAGAATTAATTAATGTAGATCGAAAACTATTAGGTAAAGCGATGTCGCATTGTGTACGGGGTGACTTTTGCCGACTCGGAATTTAATTTAAATTCTTTAGAAAACAATGATGTCGCGCGGGCACCGTCGAGCGGTCATATAATAAACCGAGTCTGCTTGTGACACTTCTGTTGATGAGTATAATTACCGCGACGCTAAACTCGGACCAAAATTTTGAGGCAATCTCTCTCTCTCTCTCTCTCTCTCTCTCTCCCTCTCACTTCTCCGCCCATTTCATCCATCCTTTCCACCCCTCGGCATTCAATCTGTCCTCCATTCAGCGAAATTTTTATTATACGGCTCTTTCTTCCGGTAATTTTCGTTTATCCAAAGTCGCGTTACTTTCGGTCAATTTTCGTTAATCAAGTTAGAAACACTAGAAACCGCTCTATTTTCTAGTGTTTCTCTCACGGGCCTTTCTCACCAGAGGAAATATCGCTTTTCTGCGAAAGTATAGTTGGCAGTTGAAGGGATGGTAAAGTTGGAATACTCGGTTTCCTCTGATCTGATTTTACGTTGTCGAGTTTTCTATGATAGGATGTGTGTCGTCTTCTGTTATTAGAAGGCTAGAAGCCACAAAAAGTTCAGTTTTACGTTGATTGACTTTAGAATTCTCAGTTCGATGTATATTTATTTTGAATATAAATTTTTACCACCTTTTCAATTTCTAAGAGTACTTTTCTATAAGTGAGACAATATATTGCATATCACTTGAATTTTAACTGTTTGGACAATGGAGTAAGCAGTCAGAGCGCGAGCAGTTATAATCGATCCCCTCAGTCGAAAGTAATTTTAATAGAACATAATATAGAATAATAAAAATGTAGTGGAAAATGGCAGTTGAAAGGATGGTAAAGTTGGAATACTCGGTTTGCTGCGCCTGATCTTACGTTGTCGAGTTTTCTATGATAGATGTGTGTCGTCTTTCGTTAAGTTTTACGTTGATTGACTTTAGAATTTCCAGTTCGATGTATATTTATTTTGAATATAAATTTTTACCACCTTTTCAGTTTCTAAGAGTACGATTCTATGAGCGAAACAAAGCGATATATTACATTATGAAATATCACTTGAATTTTAACTGTTTGGACGATGGAGTAAGTAATAGCACTCAGAGTGCGAGCGGTTATAATCGATCCCCTCGGTCGAAAATAATTTTAATAGAACATAATATAGTATAATAAAAATATAGTAGATATGTGCTAAAATACATTAGAATTATAGTAATACTACAGTGGAACATCTTGTAATGAATACTATATAATAACGAGCAGTTTTCCTTATTAAATTAAATCGCTTACGAACGAGCATGTTACACCGAATGCGAAAAAAATATAATCCGCCTGTTCTTCATAATTTTTCATAAATTTAGACATCCGTGCAGTGTATTAAATTTAAATATCGTGTGTTTTCATTTTACGTGTTTCGCATTAAGAATGCGCGTATCATTCTTGTCCAGTAATTGGCTATTTGGCGCAGTTTCATTAAAACAGTTACAATTAGCATTGCAATGGCGATTCGTTCTTTAATAAACAGCTAATACTTTATGAAAATTTTTCAATCACCACAAAGAACTTAGAACTAGCTAGATATGTCTGATGATCTAATGGACTACAATCAACTGCAATTGCTTGAACAGCAAGTGGGTTGCAAATTCAATATATATGAAACGATTTACGAAACGTCCGATTTTTAAATTTATGAACGACGGAAAAATATCGTGATCGATGTGCGAAGGAGAGAGAAAAAAAGAGAGAGAGAAAGAAACTAAGAATCGAGAAACCAGCGCCTAAAAATCTAGAAATCAGCGTCTGAGAATCTAGAAATCAGCGCCTAAGAATCTAGAAACCAGCGTCTAAGAATCTAGAAATCAGCGTCTAAGAATCTAGAAATCAGCGCCTAAGAATCTAGAAACCAGCGTCTAAGAATCTAGAAATCAGCGCCTAAGAATCTAGAAATCAGCGCCTAAGGATCTAGAAATCAGCGCCTGAGAATCTAGAAATCAGCGCCTGAGAATCTAGAAACCAGCGTCTAAGAATCTAGAAAGCAGCGCCTAAGGATCTAGAAATCAGCGCCTGAGAATCTAGAAATCAGCGCCTGAGAATCTAGAAACCAGCGTCTAAGAATCTAGAAAGCAGCGCCTAAGAATCTAGAAAGCAGCGCCTAAGGATCTAGAAATCAGCGCCTAAGGATCTAGAAATCAGCGCCTGAGAATCTAGAAACCAGCGTCTAAGAATCTAGAAAGCAGCGCCTAAGAATCTAGAAAGCAGCGCCTAAGAATCTAGAAACCAGCGTCTAAGAATCTAGAAATCAGCGCCTAAGAATCTAGAAACCTGCGCCTAAGAATCTAGAAATCAGCACCTAAGAATCTAGAAACCTGCGCCTAAGAATCTAGAAACCAGCGCCTAAGAATCTAGAAACCAGCGCCTAAGAATCTAGAAATCAGCGCCTAAGAATCTAGAAATCAGCGTCTAAGAATCTGGAAAGCAGCGCCTAAGAATCTAGAAACCAGCGTCTAAGAATCTAGAAATCAGCGCCTAAGAATCTAGAAACCTGCGCCTAAGAATCTAGAAATCAGCACCTAAGAATCTAGAAACCTGCGCCTAAGAATTTAGAAACCAGCGCCTAAGAATCTAGAAACCAGCGCCTAAGAATCTAGAAATCAGCGCCTAAGAATCTAGAAATCAGCGTCTAAGAATCTAGAAACCTGCGCCTAAGAATCTAGAAATCAGCGTCTAAGAATCTAGAAATCAGCGCCTAAGAATCTAGAAATCAGCGTCTAAGAATCTAGAAACCTGCGCCTAAGAATCTAGAAATCAGCGTCTAAGAATCTAGAAACCTGCGCCTAAGAATCTAGAAATCAGCGCCTAAGAATCTAGAAACCTGCGCCTGAGAGAGAGAGAGAGAGAGAGAAAAGCTCCGTGGCAATTGCGATGGTAATGTTTTTCTTGAGAGAGCTGTCGATCCTTTCGGCCGGAAGTAATTTGGATGTTAAAGAGAAGCAAGGCTCGCGGTATAAACGAGGAATCGTTTCCAAGGGTGGCGGAACGTTGGTGGTATTTAGTGGATGCGCCTTCCACGTGGTAGCAGCGAGGCCTGGCCAAAAAGAATAGGCCAAGCAGAATATCTTTCTGGTGTTCTTTATATCCGGTCGCCGAGATGGAATAGGCGGCCCGGGCGGAAAACGGGTCGTAAAGGTTTCGGTGCAGCTGGCTCGCATACATTACGGGCCTTTATTTCACTGGGAAAAGGAAAATGGAACGGCCGAAGGGAAGTGAAAGTTTTGAAAGATGGCCGCCGAAGAGGAAGGGGAGATCCAGCGGCCGGGAGCGATGAATCGTTTCGCTGTATTAAACGAGACAGAGAGTACCAACTGGCCAGTGGCGGTAGCGAATGATCGCTTTCATCGTTCTGATGAGCGCCAAGTTCTTTCTTAACATTTCTGGGCTGATATCTGTGTATTGTATTATGTATAATGTAAGGGGTAATGTGTAATAGGTAACGTACAATTATAATTATGTATGTATTATATATATAGAGGATGTTTCGTAACTTGTGGGACCCACTTCCCGAGCTGATTGTACGCCTAAAAATAATGAAAAAAAATCATATAAATATATGTCCTATCTGTCTTTGTTTATGAGATATAACGAATTTTATAAACAGAGCAAACTCTAGTAAGCTAGAGTTTTACCAGAGATGGTATATTCAATTTTCATAATAATTATAATTGGGACGAAGAAAACCCACATGTTATTGTGCATTCAAGACATCAACACCAGTTTAGTTTAAACGTATGGGCAGGAATAATTGATAAATTTTTCATTAGACCTTTTTCTCTCGATGGGAAACTAACAGGCACAAAGTACGTTGATTCTTTGAGCACGCGTTTACACGAAATGTTAGAAGAAGTTCCAAGTCGATATTAGACTTTGTATGCGGTTTATGCATGATGGAGCTCCGCCGCATTTTAGCCGAGTGGCCAGGCAATTTTTAAATCGACACTTTGCAAATAAATGGATCGGTCGTGGAGGTCCAATCGCATGGCCTGCTCGTTCTCCGGACTTGAATCCATTAGATTGTCATTTGTCGGGACATTTAAAATCTATTGTATACGCAACGTCGATTGAAAATGCTGAAATACTACGAAACAGAATAGAGAGCAAGGCTTTCGACAAATTCGAGAAACACCAGGAATGATGGAGAGAGTAACCAGATGAATGACAAGACGCGTGCAGGCTCATCTTTAAATGCAAGGTGGTCATTTCGAGCATCTTTTGTAAAAGTAATTAAACCAGAAAATTCATTGTATCTCATAAACGAAGACAGATAGGACATATATTTATATGACTATTTTTCATTATTTTTAGGCGTACAATCAGCTCCCAAAGTGGGTCTCACAAGTTACGAAACACCCTGCCTATTACATTATATGTAATGTAATGTAATTACATCATGTATATTACATTATAATATATATTATACTGTATAATGATTTTAATTTAATACTGTACTGTAATAACGCAGTAATGTATTGTAATGTGTAATATATGTTGTACATAATCTATCATTCATAATACATTATTGATTACACGTTATTAATTACTTTCTAGAGCTGAAGATAGTTGATAGATAGGTAGATGGCTAAATTATTGGGAGATTATGAAGATCGTAGTCGTGCATCGTGCTCGAAACGTTGACGAGGAACGCGCAATCTTCTCAAAGAAAATAGCAAAATGTAATCGACTGTGACTCAGAGTCGAAGACACGGACGAGAGACGAGTGACGCGAGTCAGTGTCAGCGCAGCAGGAAATTGAAGCTTCGATACTTACCGACCCATCAAACGTTCGGAAGTCGAAGATAAACTTCCGCTTTGAACAAACTCGGCCAAGAAGGGGAGGAAAAAGAAAAAAAAAAAGAAAAAAGATAGAAAGGAAAACGTTAGTCTGCGAGCGTTGGCAATGTTTTACGGCTTTGAATAACGTCAGTTCGATCGTATAATAATTACTGCGGAACGCGAGTGAATTTGTTGAGGTTCTCTCCGGTAAAAGCAACCGCCTTTCGAAGCGGAATGGCTTACGCAATTCTTTTCTGCGTGTGTTTCGTATCCGCGAACGCGCGTGAATTTCGCTCGAACAGCGATGAAGCGTTTCGCTAGCTATAAAATTATACAACGCGCGGCATATTTGTACATCTGGATGGTAAATAGCGGGAGCTCGTTGCGATCGCGCTTTCAACGAAACGAAAGTAGCGTAAATAGCAGTGAGAAATGCGTATTTTCTGCTGGTGCGATATCTTTTTTTTTCTTTTTCTTTTTCTTTTTTTTTTTGTGCAACATCTTTGGAACAGCAGGTAATTTAGAACAGCAGGAGGTTGCATGGATTTTTGATCGTTGGAAAAAGTCGAGTAGTTCTTTGACGTGTCTGGTTCCAAACGAACAGGGTGTATGGTATCGGGATAGCAAACGTGAGATGGTGAGATTTTTACGAGATGGTTCTGGTTCCCTGAAAAATTCGGACACGGGAGTTACATTGCCGCTCGATGTGGGACGCTTAATTTCTACAAAGATATATTAAGAGTGTATAAATTTTTGACCATTCTTTACTGGATTGCAACATACGAAACGCACGATTTTTGGTAATAATTTTCGAGTGAACGTAAACAAACGTTTCAACATTAAATTTTATTAATCGAATCAAGAGCTATTATTAAAAATAAAAGCCCAAACTTCGATGTTGGTATTGTCAAAAAACAATATAGCAGTCTCCAGGGTGCAAGAATTGCGGAAAGATTTATAATTTAATGCCCAGTGAAAAATAACTCGGCTGAGAAATTAACGTCCCGATAATCAAATCAATTGATCCTCATTCGACTCGACGGGTACGTTCAAAATATTTTTAAATATTTGTAATTATCTCCAATTACACGTACATATGTTCACGAATCAACTTTAGTACAACTACCAATTACGACTCTTCGTATGTATTTTTCGCAAAAATTCGCAGTGTAATGTAGATTTCAAGCGTCTCTCCGAGATACACATCGTGATATCTGAACAAATTTTTACCACTCGCTGGTTGAAAGCAATATTACGTTTCTCGCGACCATTGTATCCAACGATGTTACACCCATCATTTATTTGACGTACACGTTACACGTCATGGATTTCATGAAAATGGTAAACGCCCCATAGACGCTTTTCGGAGTCACTTCCGAACCGACAGACAGAATCAAAATTTTCGCCAAGAGCAAGGGAGTAATCTTGAAACTGTCACTTTAATACCTTCGAGCCGTGTCAAAGAGCACAGGTGAATTACAGGGACAATGGCGGCAGGGCCGGTGATCATTGCAGAATGGCGAAGGATCGCGTTCGGTCGGAACAGAGAACGGAGCTGACGGCCGAGTAATTCGCAAACAATCGCACCGCGCTCTCTGCTACCGTTGCCACGTGCCCACCTTTTAACCGCGTTACGCGACTTCAATTTGAACATACGCTTGGGGCGGTGAGAGAGGTGGGTGGGTGGGTGGGCAGAGGGTGGAAGAGCTGGGAGGGAACGTTGATTTTGCGCGGATCGAAATCTGCACAAAGTGCAGACCTGCAAAGCGTCGCGTGTACACGAGCCGACTGTTTGCACACGAGTTTACGACACGCGACCCTGCGAACGCGTTACATGCTTCGAGTGTACTGGGATTTAACCCCTTCAGTCTCACTCTTTCACTTCAAATCAAGGGACTTTCAGTTTTGCGGCAGCCTACCTTTGGTAATACGGGGAGAAAATTCGGCGATCTCAACGTTTAGGCTAGGTTTCGCTTTTTTTTTTTTTTTTTTTACGTATTCTGACGATATAACGACAGTAGAATGTCGATTGTCCGAATTAATTAAGATAATTGACACAAGCGGCTTTTCGGGTAATCGGACTAAAAGAATGAAATTTCATAGAGTGTAGGTCAACCAGATGGCTCAATCATCTAATAATAACTAGATGCTGTAAAACTGAAAGTTTTGAAGCATCTAGTTAAGAGAAAAGTCATTATTATCCGAATTTCTACTTAATTCAATCCGTTTGAATAAATGAATCCGATAATGACGTGCTTCCTTCTTGTAAGATAAGTTTGTTTGTAGCTTGATTTGCTATTTTCACTTTTACAAGGATGAGAATATCCTTCTTTCGAGTTTTTAATAATTTTGATTCACTGTCTTTAATGTCGTTGGTTATAAAATTTTTTCTTTTTGCCAAATCACATGTACTTTCGTCTGTTTTTAAATGTTTATTCGTTTATTTTTTAATTACAGCGTCACTCTTTCAATATTCATGGTATGAATAAAATCTACAGGTGTATGTATGTTAAACTCGAGGCAAGTCACTGAAATGAGGAAACATTTGAAACAGCAGAAAGTAACTTCAAACAATGTTATAGATATGTAGTTTAAATATTTTATATAATTATACGATCAGATTTTAATGACGATTAGATATTTTGTACAATCAGACGATTGTATTTGAACGATCGATGCATACTTGCAGCAAGATAGGTTTATTTATCCGTTTATTTAAATTCTGAAGAGCAGATAATCTGTTGTACAGGGGAAGAGAGAAAATACGCATGCCTTGAGGAATCAACAAAAATACGAAAAATATAAGAATAGCACATAAATGAAAACACAGATGGTAGAGTATAGTAAATAATTTCGTTACACATTTTCTGCAAATGTTTGATTGAGCCGGTTCTCTGATATGACATTACATGTCTATACTTCATTCGCTTTAACTGTTTAATAGGGCTTGCTGTTCAACATATTAATATTGGAACGTCGACTTAACAAAATTCTGCTTATAAATTTTCAAGAATTTGCTTTAAGATTTTGTCCGTAATACGTGTTCCATTGGGACCGAAAAAGTTGACTACAACCGGTAGAATTATGTAGTCGAGATACTGTTGCTCGCGGATGTTCTTCGGCGAATATGTTAACAAAGGTAGCAGTGTACCGCCGGAACTACAGAATTTAACATTTATATCCCAGTAGAATGCTTTACAATTTCCCTGGAACGTATTTCTACTATTTTACAATTTCTCTCGGACGTACAATACGTTCCTGCTACTTCTCAATTTCTCTGGGACCCGCTATTCCTCCGAAAGGGTTAATTTTACATAACGTTATTTACGGCAAGAACGCTCGACGCTCTTCCCTTCTCCGTCCCTATCCGCCGAGCGTCGGTTGATTTCGCTTTCGTTTTTAATCGCGCGTGATTTACGAATTGGTGCCGGTACAGTTTGACAAAGAGCCGAGTAATTGTGACCGGGGACCGCGTCGATAAATCTCCGCCGACTTTTCTGCTTAATCTTGATTTGTTCACGTGTGAAAACAAAAAAGAAAAAAAAAACAGAAAAAAACAGAAAGGCCAGGAAAAAAAATATGCTTGTACGCTGGCGCGACGACAGCCTCGATGAGAAATGTTTCACGACCGTCAAATCCATCGGACAAACGAAATGTTGGCCGCTCGCCAGGCCTGCTTGCCGTTCGAACGTTCCCGCGCCCGGTTCCCTGTTTGCTAACTGGCTGGTTTACAGGATGAAGAAGAACCGGAGGCCACTTATGGTTTCGCGGTTTTCAACACGGTTTGCGAAACGAACAGATGAGATCGCGCGACCTTTTCGCTACGTTGTTGCCACCTTCTTCGGAAGTTTATTGCCATTTTCGTGAAGTCGATTAGTTTATTTCGTACGAGGACATTACTTGTTTATATACGAATCGATTTTTACCTTTGCTGTTACATTCCGTGCAATGGGTTACTAACAATAAGTAAGATTTCTTAAACATCTTTCTTTTCTTTGATTTTATGAATTAACTTTGGCAATATTTAAAAGAGTGTCATTCGTTCTCGTTGATTGGATCTATCGAGCAGCATTATTTAAATTAAAGAACATTGCAGTAATTATTAGTTTTCGATCACGTGTGCCTTTTCGAGATAACCTTCATGTCAGAAAGCTAATTATTACATTGTACGCTCTGCTTTCGTTCGAAACATCTTTTTATACTTTTTTAATGGTTTGCAAATAAAAGTGCGCGTAGATGATCTTCGCTGTGTGTAAGTAATAAATTTGAAACAGATGCATTTTAAATTAATATGTAACGATACTCCGACGGCATTCCACACCCAATTATTTTTTATAATTAGGATTTTATGTATTCACAGAAAATTGGGAGTCACGTGTACAGAAATATATGTCCAGTGTATATTATGATATACAAAAATATCCGTACATATATAAAATATCAAAAATGGAGTATATTGTAACGTACAGTAGATGAAACAAATTTCTTTTATGTTCCATTGCTTCGTAAAAATCGTAAAAATTTTAAGATCCTCGTACTACTTTGTAATAAATGGTATTACCAGCGAGAGAGTAGTTAAATCGCGAGTACAATTCAGCCTTAAAAAGCCCGCGGAAGAATAAATTGAAGGCAAGGGAAGAGAGTATATCGATATTGTGTTGAGCTCGAGGTTCCAGTAGTAACGGACCGAGATAGGTCAGACGCCGTAAATCGCGGTAAGAGGTTTCCGTAAGGGGGAGGGGAAAAAAAACGGAAGAAGAAGTCACGGCACTTCGATATGATTTTAAAACGAACCGCGTCTCTCGAGGAAGAACAAAAATGAAACAGTTCGGATACGGGAATACGAAAGAACGAAGAAGAAGAAGAAGAAGAAGAGGAGAAAAGATAGGAGGTCAATGGAAGAAAGATGAAAGAACGTAAGAAAGGGAGAATAGAGTGCTTTCGTTTTCAAATTGAATAATACACTGAACGCGCTTTGCCATTTTCGCGAGTACGATTTCAGCGAAGATCGGGAACGAGGCGATCTTCTTGCAAAAGTCCTTCGGTTCCTACGTCAATTACATCGATTCCTTTCTGTTTGTTCTTTATAACCAATCTCGGAAATGTACGCTTTTCTCCCTCCTCTTTGGCCGAGTCGCGGTTACTCAAAGGAGAAAAGAAAAAGAGGGGAGAAAAAGGGAAAGAAGAAAAAGTGGAACGCGCCGACAGGGTGGAGGCGACTTGAGAGGGGGGGAAAAAAACGGAACGAAACGGTACGTAACAGAGTACAAATCGGCGAATCGATAACGAAGCAAAGACAAACTCGTTGATTTTTTTTTCTTTTTTTTTGCGGAAACGAAGAACCGCGGACGAGATCTGATATCGCGATTGATCATTTCCATTTCATCGTAACCGATCATTTCCATTTCTCCGGTAATCCTACCGCGTTTAAAGTACGTGCCGCTGATTTGATATCCCAACTACGCCAGTGTACACGTTTGCACTTGTAAATTCCATATCTTCGAAAGAAACGAATGAAAAGGTTTTGTACGTTGCGTACTATTTGTCAGAATAAATATATTAGGTTTGTGGAAAATACACGAATACGAGAGACAACGGATAGCGTTGACAAAACGTTGTCAGTAGTAGATATAAAATAAAATCGTTACACCATATATACAGTAATATATTTATTCTATCTATTTTGTAATTATTTATATACGAACTTATCTTGTAGTTATTTGCGAATTTTTAAACGAAATTGATGTTCGCTTGCCACCTTTAGATGTACAAAATTATAAATATCTATCAGATTAATTGAAACCAAAAATTACTTTGCATTTTACATTTTATGCCATTGTGACATTTTTATTTCGTTGTAATATTTCATTGCAATACTCGATATAACGTTCCATTTATAATTGCCCGTAATGTTATCCCATTGCGATATTTATTGATTAATTTCAATGGGAGCGATTCACGGTGTCTGACCTGCCTCGGATCGTTACTACTTGGAACCTCGCTCGAGTCCTCCTCGAGAGCATCGAGATATACTCTCTTTATTCTTCTCCGGGTTTCTGAGGTTACCGGTGAATGTCCGTAGTTTCGCGATCTAACTACTTTTCCATCGGTAATACGCCCTTGTTTATTACTGAGAATAACCGGCTATAGAACGTTATCGGAATACCGCTGCTAATATTTCATAGGGTTACAATGGTCGTGTCTGTAAGGGTTATTGCATACGCATTAACCGTGTGCCAGAAACTCTGCCGCCACGTCGATGGAAATTTGGCCAATAACACAGGATCGAAAGTATTTTCTTTCTTTCTTTCTTTCTCCTCCTCTCGAGCGTACACACGCGTATGTATATTCGGCCTGGATTCAGATTTCCCTGAATGGCCTGGTTCCTGTTTCATACGAAACGAACGTAAATCATCGGACGGCGATTAAACAAACGCGAACGTAATTATTCATCCGGGAAACGCGGCACGATTAGTTGGCACGGAAAGGTAATTGAACGATCGCGTTCGTCGCGTTGACAAAAAAGTCATCGGTGTGTTAAGTGGAATTTTGCAAATTGTCGCTTTTGTTGTTTGCCACTGATTCTCCGTGTCTGCTTCGTCCATACTGCATGATTTTTGAAAAATTGTGTCCCATCCAGGCGATGTGATTTTTTGGAAAATTTCGATGGAAAAGCGAATTGAGAAAATTGGACGGGCTGCATTCTTTGCAAGGGAAGAGATTTCCACGTGCAGTGGAATTTTTTCTGTCTGTATCGCCGTCATTCGAGTACTCTGATATTGTGTACGTTCCATTATCCGCCGTTATATTGTACGTTTAAACTAAACGAACGAATTCGTTTCTGGAATTTTTAAAATTTCTACATTGACTGTGTTAGTATAATAAATGGGGCTGAAAGTGAGAGCGAATGTGAGCATTCAAACGTACCACATTAGACGAATCGATTCACTTGCAATAAAAATTTTACATCGTTGCGTGCAGGGTGATTCTTACAAAATAACCAGTTTAATGGAGAATGTTCCGTTTCAGAGGGGAAATATAATATGTTAATGTATACGAAGGATAAAAAGAATTTATACCAAAATACGAAATGTAATATTTCATTGGAGAACAAATAAGAGATTATAGTTAATGATCGGCCACACAAGAGATTGTATATTCCAGGATGGATTATATTTAACAAGTGAGAGAATACATTTAGTTTCATAGTAGATTAATGTTTTGTCTATGAACGAGGAAGATATTGTAGACGTAATATTTGCATAGACTGAAACAGCATATATCAGCGCATCTTTCAACCCCCGAGCTAGCTGCAATATTAACGTTAGGAATCCATTCCTTCTTTATATTTCGAAGTGCCAAGCACAACAGCGTTCAGAATACTAATTCAATTTGTGAAATATTTCAAGATTCTTTATCAACTTACATCCAAACGGTGAAATGATTCAGCCTAAATTGAAACATGAAGTATCCAAATAGATTGATTGTTACATAAGAAATTTAATAATGAGAAAAGTACAGTGATAATTTAAACTAATGTAACTTTGTAAAAAGAAATCACACAACGATTCATTTTTATTTTAAAGCATCAAGTCTTCTATTTCGATAGTCGTGAGTTTGTTCTTTTCGAAGATGATTTTGCATTATGCAGCGGGTGAGAAAGTCAGGATACTCTTTCTTTCGATAATTGTAAAAATTCGAACACCTACAAATACATTAAAAATTTTCTTCACGACTCACAGTCTTGAGGATTGAAATTTTTCTAACGAGCTTTTAAAATTCTGTGTACGATCTATTTTATTAAATTTGGAACATTGGAGTTCGATGACGAAATGTTAGAATTTTTTGAATTTCTATCGTTGGTGAAAAGAAATCGTACAAGTTTGTTTCAAGGTCAAATTTCGTTGCAAAGAGAAGACACGAATCTTCAAAATAATGGTAGATTTAATTACTAAAAGTATTATTATTTATTACTAAAAATTTAATGTTTAATCTTTTAACTTGTTTAATTTTTAATTACTAAAAATTACTAAAAGTATTCTTTAATGTCCTTACACGCTGAAGATAACCGAAAAGAACTCAACGAACTGAAAGAACTCGTTAAAAGACTGTGAAAACGGTGGTTTCACGAGACGAAGCGAAACACGATCTCCTTCTACTTTTCATCGTCACACAGTTGACCAAAAATCATTGTCCAAAAATCCCACCAACCAAATTCGGCGCCGCATCCACCTCGAGTATCACACCGCCGCGATTCAAGGGTTTATGGTTCAGGCAAAGGTTGTTAGTTCCGGTGGTAATCGGCGCAAGGTAGCCATGAACGCCGGGGGTAAACGATCATAGTTGGCGCAAAGGTCGCAACCGTTGTAGGCAGGGTGCATCGAACCCTTATCGGAAGTGGCATCCATCCGATGCGTTTGCCGCTGGGCTGCTCTATATAGCCGGTAGCTTGCTGGCAGACGATTTAGCCGGCGGGGGTAAACAACGACGTTGTATTCAGCAGATTCAGGATTCGGGGATCGAGCCCCGGAGCTTGGCGACGTCGCGTACGGATCGCAGAGGATCCCGGTGGGGGCCCAGGTTTGTTCGGTGGACCTCCAGGAGCCGAAGGCACACACGATGCGGATTTTGCGTTCAAAGGGACGGAAAACGCGTGCGTGCATCTCGATGCGTGGCAGAGGGAGGAGGAGGAGGAGGAGGAGGTGGTGGTGGTGTGGTAGAGCGGTTATCGTGCTAATTGACTGCGGATTATCGCGGCCCGACCTCGACGTCCACGTCGTTAACGTGGTGTACCTTGGAACGAACGACGCTGCTCCGTCGCTCGATTCGATTCTCCGAGCGTCAAACTCGCGGTAATTGAGATCGATTATCGATGAACGACGACCGGCGGTTTTTAGTGGACCGCGAGGCAGGATAAAGAAGAGGGGCAGGATCAAAGGATGTACGTCCCTTAGGGAGAAGATTTCTTGAGAAATTCGTTAATCCCTACGATCGTTCGATAATTGGTTCGCGTACGCCGCAGTTAAGGTGAAAAGTTTGAGTACACGTTCCACGTGTGAAGTGTACGTTCTGTACATTTGAAAAGTAGTAATTTTTTTTTTCATGTGGCTTATACGTTTTACGTACATTTTAAAATGAAAGTAAACTTTCTACGAAAAATTCTAAATTGGTCATTTTAACCACTTTGGTGATTCTAGCGTTGATACATTCTGTGACAGGGAAAGAAATATGTCTGTTATTGTACGATGGTGTACATTGTCGATCAGGGAATTTGAGCACATCTACGGGACACGCACAATTTTTAATACCAGAACAGAATTTTTGATATCAGTAATGATTTTCTTGCCGAGAGTATTTTCAGTGTGTAGGAAATGAATATGTCTACTGTTGCGCATAATATAGGCAAAAAGTAATGCAAGAATTAATTAACAAAGTAACTGAGATACAAATGGAGTAAAAGTGCAACTGAACTTTAAACCGGTATAACTACATGTACATACGTTTGTACATTAAGGGCGAAAACGAATCGAACGCTTCAAACGAATAGAAGTGATTATACTGTGTATACATACATACATACGTGTATTCAAACGAGCTAATCGTCCAAGTACGCATTCATATGTAAACGTAGCCTCAATCTCTTCGATACGATTATGTCGATAGACGTCAAACACATATACACAACCCATCGTGATTGAGTCAACAATACAAATTGTAATTTATTAACCGAGCTTTAGAAATTATTTCTTCGTAACAAACTTAATTCGTCCCTCCCGTCGTATCGAAGAAATTAAGAAACGCAATTGCGCAAGGAAACGAATTTCGTGGGAAATTGTGCCTCGAAGCGGAGATGGAGCGATAACCCTGATAACGCGAGGAAACGATAGAAACGCAGACAATACATTTCTAAACGCGAAACTTTTCAGATAAAAGTAATCAGCGAGTCGTGCAATATAGAACTGATCTCAAGTTCGGCGCGATGCTATTAGGGTCAAGCTGATTTCGCAAGAAGCTGCCGCGGGAAATCGGCCGGATAAAAAGGAAGGGGCGGTGGTAAATTTCTGAGAATGTCTTGCGGTGCCCGTACTACCGATTAATTAAAATTTCAACCGCCTTGGGGAGGAAATTCGCCGGTCGAAACCGTACCGCTACTTTTCTCTCCGGCCTGTTTTCAACTAGGCCGCTTTGTCTTGTTTTATGGCTGTTAGACGCGCTTCCTTGCGAGAACGTTCGCCGCATAATTTTATAACGGCGGCTATCGGTTTCCGCGCCTCTCTTCGAGCCTCTCTTCGCGGCTCGAGGTTAAACTCCGATCGTTTTACTTTAATTACCCTGGAATGGAATGAACGCTCGTTTAAAATTCATCCGGCGAACCTGCTGCTTTCCCCCGGCACAAACGATCGAAGCACAAAGCACGCTGTCGTAAATTATTTTCGAATGCTCTCTGGCGACGAAAACAATGGCAGATAAACGAACCTCAGACATACTATTACGTATATTGGTTGATACAATACTAGTATTTACAAGGGAATGGAAATGGTATTGGAAAGTGTGTATTTCGATATGAATTCGCATTCCCAGCTTTGAGAATAATTTTAGTATTGCAGTTGATACTAATAAGTACCAATGCAGATGATTAATTATTGGGATTTCGAAATTTGATGGAAAATTGAGAGTTCCAAAAATCAATACGTGTAATACAATGTAGTGGAATATATTTTACAATACATGTAGATAGAATACATTTTTCTAGGTTTCGTTTTAGAATGCATAAAATCCGCATCCTATTAATTACTAAAATACTTGATGTTAATAAATATTAAATGATATATAAAGCAGACTAATATTTTTCTTTTAAAATGGGTAGAATTTGGAAAACTGGTTTCCCTATTTGAATTACAATTGAGGAATTACCTGTCTTTTTGTTTTTATTTTAGACGAGAATTTTTCAAAGAAAAAAAAAAAGAAAAACAAGAAATATTCCTGAGAAGCGTGCAAAGAAAATTTAAATACGCATTTCATTTCGATCGAAATAATCAATCGTCAGACTACACATTGTTTACTATCTTCGTAACACTTTAAGTATGTCTGAAGATCTCACTTGTTCTTTCAAGAATATGTTTTTACGAAAGCATAATTTGAACTGATCCAACTCAAGAACTATTAAATAGTTCAATTGAGGAGTTAACCCAATTTTAACCCCTTCTACTCCCTAGGTATCGTTCTTGGAACGTAAAGACAGAGATGAAGTTTACGAGGCTCTTAAATTTCCAACTAATTTGTACATGGCACGAGATGTTTCTGAAAATTCTCCTTACTGATTTACTTTCATTATTCGGTTTCCTCGCAAATGTACCAAACTAGAGTAATCCTAATTTGCATTAATGAAACTTTCACTCTTGTTGTTAGAAGGAATATGTGGGAAGTTAGATGAATTTCTGAAATTCCATCCAGTAGCAAAGGATTAACATTTATCCTACTTTATTTCCTGAATTTTATCCGCTAATGTAGAAATAAAATTAATCACGATACGAATGAAGATATGCGAAACGATCGTACGTTTGTATAAAAATTTACTTAGAATGACTAGAATTTCGAGGTTTAGAAGCACTTGGGATTAACTCTAGGACAGGAGATGATTTCATATCTATTCGTGTCGTCGCATAATTGACAAGCAAGTATTTATACTAGATTTCTTTTTTTATTCAATATTTTAGCTTTCTAACCAAGCTAAAATATTTTTATATATATATATATATATAACGTAGAATAAAATATTTGAAGAAAGGTTCTGTGTATAAAAATACTGTCACATGTATGTTCCTTTTATAAATAAATTACCAATAGTGTCTAAACATGACACTACTGGTATGACTTTGGTAATATTTTTCTTTCTTCTGAAAAATTAACGTTTTCTTCAAATACTTTCCATTAATTAGTGAATCAAGTTGTACTATAAAAAGAATCAAGCGTGTAAAATACTATTTGCAGGAAATACTCCAGGAATACTCTAGTATTTTAATGACATAATGACTACACGATTAGACGCAAAGAATGTTACTACAAATGACAGTGTGTCACGTTTCGATGCTAAAATCGCGATTGCGCACTGACATCATCATCGTCGCGTCGTTTCGTCGCGGAAAGTCGATCGGTTTGCAATACAAAATTTCTAAACAACGATTTTGTCACTGGCGAGATAATAACGCGCTGGTTGAAAACTGTCAATGAAACAGTCATAGCCGGCGAATTCGCAGCTAGTAACTCGTTAATGCTCGTTACTCGTCGTAGAAACGGCGGCGAGGAAAACGAAGTTTTCAGATAGCGTAACAAGTTTCACTTTTAGTTCGGTTTTGCCTTTCGACGTGGCGCCGGGTTCTCGTTATCAGGACACGTTTATGGAAATTCGCGGTTGCGAACGTCTATCGCGCCGGGATAATCCACGCTGCTGACGAGTGAAATTACGATGCCTCGTTTCGCCGAAAAATATCGAACGAGAGAGCTTCGAGTTTTATCAATACGTTTGATGTGAGGGAGGAGGAGGAGGAGGAGGAGGAGGAAGTGCACGCTTTGACAGGAGCCGCGTTAACGAACATGGTGCTCGCGCCCACACACACGCACACACAGAGGAGAATAAGAGCCCTAAAGGTAACGCGATTTGGAAAATTCGCGGTACACGGGCCACGGAGATCGTGGGGGGGGGGCGGTAGAAAACCAATCCTCCAGAATATTCGGCTCGCTCGCGAGTGCAACTCGATTAATTACCAGTTAGTTTGCTTCCTTTGATCAACTCGCGTCCGTCATTACTCGCGAATTCGCCGTTTTGGTTTGCGCGTAACTTGCGCGGCGCCGAGTTGGCTCTGGCAACTTACCGTGCCCGCGTTTCACCATCGCGGAAATGTTGCACGACGTAATCAAGAAAATATGAAACGAGAAGCGAAACTTGCTCGTCGATGAATTTCGTTGCTTCTCCGCCCTTTCGAAAGAATCACCCGAGAGAAAACCCCGGTCGAGCTTTTTCGCGCAACGCGTGCACGTTAATTTGTGGCTCTCGCGTTTAATCGATCGTTATTGCGTTTTCAATTCGATTCGGGGTTCCGCGGGTTTCCTTTGTGGCAACGTTTCGAACGCGGAAACGCGAAAACAAATAAATTTCAAGGAACAATGGAAATCCGCTCGTTCTCTCCCCCCCCCTTGTTATTAGTTATTTTTTCGTTCGCGTGACAGAGAATTTGGGGATTCGTGTACATAAGTGGAGTCGGAATTCGATTCGAATGAATGTAGTTTCGCGCAAATCGGATAACAAATCAAACGCGGTCTTTTTGCGTTTTAATTGGGAGATACACACTATCACGTATATGTATGTACATATGTACGACAGCGATGTAAGAGTCGGGGATATAAAGTATCGTCGCTTTGAATTATATCCACATTGCAGAGGAATAAATTTGACATGAATGTCGAGTGTTGAGAAGATTTATAATAAAAGTAATATCGAAAGTTTGTTATCAATTGCCTCGAGTGATTTTCTTGAATTTCCTAGATTTCATTAATTTACGAATTATATTTGGAAATGTCCTGGAAATTGCTGGTAACATATATTCAGCACTTGCAGAAAGTTATCTTCCATTCTATCCGAAAAATTCTGAAATTCTTTAATGGAGACGGTGTATCAAAGACACATACAAAAATTACTTCAACGTCGAGCGTTCGATATTTTGAAGAAGCAACGCAACGAAATTATATTTGAGAAATTACATTTCGTCTGCAATAACTTAGGTTGCTTAGGTTGGAAATTTTCTCCTTCGAATTATCATTTCTTTCGATTACTTCAGCCTCGTTTGATCGATACGTACTTTGAAACACCAACGAGGTTGAAAAATCATTGCTGTATATCATCTTTGTTTAAGGAGGGAATTCGAAAATTATTGTTGACGAATGAGGTAAATATGTACAAAGCGATTGACATTATTTTCCGGATGAAAGTATATTTGGTTTTCGTACAACTTTCGTAACATTATCCGTGTTATGTGTTAAATATTTTGATATTTCGTGTCTGCGTGAACATATTTTTGAAATTTGAAACTCGAAATCTGAAAATGTACATTGGAATTATAAAATATTTACTGTAAATGTATATTTAGTAATAAATCGATACACAATTTGAATAACCACTTTGAACGTACAATGATTAATTAAAAATGGTCCCACCAGTGACGTTTATCAATATTTATACCAAGTGTAGATTTACTTGGAGCTCGACCAGCATAATATTTATTATTGGATCTCAGTAAAGTGTTAAAGTTCATAAATGTCTAAACGTTGAAAATGGCTTCACTGGTGACATTTGTTAATATTTACATTATGGTGATCGTTTAACTTCTCTATATGTTCCTGGATTTATTTCAACAATTCAATCAACATAATCCTTATAACTGAATCTCACAAAATATTCGTAAAATATTCTCATAAATGTCCAAACGTTAAAAATGACATTTATTACTATCTACAGTAGATTGTGATTAATTTAATTTCTATATGCATTCCTAGATTTATTTCAAAATTCGATGAATATAATCTTTGTAATATGAATATGAATCTGAATATGGTGCTAAGACAAAATATGAAAATGTTTAATAAAGCATATTCAATATATTCATAAAAAGTTCACAAGTATCCAAATGTATAATTTCGTGAGCAATTGTAATCACGATACTATATCCAGCAGATAGGTACGTATTTGCACTAGTTGTGCATGTTTCGTGTGCATATTAGTGGGCGACTGCTACCATCATTATTTAACAACGGCCTTTCATTGACCAGCAGATTTTGTGACATTAGCCGCAGATGCGCGATTCCCATGTAAAACGTAATCGTACAGCTGCGCGTAATTTCCTGTTTCGAAACGTAAAGGTATCGTGATTATCGTGGCACTCCCGTACGAGAACAGTAAAAAAAAAATTGAATTTCAAATCTTCCTCTCTTCGAACGATAAAAAATATTACTTTGACAAAAATTGCTTTAACAGTGGCCGACGAGATGTACACGTGAAATCGAAATTTCACCTGGTGGGTTTTTGATTGCACTTCCAAAAAAAAAGAAAAAAAAAAAAAAGAAAATGAAAAAAAAATTGTTGCTACGCTTAAACGCAATTGTTCTGAAAACACCGGGGAAAAAAATATTAACCAGAGGAGAGGAGCAGGCGGAACGCTGTTAACCACCAGGTTAAACTCGAAATTCTAGTATAGAATTTAACATCCTCCCTTTCGTGTCTTTAATGAAACATTATTAATCCTTTGAGTGCTGGAAATTGCCAAAAGTCTGAAAGTTTAATATTAAACGAGGAGCGTGCAACAGACTAAAAGCTTTATTCGTCTTTCGATGTTATTCCCTTTGAACCTCCTGATAGGTTGAAGCAATTATTTTATTATCGATTGTGAGATTATCCGGTATAATGCTCTGGCACGCGTTAAACATTGAAAGGGTTGTGAGCCGAGCGATGCGTGTCCCTTCGAACGACAGGAAAGGAAAATCGATACAGTTGAAACGTGTGTTTTCGTTTGTGAGCACGATCTTGCTTCGCTGGCATTTCTCTGACGTACAATCGCGCATTAATATCGAAAAGAAGAGTGGGGAAATATACTTTCAAATCGAGGAGGTTGTCGCGGAAACGAGAGACATGGCGAACGGTTTGAAGAGACCGGAAATTGATCTCTTTCATAGCGAAGGCGATCTTGAGTTCGCCTAGCGACAAATTTTCTGAGAAATGGATTTCGGGTTAATTTTTTCAGAGTCAACGTGAACGACGTAAAGTAAAATTAGTAACGTGATCAATATGAATTTAGTGTCGTTGAAATATAGTCTACGATGTAATTCATAGTGATGGACGTTTAATCCTCAAATGGTTTCGGATGACCAACGTAATTACAAAATTGTATTACAAATGTATTACGTGTGTTTTACAATTCGGTTTAATTGTGATATCTTCGCCTGCAATTGTACATTAATTATTGTATTGCTGATGTAATACAAAATATGTTAATTTTTAATTGATTGTTAATATCAATAATTATATTAAGCATCGATGTTGCAAGAAATAATGTATTTAATTTTATATTCTCTCTACAGTAGAGAGTAGCGTAATAAAATTAAATCAAATTAAAAATTCTGAAATTGAACCCAGTATGACCCATCCCCAATATTCGAACGATTATTATAATTTGTGTAATGATATTTTGACTGAGAATGTTTAGCATTTGTCCATCTTTTCAAATAGTCATTTCGATGAAAATATAAGGAAATTTGTCACACGTTTACATCGTAGTCGTATAACTTCAGATGAACATATCACAATTAAATTATCGCAATAAATTTGAAATACGAATAATCTTATCATTATAGCGTTCAAAATTGCAGATACGTATACACGATTTTACACGATCTCGATTTGCCGTCGGTTATATATAGTATTGTTAATGTAGTATGTAATGTAATGTATATAGTATTTGATAATGTAGTATTCTTGTTAGCATAATTGTAATATATCGATGAATCAATTTAGTGAGGTGAATACGTAAACTTAATTAAATCGAACAATCGCAATTCGAAACACAGGCTACTAAAACTTACGCTTAATCGATTAAAATTAATATAACGTTTCTTTTCCGATTCTTCTCGATCGAATATCGTTTCTTAATATCGGGGCTATGGAGGGAATTTTCGTTTTAATATTTTTTCGTCGTTACATCGTCACCTAGATTCTATAATTTCATGAAATTTAAAGAAATTAAACTGTTTGTAGCATTACAATTACGGATTTTTACGCAAGTGCAACGCACATAATACATAATGCAAAAAATACATAAAACATCGAGAGTAATGTAGATTCCATCATCTGCGTTCAGAAAAATAGAAAACGACATAAAAAAAAAACCGCAGTCTAATTATGAGAAATAATAGCTCGACTTCTAATGGGTCAACTGTTTGATTTCAATTATTAAAATGCACGTACATCTTCGTTCGTATCTTTAAAAAAAAATATAAATTTATATATTTATTCGTAATTACATTGCATCCTATGGTACAAACAGAGAAAGAGAGAAGAAGCAGAACATTTCCATAAGCATTTTTATTCAAGTCTATCGATCTTATTATTTTCTTTTACTGGTAATTTCTCGTTCACGTGACAGGAATTGAGATGAGTTCGAACAAACAAATTCAAACCAACAAGAATTTGTTTAATCGAGTATATTTATATTTGTGTCAATGTTTGCAAGGAAATGGAGAAACGCATGAGCGCGATCTGATCGGGGAAAGTGAGAGAGAGAGAGAGAGAGAGGATTGTTCGAATTACCAGGTTCCGAAAAGTCATCCTCATCGGCCCGATATCCCAGATAGGTCGCGTATAAATTTCATCGGGGATTACATCCACCGTGAGAACGCGCAATCCTCTTAATACACCCCTGCGACTAGTACGTAATTAGGTAATTATTATTTCACGTTCATTTCGAGGTTCGCGTCGCAGGGAAGCTTAGCACGGTGCACCGAAATATTGGCTCTTGGGACGGAGTCCCTCCCTTATCGGCTTGCTACCCTCAACGTGGCTGACAGGGTAATTAACGGGGGACAAATTAAAATTTCCTGACTAACAAATTTCTTTCGATTAAGCGCACTACGAACTTGACTCTCTCTCTATCTCTCGAGTTTAAAAGCTGCGTCAGTATCCGGCGCTCGAACGAAAAAACCTACTTTGTCTACAGTTTATGTCGGGACGAGGCTCGCGAAGAACCGTGCACAACCGTCAGTTTGCCATTCCGCGAGACTTCGAATTGTAAATTATAAATTATAAATTAACACGAAGTGTATATCGAGAGTGTGTTCCCTTGAAACTCGTACACCTCGATGAAATTCCAAGTGCAAGCTTGATCCGATACTTGACGCTTTAAGAATCCAAGTATCGATATCCGTTCCAGCAACTCCTGACGTTTTAAATAAATTAGCCGAGCATCGTAACAGCGTCTCTTTCGTCGTGTTTTTAATTAGAATTTTGCACTGGTAAATTCATTTGAAACGAGCAAGCCCCTGTAGCCTTCTCTCCGTTGAAATTGAAGCGAAGTGTATGAAGTTAATTATCCGTGGCGAGAAGGTTCGCGTTCTTTTTATCGCGTTAACCGCGGATGCGATAGAAATTCGAAAGGCGATGGCAGCCGGTTTCGAAGACAGTGAAGCTTCGTTTCACTCAGAACGCTTCTTGTTCGTTCATACGGTGGTTAACAAGCTTCGTTTAAACGCTCGTTAGAGTGGCCTGATCGTTGTTCCGAGCGTGCCAGCTGTTACGCCGAGGCAACGAGAGACGCTCACGCATCGAGAGCAGCTTATATCCAGAAGGTTGCTGTCGAACGTACTCCATTTGTCGGTTCGAAGTCACGCCGGTTCCACCAAATTTTCTATCAACGCTTGCTCAAGCTGTTCGTGAACTGTTCACGAGTGATTGTAGGCCCTGCGCGTCGAAGTACATACATACGAAAATTTCGTAGCTGAGAGAGAAGATCTTTGTTACCTGCGTATTTAATTTTCATTCGTTTATTCGATTTATTACGTCTGATGGTGATTCATCTGATTCGTTGCATATTTAACGATTCAATTTAATTTCAACTTGTTCGCGAATGAAAAGTACTTTTACGTAATTACGTTAGAATAAATGTAACGATAATAATTAAATTTGTTGCCAAAGCAGACGAGAGGTACCATTGGTGGATAATAGGGGTAAAGGAAAATACTGTTATTATCATTATTATTAAAAAGAGGGATTAAAAGGAATATTAAAGAACATTTTATTACGTATATGTATTATGTAAGTTCACAGTGTTGATTAAACTGTCAGCATGCGTAGCATTTTTATCTAAAAGTCACTCACATAATTGTTTCTTATTGTTATCCTTATTTACCGTCTCTTATTCTTCCGAAAATTAAGAGCAAGACACGAGTCTCTGTTATCCGATGTGATTGGCTTTGGGCGAAAATAATAGCGTACTTTCCTCGATTCTTGTTCGACGTTTACAACGATAAATCGTGTCTTACGAGATACGATTAGCGTGGACGTATGTGTCGTTACGTCTAATAAACCACGTCGTTACGTTTACTCTCTTACGAAACGACGCTGCGTGAACAGTGGACTTCAATCTTCGCGTCTCTGTGAAAACGATCGTTTTCCGTCTTTCGGAATCAATCGTTTATTTTCCTGAGGTCAATGACGACGAACCTGTCGGAGCTGGGAGGAATATTCGCAGGGGGGTGACTTCTTGGAAAATGAGGGCATCAGGGAAAATTCGGCGAAGATTCGTTGTTGAACGTCCGAGCGAGAAGGTATCGATTGCTCGGGGGCGGTGGAAAATTACCGGCATTAATCTCCGTACCTTTAATTAGAAAGGACCGTGACAAACGCAAGGAATTTTTATCTAAACTCTCTTTCTCTCTCTCTCTCTCTCTCTCTGTCTATTTGGGCGTCCATTTGGGGAGGTAATTTTTCCACGATATTTCGCTTCTCTTTGCTTGTTTCTCTCTTTTTCCTTTTTTTTTATTCTCCCCCTCCTTCTCGACGAACAAGCACCCTTTCAAAGGATACTTAAAGGGTGGGTGTATTTACCGTAGATTTTTCCAACGTCTCTCATCTGAGCGTTCCAACGACAGAGTATGTGCGCGCGTGTGTGCAAGACCTTTAAACGCTTCGGTTTGCGTTACTTTTCACGCTGCTCGTGCCTTTTTCTTTCTTTTTTTATCCGTTCGAGAAGATTAAGAAAAACAATGTTGCACGCGAGGGAAAACGAGGCTTTTACTCCGACGGTGAGATTAAACGAGAAAAATTCCCGTTCGCTGGGTCGATATATAGGGTGGACCGCCAACTTGAATATCTTTGCTCTGTTTGTGATAATACGAAGGAATTTCATACACGGTATTTCATAGTCTTGTCACGAGTGCGAGGAAAGACATAATATTCAAGAGTTTCAAACTGATTTGTACTTTTTTTTCGTTTTTTTAAGGGATATTACAGTTTTCCATGAAACGAACTTCCCTTTTTTATCTCAAATGTTTCAAAAATCCGTGAAACTACAAAGTCGAATGAATTCAGTTTGTTCGTTATTCGTTTAATTGTTAAAGACACCGACCAGGGCTGAGTTGGTTTCCCCCTTAATTTAAACATATCCGTTTCGTCGTTATTTACCAATATAATCTTTAATCGCTTGAAATATTTTATAAGCGTAAATATTGGCACATAAAATATTGTTCCTCCGTAATTCAAATATACTCGTTCTATCGTTGTTTGCCGATATAGTCCTTAATCGCTCGAAATATTTTATACACACGAATCGGCGTTCAAAGTGTTTCGGATCGGATTGTCCCGCCGCGAGTAAATTTAACTGGAAAGTCGAAACCCGTTTCCTGGAAAATTACGTTCGGAGTTTCGCACGTAACCCCGGCTGTACGCGTTTCATTATCTACGAATTTATTTCACAGACGTGTTCGACGACCTGTGTCTGAAGATTAACTCCAGTTGTGAAATAAACTCTTTCGCCGCGGAGAAACGTGTCCGACGGTGATTCGCGACGTGAAATTATCCAGGGTGGGCGCAACCCGTTATTCGGTCCACCCTGTATCTACAACCGAGTCGACTTTTACCGCTAAACCGGCGCGCACTCATGCCACGAATTTACGCGTTACTCGCGTTTGTTTGCGAAGACTGGAATCCAATAACCGTGGAGGCAGATTGCGCTCATGCGCGTGTATATGTATACCGGAGCCTGCTAAAAAGCACCTCAGACTCGGGGGATTCTTTGTTGAGTCCACTAAAGAAAATACTTTAGTAAACTCGTAAACTCGTTAGCGGTGGGAAGCTATATCTCGTGGCTGATATCGCCCCCCGTCGACGATGAAAATTTCAGAAATCGAAGCTCTCCTCTTCCTGTATCCCGTTCCATCCTCACCGAAGAAACTGACCGACCGAGTTGCAACTCGCAGTTAATTAAAATACAGATCGGCGGAACTGGTGTTCTTGGCGAGTTATTTCTCGGAAGGGAGACAGAGGCCAATTATCGGTGAAAGCTCGATAGATCTTTCGGCTCCAACGTAGGTCTCGCCTACGTCCCAAAGAAAGTATAAAGTGTTTTACTGGGAAGTACACGTGAAAGTACAACTGTAACGTATGTGAGTGAGATTTGGTTTCGAGTGAATTACGTCAGGATCGAATGATAGAGAAAATCAGAGTTGTGTAGTTGTGAGAGATGTGTATTGTTAAAGTAATAAATTGTAATTAGTTGATATTTCCTGGTTAACGCATCTATCAGAAAGTTTCTTCGAAAGGACACAATCTGGTTTATTATAATTAATTGTTTAATTCTCACGTGCCCCTGACAGAATAACAACAGAGATTTGAGATATTATAACATACGTAGAGTAGAATAATATATGTATTGCCAAAGGACATATTGTTATTATGATTGTCACTATAATTTAATTATTTAGTAATGAGTTGGTGTTTAGTAGTGTCGAGTACTGATAATTATTCAATAGTCAGTTTAATTAATTGGTTAACCAAGGCATTGATTGTTTTAATCCCAGTAGGTATCGCGTACCTCCGACAAAGTTTCAAAGTGACGTTCTTTGATATAATATATCTAGAGCAGAACATTTGCATTCAGTGAAAGTTCCATAATACGTAAAGTTGCATAATACGTACGTCCAAGTAGTTCTCATGAACAATGCGTGATTGTAGTTGAAATTCTTACATTTAAACCAGTATCGTCACGTAATTATGTGTTTACAATTATACCGACTATTTATACATGATTTTCTAAAGTTTTTTGGTGTCTTTCCTGGAATAGTTTTCACTTGACTTTGTATTTAAAATGAAAAGAGTAGTTCAACGTTAAATCATTTGTAGCGATTGAATATGTACAAGATGTAAAATTTAGTTTTGTTTTTACACCAAAACTACCGCTGAATTAAAATATAAAATTCGAATCAGAGAAGGTGAAGTGTACGCAAAAGTTTGCAATAGAAAAAAAGGATACAGGCTTTAATTCGTATATTTTACGAGAAATCATTTACATTTCTAAAAGCGCACCGTGATGAACCTACAAAATTTCTGCGAAAAAATTGCAAATGGGTATTTCTAGTGGTGAAATACTTTTTTAAGTTTTTTTCAATGCTAGAACTACCGACGATTAAATTTAAAAAATGAAGAAGCCTTAATAATACAATGAAGTACACGGACTTTTATTTATAAATTGCAATTAAACGAATTATAGGAATTAAATTATCCGAGATACATAAATTATACGAGAAACCATTTAAATCTTTAAAAATATACTGTTTGTTACATCTGTGAAGTATGTAACAAATATTGCAAATTGGTCATTTTTAACATACTTTGCAAGAATTTCACAGAGAAGTTCTGATTTCAAAAATGTTGTATTTAAACAGACGGAACGTTACATTACGAAAATCCGCAAGTTAATTATGTGGAGTTTATCGGTACTTGGACGAAGCGATGAAACTTCTCGACACTCGGACCTACACGTTCTTTCGAATTTGTTAACATCTAGAATGCTTGCATTAATTGGCTCGAATTTCGTTCCATAAAATCCAGCAACACGCTTGGGATCTTCGTTAATAAACGAAATTACAGAAAACCGGCAACTATCTCGACCAATCTTCGAGAGTATTCGATCTAATTATCAGAGGAATTTTCCTCGGTTCTTCGTAGAACCGGAACGTTGTATAAATAGCGTGCAGGAATACAGAATGCGACCGAGTAACATGTTAAACGGGAATGAGGTGATTCTTTGCTCTGTTACCTTATTCCTTTATTTCGTGAAAAAGTAAAGAGAACGAAATTATACTGTGAGAAAGTAAAGAGGAAAATGTAGAACAATATTCACGCTTAGTTTAGTTTTCGAGGAAATTTAGATATCGTCGAGCACACGGTGACTTAGTCACTGAATGAGAACGACGAAATTGTTTTCTTTTTTTTCATCCGCATTCTTCCATACGTGATTGTTTTCCCAATAGCACAGTTTTTTTCTAGACTGGAAATAATGATGAAATAAATAATGAAGTTATGTTATAAAAAATGTGTCGGAAATGTAGAACAAAGTTTTTTGTTTTTTAGAATGCTCTGTCCGTAAACAAATCACAAATTTTTTTTTAGCAGCCCGAATCGCGTTCTTCCCCTTTTTGTAATAAAATTTCGAAATGTATCGATTTTCTTCTTTAAGACGCAATAACTTTTGACCGAATAAACAGATATATCACAACTTTTTGTGCTTTTTAATTGCTCTATGATGTGTCACCCTTCAAACACACGTAAATGTTGCCAGATCCGACTAATATCAGAGTTACGCTATTCAGAAAATATTTACTTTTTACTCAACCCAATATATGTTTATATACCATCTTTTTTTTTTTTTTTTTTCAAAAAGAAATCACCGTTGTTGTCAACCGCGGCTGAAGTATCGGTATGTTCGCCGTGTTTCACGAGGTGGACGCTGGTTAGCGAGGCGAAAGCCATTTCGGTCTGGCACAACTGACGGAAATCCAAATTTCGAAAACTAATCCAGGGGGACGGTCGCGCGTATGTCCGTGGGTTTCGGTTTTCAACGGGATTAGCGGCCGGCAAGTTCATGGGAATCGGTGCTCCGTCGTTCAACGTGTACAGCAAACCTGTACAGTTTCGTTTGGCCTCGGTTCAGCAACAGGGTTAACTCGATCCTTAACTCTTAACCCTAATATTTAACCGTCTAGGGAAACGCGTTTCGGTCGAAATCTCTTTCCGAGGCGGTTACTATCGGAGATCGTGCAACCGCCTAACTGGCGGTTAGAGGGAAGGGAATATCTCCTGGGCGGTCTAGAGTGAGTAGTACCTCGTTGAAAATTTCTGGAGAAGAGCGTGCCGCTCGTATCGTTTATTTTTATACGGTCAGTCATTTGTTTTATGCATGCATTATCTCAACTTCTTTCTTAAATTTTTAATTGCAGTGATGATTCGACAATTATCAGCAAGTGTACAGTGATATTTTTTGTTGTATTGACTGTACTTTTAAATACTTGGTGTCGTCGTTAATCTTCAGATCGTAGTTGTACAGATTTTAATATGCTAGCTTAGTTTTTTTTTTATCAGAGCTTAATTTTTTCTTTTTTCCTTTTGTCAGAAAAGTAACACCGATCCTACTATTTCATATTTGTGTATTATTCAATTTTTATAATTTGAAAGGAAAGACTATGAGGAACTTTCAGTACAATATCTCTCTCGATTTTGCGAATTTTAATCATCTCGACGCAGTGTAACAGTCAGTATGTCTAATGATGAGATCAAGTTGAAAATTACTGTTATTACAAAACTAAATTAAATCCAATATATACAAAGCTTCAATTGTGCTTGTAAAGTACTCGGATAATACACGCTGGTCACGAACCTCAATGCATTTGCTATATGCGCTTACAAGTACTTTGCAATCTGAATGAATTGAATCTTTCAGAAGCAGTAATCGAACCCTGAAAGTTCGTACTAAAGTAGATTATCACAAGCTTATTATAGATAGCAAACTAAGCGATGGCCCGTTGCCATCGCACAATTACTATGAACCGGTTATATTGGACTAACTTCTGTTTCTTTTACCGAAAACAAATCATTAATAAACGTTATCGTAATAACATTAGTAATTAATAACAGTAATTAATAAACATGAACACGATAAACGTAATAAATAATTTCCTGCTGGATTAAAATCCGATATACCTATGATCTATTAATATTATGTTAACAATAATTGCAATAGTGTAATTAAGCCTCGTTTAACAGTATTGCATTAATTTAATTACTTTCTATCCTCCGTTGACAATATCAGGATAGTGAAATTATATTTATGTACGTACAAACCAGATTCAATTATGTTTCGTTCAAACATGTCTCGATTTTATTCTTTATTACCAAGGTATACTTGCAAATGGCTCGGACATAACCCGAATTCGAAGATTCGATTGCATTTTACTTTCTTGAGTAAGAGATTTGAACATTGTTCGCGACCCTGAGTACAGAGGTGTATAAACCAAGAATACGAATTTGCTGACGATAAATCGTAAAGGAAATTTATTCGAAAAGAATCTTATCATGCGTCAAAGACAAAACCACATATTCGTACTAATTTTCTAGTTTTGTTAAAATTTCTGCGTCTTCCAAATTTAGTTATCCTATCACACTTTGAGAAGTCCTGGTTTACGTGATTGATATTATATCTAGCAGATGTACGTTCGATCCCACATCACTAGATATAGAGAGTGGGTTGGAATTGGTAGTACAACCGAGCGATGGGGGTGATTCTACGTCAGAAGATGAGAGAAAAATTTGTTGTAACATTTTTTTATCTGGGGCTTGGTTTTCGAGAAAATCGAGTTTAAAGTTTGTTCATCTTTGTGAACAATTTAGTTGTCTATTCTAGTCCGAGATAGTGTTTACAAACATTATTTATTGTATGGTAAACGCAGTACAAAGTGTTCCTACTGATAATTAATTTTTTTTTTATTCTTTATTGCTACTTTCTATTGCAATACTACAATACAGTACACTATTACAGGTATTGTTGCTGCATACACAAGTTTGCTCAACGAACTAACGATATCTGTATAACAGAATGTATAACAAGCTGTCTATCGCTTTTTCAATTTCTCGAATTCCTCCATAATCTTTTGCCTCGAACGTGTAATACTTGAAGTATTGTCTTTACAAGTCTTTATTGTCTTAAAAAAAAATCTAGAGGCGTGAGATCCGGAGAGCTTGGCCATCGCGGCCGATCCAACACGAACACGAACGTTTGATGTACAAAAATGTTTAACCTCCCTCGTGTAATGTCGCGTCATGTTGGAAAATCATACTCCTTACGGTAGCTAAAGGATATACATCCTCTAACAACGAAGTCAATTCATTGCGGAGAAACTCCAGATATTCTGTTTCAGATATCAGCAATGCACCGCGAGTGTAGTTTTAGTTTCTTCTCGTTCGTCGAGTCACAAGGAGGGGAATCGCAGTTTTGCCCGACGCACATGTGCGTCGTCCTCTCGCCTCTCGTAACACGTGCAGCCCGGGTTGCAGCTCACGTTCCGCACGTGCGTCTGCGTCAAAGAAAGCGTACGTATATCCGCCGGGACCCGGGGGGTCCCTAGGTAACGATGGTAAACCAGGCCGTGGGATCCTTCTGATTTCCATATCGTAATTAATTTCTCATTTAGTCGGTGCACCGCATTAATTATACGTCCCACGGCGACGCTCCGACCATACATATCTAATTAGTTTGGTTTCATCCAGGACTTATAAAGTGCACGCTCTATAGACCCCGGACTAATCTGTTAAATCCCCGTTGCAAACTCTCACAATTCAGCGACCCTCTTACCACGTGCTTCTCTCTTCGGCTCTCTCCTCTTATGATCGCGGGATCGTAACGTTTGCCTTCCGTGGAGGAGAACCGGCCGATGTCTCCGTGGATCTCTAATCCTCGCTCTTTTCAATCCCCCCGTCTCTTATAATCCATTCGGTTACCTTTCTTTCTTCTCTTTAATTTCTTCATTGTCCGACAATCTAATGGGTCCGGATCAGTAAGAAAAGAAGTAATACCGGGCATAGGCCAAACATGGCATTAATCATAACGTGAGAACGTTAGACGAAAGTAACAAAGTAGACGAAAAGACTTACATTTTTTAGAAATTGCTTGGACTCTATCGAGCTAGCTCAACTCGACTTGGTCTCTGTACCTTGCATTTAACTTGCCAATTTTTCGTTTGTTAATTTATTGTAACTTTCCTTTGCGTCGAAGGATTTTAATCTGAACGAAAGAAATGAAAAATTATTTAGTTAGTCAGCTCCGACAAGAATATGTCTTTCTTAGTGGGACACGTGGAAATTAGTTTAGAGTCTAATGGAGCAGAACAGTCGATCAATCGTCATTTTAAGTGGGAAAGAAAAGAAAGTGATATCGAGCATAGGCCAAATATAGCATTAATCATAACGTGAGAGCGTTAGACAGTGATTTTGAAAGACGCTGTGTTATCACGAAGGAAAGTTCTCTGCATTTTTCAGAAGTTGCTTGGACTCTATCGAGCTAGCCCAACACGACTTAGTCTCTGTCCCTTGTATTTAACTCGACTTGCCAATTTTTCGTTTGTTAATTTATTGTAACTTTCCTTTGCGTCGAAGGATTTTAATCTGAATGAAAGAAATGAAAAATTATTTAGTTAGTCAGAATATGTCTTTCTTAGTGGGACACGTGGAAATTAGTTTAGAGTTTAATGGAGCAGAACAGTCGATCAATCATCATCTTGCGTAGGAAAGAAAAGAAGGGATCGTGCTCGACTTCCAAGAGCGTAATCGCAGAGAGAGAGAGAGAGAGAGAGAGAGAGAGAGAGAAAGTAATCGGAACCAATTTCAAAAGCCACGAATCTACGAATTTAGAAGCTACGAAATTATATAGTACTCTTCCAAGTGCTCTTTCATTTCGAATTTATCACGTATACCGGACCGAATAATTAAAGCACGTTCTAGTTTGCGTAGTCTGGCTAATTTTTAAGATACGGCACAACAGTTTCATAGCTTCTGAATTTTTAAAATCGCGAGAGAAACGTTCAATGAATCTCCGTCGCCCCTGAAAATTTTTAACGAATTTTTGCTCGTTCTTCCGAAAAGAAATGTGTCACCACTCGTGCCATGTATTGTAGCGTATATTATATCAAAAAAAAAAAAAAAAAAAGAGAGAGAGAGAGAGAGTAACAGTGGCACAATAAGTTTCGTTGAATTCATTCTCGAAATGCGCAGCTATCCATTAAACATTAATTTTGATGTCTTGCTGTTTGTACGAAAACGAGCAAATAAATTGGCGAAAAAGTTCCTCCGTAATTTGTACGAGTAGTTTCTCTATTTTCCAGCGACCTGCCCACCGCGTCTCGTTTGCACAGCGCGATGAGTAGAAGAGAACATCCGTCGTCCGTACGAGGCACGCTCGTGCACAACCATTTTAACAAATTGTTCCGGAGTTTCGTTTTAGCGAATCGAGGATAGAGCCGCAATCGCGAATCAAGCACCGCGGTTTTCTTCAAAGTGCTAACGATACGCTCGCTTGACAGCCGACAGTTTCTGTGTACCGGAGTACCAGAGCAAACACGTTTCATTTTTACGCGTTTCTCGCGATATTTTTCTGCGAGAGCAAACGGTGCATTAGCGAAATCATTAATAATTCACCACGTACGAAGGTAGACGGTAGCAATTTCGAATGACGAGTTACGCAACGACAATGCAGACGATATAAAAATTGAGGAATCAAAAATTTATCGACTTAATCCGAACGGAATGTAAAATATTTTTAACGGTTCAAAGATGAACGCGACGTCGTTCGATAACATTCCAAAGAACGTTTCGTAATTTTTCCAATAACGTCTCGCTATCGAACGCAGATTGACTTCTTGCGCTGGAATGACGTGCCAAGAATCTTTTGTTCCAAAATTGTAATGATTCCTCAGTTTTGAGTATGTTTAAGTGAAATAGGCAAAACAAGTAATAACTTCTCAATAATTTTTATCCAGTGACATCATACCGACGAGTTCAAAAAGAAAGCCGCGAATTATTTTATACGGTTCTGGTCACTCGTTATGGTCCGCAATCAGTTGCCAGCGCAACTGGAGTTACAAGTGCGTCAATATTTTTCCAACTGTTGAATTGTTACATTTCTTGGAGATTGTCGCTTGTTGTTAGGAATTGTCATGTGTTGTATCGTTTGTTCTCCCGAAGCTAAGTGAATCAGCATTCTTTTGACAGCATCGTGCACGTAACGACAAAATTGGACGAACATTTTCAAGAAGACGGGGAAAGGTAAAGGTACTCACTCGGATGATCCGGCTCGGTGTTGTTCGCATCTTCTTGCATAGACGTAGTTTTTTTCGACTGTGCGTTGGCAAAGGTCGATAGCTCGATGCACGTCACTGCGATCAATATCCACAGCATGCTGATGAGCGTCTCTTGACAATTTCACCCTCGAACCATCCTAACGACGTTCACGTCTTGTACTCCGAGCGAGGCCCCCGGGATCTCAGACACTCTCGTCTATCAACAGAACAGGGCACAGTTACCTAATCGTATTGATCGTCGAATCGTTTGTTCGATCTTTTCGCAACACTCGCGACTAATTGCAAGGCTATAGTTATATGCGTTGGAACTGTTGGTAAATCGTCCCTCCATTTACGAGGTAAATTATAACCCTGTTACGCGGTAATTCTTTCTCAATTTACGCGTAATTCAGGAAATACATTGGAGACTTGGCAAACGATAAGTTCGAGAAAATTAACATTAACAATGAAAATGATGTCGAATTTCGAAATATTTCAAGCAATGGGTACGAGAATTTGACGAGTTTATGACAATCAAAGTTGTTTCGAATTACGATAGCGATAGGGACATCGAATAAAATTTACTTTTGTTTTCTGAAATGTCATTATTATTATTTCCTTTTAAATATGTATTTCTATAACTTGTATCAGTTTTTCTTTCCAATATTTTGTTTTCTTTGACAGATTCTGTGCGATTTTCATTCGCGCGAAACGAATTCACGTGGATACCCCGCGTAAATGGAGGGACAGTTTATGAGACACCTAAATTTCATTAGTAGTGTTGATGAGATACTAGTTTGGAATCGGACATTCGTTAACAAGATGTAGTTTCAATCTTGTTAAATCAAACTGAATATGATCAATGTCAGACACATGCGTGCAATGTGGTGTAATATATTCATCATCCATGTGGCTATTCACGAAAGTATTCAACCACTTTTCATTGACATATTACGTATGTTGTTATTAGCACTGGCGCGATAATATTGAGTCAAATATAAAATAAAATAAATCTGTAAATACAATAGAAGTTGCAAGATATTTAACAGTTAGATATATTTCATACACATAAAAGAAATCACACTTGTGTAGATGTAATCTGTTTATTCGACCGAGTCACCTTTAACATTCATTACGATTGTATCGTGCTGCATATTATTGAATACACGTTTCCGATAAATTTCTTGTAATTTCCGTCTACATTTTCAGATTGGTTTCAAATTGTACCAGTGTAATTGTAATAATCGTCTCTCGTTACATTGTTAACGAAATTACAAAATGTTTCATATAACGCACAAAATATCAATAAACGATATTCAGTACACATTTACCACAATACGCGAATACTTTTCACAGGAAGGAAGTTTGATTTGATTTCATTTAAATTGCATTCAAAAGTCGGATCAATCGAAAAGTCATTGTTAGTCACGGAACGGATGAGATATCTCGAATTTCCCATGTATCGGTCAGTTATGCAATACAAGTAATGCAATGACGTATGGTAATTTGAATTAATTTTTATCGTTTAAATATGAATAGTGGCAAAGCAGTCAACGATATTATAATATTTACAGACAGTTAATAATGAAAATATGTATATTTGCGAGGACGACTATGACTTTGAAAATTTGCATTACTCGCTACATTTGCAAACTTTGTGCGATTCCACTTTTCACTTGCTTGAACATTGTGCTAATTGAAGCATCGTGTCTTAAACAATTTTTATGATCGATGATTTAGATTGAAAGGAAGAATGTATAATTTTAAAACATTTGCTGGAAATAAACGTTCAACGCGACAAGAATTTTCAATTACCAACAGAATGTAGATAATTTAAAAATAACTTTGAAATAATTTAACAAGTTAGTACAATATATTGAGAATTTGATGATTTTAAATTTAAATAGCTCTTAAGTTTAAGTAGTTTTTAAATTTAAGTAGATTTTAAAATAGTTCGAAAATATTTTACGCAGAAATAGCGTATCCCACTGGGTATAGTTGCAGCAATAAAGTGTCTGGGCAATGTGTTAACGGCGCGAGTTTCATCAAGATGTAAACCACGAGGGAGGCGACGGGGGGGGGGAGGGGTGGAGCGAAAGCAAGGAGAGATCAAAAGTACCTCTGGAATTAATAACAACACGGTTGCCAGCGTTTCGGTGAAAATCGAATTATTGCGAATCGTCGAGGAGAGGAGGAACCGTGGAAGAAGGAAGGGAAGGCCGAATTCAATTTCTTCCGGTTGGTTTAGCACGCGACTGCTGCTCGTCATCGACTCGTTGCTAGATTTAATCGAAGATTCGTCCCTGTTCGACATCTTCTTCCCAGTCATTATGTAACCCAACTGCGCGCTGACCGTGTTTCCTCGACAAACGAGCGAACAGAACGTTCCGCGTTGGACGGTTTCTCGACACTTTCTCGATCGCTTGAAATCGTAGCAGCGACTCGCACGTTAGCTTGCTCCTTTCTCTCGAGCCCGAGAAAATTGCAAACAAAGTGCCGTTTTTTTCCCCCTCGACGTTTGTCACTCTCCGCGATCGAATAACAGCGTGTTCGTTCAACGCGAACGAAATTTACACGATGAATTTTTCGAAAATATCGCGTTACAACAAGCGCGTGTATTTTTCATTTTACAGCATTATCTGGGTTATTTGAAGTCTTTGTTACCGACGGTGTTCGTTTGATTTCAAAGTTCAGGCAGCTAAACAGAAATTACTAAAATTAACATGTTGATTGTCGTGGGATGTATTTTAAACACGAAGAAATTATTATGCAGTAACTTTAAACGAATTAATTTTTTTTCGAAAATAAAAGTGTTACGTCAGCATCGTCTAGTTGTACTGTTTTGTCGATGATAAAAATTCCTGAACCGAATAATTTAATTCGGATGATTGCAATTTTTGTCATGAAACCGAGAATTTTTTAACTGTCAATTGGTATCGTTCTGTCGCAGATCTCGGCATAAATAATTTCATTTTATATTTCGTTCTACCAACTTCTGTTTCGTGTTTTTTTTTTTCTTTTTTTGCGACAAAGGCCATCAGATACAAATAAATCCGAACCTAAATTCTAAACCATCGCAATTACCTATAATCCACTTACACCAGTCGATAGTTTGACGTATACTTGAATTAGGTTAATTGCCAAATTGATACGAGTGAACAATCGTCAGAATGTTCGACGGGCGCGGGGGATATGCACGTGAAAAATTGTGGAATGAAAATTTGTCGCGAGACACTCGTGCTTCAGAGGAAATTGAATTTCGAAATTTATCAAGTACACGCGTGCGTCGCGTGTATCGTGGGAATTTTTAACGAAACGCGTTCAAAGTTTGTTTCCTTGAAAACAAAGCCCCCAAATGGGAAAATGTTATTTTGCAATTTATGCAGATTATTCTCGTGTCGATTGCTCGCTTCTCTGCAGCCACGAACTTGCTCTCGGTATTTTTTAACAACTCTTTTTCACTCGCTCGCCAACTTACGTGACTAGTAATCGTACGAGTAACAATAAAACAAACAAAACCATCGATAAGAGAAAAACTTTCGTACCGAATTTTTCTCAGAAACGAAGCCTTAAACTCCTTTTCTCCTGTTTTATTTATGCATCCCCGATAGAATCGCCATGAGAATAACTTGATCGTCGAAATTTACTCTTCCTTAGTCAGTTCGCTCGGAGAAAGCTCAGGAAAATTATTGCCTTGCGATTCTTTTTGGCGAAAGGATCAGATCCAAGATGAATCGTTTACAAAGATTGCTTTTAGATTAATTGCCTCACGAGTTTTCGTACACACAGAGAGAAAGAGAGAGTTATTGAGCTCAACGACGCGGATCGAGATTTAAAGCTACGTACACACGCAAACATATTCGCAAGCAAATAGATCGTGATCCTCGTTCAAGGATTCCCAGGACACTCGAGTTTATGATTTACGAAGCGATAGTTTCAATCGTGGCACGCGCGCGTTCCGCAGCGAGAAACGAGAAACGAGCCGGCGCCGGGTTCGAATTCGATTTCCGTGATCGGCATTATCGGTGCGCAGCCGTTGCTGTTGCTGTTTGCCCGACATTACGGAACACGTTCACTGTTCTACGACACTTAGTAAGTACTTTTTACTTCGTTCGCCCTTTCCATCCGGGAAACATGCCACGGCGTGTGAAACCTGCGAGAAGAGGGAAGCGAAGCGTTCGCTCGTCACCAAACGGAGTAAGAGGGAGGAGGAGGAGGAGGAGTTGTCTTTCTCATGTGTTCCACATCGGGCACACGGAACTTGCTTCTCTCAATTTCCGCGCTGAACTATCGCACGCCAGATACGTGACTCGAGGATCTGTCCGCTGAGGAAATGCATGTTCGACAAAATAGGGTGACTTTATCGTCCACTTGATTCGCGTTACGATCCCAACTCTCGAAGCTTCGAACTTCCGTCGAGAGAACACAACGAGGCTGTATTTCTTTTTCCATGGGAACTCGCGCGAGTCCCGGGGATGTAGGTAAGCTGGGTCGAGGAATAATTCACGCCGGGTTAATCGAAAAACGATTCCCCCCGTTCGCGCGAGTTCCGTGGGAATTCGTAAATTTCCTCCTAGCCAATGAAGGACGCGAATAGAGGGTAGCTGGTGGAGGGGTTGGAACGCACAGAGACATTAGGCGACTGGCTGTATATTGTCGCGGAATATCGTTCGATAGATAACGGCGGGGACACACTTTGCCCAGTCTTTTCGGGGCTGTTAAATGGCCGTTAGCCAGAGTTGAATGGAGGCACCCTCGGATTTCTAAAGGTTCATCGGCGCGGCGTCAAAGGGCGACAATTATCCTGGGCGACGTGTCTTAATTTTTCAAGCCGAGGGGGAAACACCTGCCTCGGTTTAGGCAGCAGCGAACCGAGTGACGGAACTTGTCTTTAACCACTTGCGCTGTATTGCGGACCGTAACGAGTGACGATAATTCGTCCGCTTTCTGTTTTCCTTCGAACACGTCGGTACGATGCCACTGGATGGAAATTATCGCGACGTGACAAATTCATCATTTAATATTAAATATACTTAAAACTGAAGGAAAAGTTGCCGACCTACGTGGCACGTCATTAACAGCGCAAGAGGAAATCCCGCGGGCAGACGTTCCCCTTTGCCCCTTTTTCGGCTGACGCGTAAACGGAGGAAATTTCGCGGAGGCTGGGAAATTAACCCAGTTGGAAAGAATCGTCGATGCTCGTCGGGAAGAGCGCCTCCGAACGTTAAGGGGGATTCTGCGTGGGTGTTATTCCTAAGCAACTCTCGGTCGGTCGTTGCCGACTGGCAGGATCCCGCGAGCCATTATAAATTATAATGGCGAGCATTCGTTTCCTCGAGCACGCGCGTATAGGTGCAGGTAGTTGTACGTACCGCGTTTTTCCACGGGGTGAACTTTGGTTGCGCGGCAGGGGGCGGGGGGGGGACAGGTTGCCCGTGCGGGGGTGCGGCATATTTCCGAAGTTTGGAATAGGCAGTTACTTGTACTTTCGTTCATCAAGCGCACTCTATTCTCCAAGTTTGCCACCGTAAAGCCATTCCCGAAGAGACCCCCTCCCTCTCGTTTTAAGAGTTGAAGTTCCAACCCCCCTCCCCTCGTGCAATTTTCCGCGTCGTTCCCGGCACGCTGTGACACTCGCGTCGCGTCGCGAGAACGCTCGTTCGACCCCGAAACTTGCTTTATTAATACTTTTACTCGGGCAGTGGCGAACTTCGGCGAAACCTCAGCTTCGACTCGCGGTAAACAAAAAAGGGAAAAATTAGTTTCAATTTTCCCACCGCCGGGCGTTTCGATGAAAAGAAAACTGTCGCCGCGAACGGGGTGGATGCGTTACGTAACGACGTAACGACGTGTCATTAACGGGGAGAGAGATCGTCGAGTAGGGATTACGATAAACAGACGGGGATGGCAGAGAAATCGGTAGTCCGAGCAAGTGTGCACGATGATTATTGTCGCTGGCCGCATCGCAACGGCTGAAGCGTATCATTTTTTTTTTTTTTTTAATCGACCAGCCGACGAATCTCGAAAAACGACTGTGCAAACGTTCGTCGTGGAACCACCGTCGGTGCGCGATCGGCGCGAACGAAAAATAGAAATAAAATTCGAGCAAGCGTAATTCGCGATATCGTTTCTGTCGCGCTCCCGTTGACAAGGATCCAGCGCGCCCGTTGATAAATGCTCGGACAATTCGTCGACATTTCGAAAAAAAAAAAAAAAAAAAAAAATAGAAAAAAGAATCGGATTGCCTCCGACGACCGAAAATTCCAGGGATCCGAAAATTATCGGGAGTTTCGTAGCTTCGATTTTGATTGACTGTGTGTAATCCCTTGAACTTCCGATGCCGGGATATCCTGCCTGGAACGCGCGCGTGTTCGTTCAACCCCGATAGTGGAGATTTGGCGATCGATGGTTGATCATCGAAGGACGAATATTGCAAAAGTTAACGATGTGAACGGGCGAACGTTGTTTAACGGACGACGGTTTTAAATCGTGGAGAGGATTGACAGAGTGAATCTCTATGAATCCAGCGTTTGTCGACGGAGACGTTTACACTCATCGTGTTCGACTATTTACACGAAGTATTAAATTAACGTAGTTATGTCGCAAAGATTGACAATACAAGAGGTACGCTGTGCCTTATTTTACACTGTATTTTCATCTAAACGGAGCAACGAAGAACGAACTTGCGTTTGAACGCAGTATTTGCCATGTCACAGCTCGACTACTTACAAATACTATGGCGGTTGTTGAAGAACGAATTACAATGCCAGAGAAACCGACTGTAGTTTCAAATGACATGCACAGAGGATTGCGAGTGCTCGGTTACACGAATACACTCGAATATTGACAACTATTCGCAAGCATGTAATGTTACAAAGCCGAACGTCAGAAAAGAAAGAACGAGCGCGAAACGCAGCGTTCGTCGCGTCGAGCAAATCCCAAATTCAAGTATTCACGAGTACTCGTGGATTCGTTGAAGAAGAACGAGAATCGTGTTGCAAAAACCAACGACGCAAAAGTATAGAGCGTAATTTGAGACGACACTCAGGAGAGGATTAACGAAGCAACGAGGACCAGCAGGTCCCTCGTACGAAGCCAACGTTCGCGTCTCGTTGCATTTGCTCGAGTGCTTGCAAGCACTCGTCAATTAGTTTTCCTCGACTTCACAGCCGAAAGAGAAGATTGCAAAAACGTACGTTGAATCTTCGCATTGTACGTGCATATTTAATCGTCCGTTTCCGCTTTGATCGGACTGAATAACGAAGCTCCGGCTGTTTGATCGGACGACGGTCGTAGCCAGCGGCAGGAATCCGCCGGTGTAATGCGAAATACGGGTCAGCGGGCGCGTTATCGTGAATCTTGCTCGTTTACCTCGTCGATTTTGCTAAACATCTCTGCGATGGAATCGATACGTTATCTGGCAATGGAATTTGTAATATAAGCTACGGATTGGTGGCCGCGGGGCGAATTCACCGTGAATTCGCCAAACCGTAAACTCCCGACGTTTCCACGTTGAGGAAATTCTCAGCGTGGTGGAAAGAGAGAGAGAGGGAGAGAGAGAGAGGGAGGGAGAGAGAGAGACGAACACACGGCGGGAGAGGAAAATGCCTCGAAGAAATCTGTACGTCAGCTTACCCGGATCACCGGCGATAATCCTTTCGACTTTCCTTCGCTCCAGACGCGCCGAGTCGTCCGTTATTTATATTCCGAGCGTCGCACCGCTGTTTGCACACTTCTCACAACATCGTCCTGGAGAGATTCTCCCCCGCGGCGGTGGTGGTGGTGGTGGTGGTGTTGAAGGTGAATTCAAGTCCTGGGACGAGGCGCGCCGCGAACACGTGCTGCTACTATCTCCTGTCATCGGTTGTCCGATGGCCACTCGTGCGTTACTCGCGCGTTACTCAGTCACTCCAAACTCCAAACATCGGCATCTCTGTTCCGTCGCGCTTCCGTTCTCGAGTTCCTGTCGCACTCTCGCCCGCTACTTCCATCGATCCTTCGGATCGTCGGCCGCAAGCAACTTCGCCTCGTCGGCGATCCACCAGCCGCGGCTAGAGAGAGAACTTCTTCACCACCGAGTGTCAACCAACGGCCGACATCGCCGACAGCGATGTTCACTCGACACGAGCGATCGACGTCATACCTCTGTCGGGACCAACCGATCACCGTGTGTTCCGCGAGGAGAGGAGGAAACGCGCGAAGAAAAAAAAAAAAAAAAGAAAAAAGAAAGACGAGATCGCGACAGTCGCGACAAGTTTCGGGTATCCCCCCCCCAAGGCCACTTGGGTCTCGTCGTCGCGGTCGTCTTCGATAAAGTCGAAGAGGATCGATCGAGGAGACCGCCGCAGAAGCCTCCCTCGCGATGAACGAAGCGCGCGTCTCGGGCTCCGCGATGACACTGGATGCTGCCAATGAGAGCTTTCGCGCACGGATACCATTCTCGTTCCAACCTGCGCCCCAAACTCACCCTACCGCCGGCTCTCGCTCGCCATTCTCCTGCCCCCGTGCCCCACCGCCTCCTCAACCCTCTCCCACCCCCTCGCCCCTCGCGCGGAAAGTCTCCAGCGTACGTCCAGACCCCCTGTACCCACACAACCCACTTTTCCAACACCCCCGCTTCGTGCAAGCTCGATAATCTTCGTGCGAGCTCGCAAGAGTCAGAGAGAGGGAGTGGAGAGACTGGACGTACGTAGTGGGGCTGAGGGGTGGTGTACAGCCAAGACGCGAGGAGATTGGGAAAACGTGCTTCTCCATTCACCGATCTCCGGGCAAGAACAGTCGAAAAAGCGCGCGATGCACGGCAAACTCAAGATTAATGAGTCCGAGGCTCGATACTACCGGCTCTTTTTCCCGCCGGTAATTAACCCGATATTGATTGCGTCGCGTTGATCGGAATTAATGGGGCCGCGAGTTAGAAACCGGGTAGGAAGTTTCTTTTTCGAGCCAAGGAGAAGGAGGGAGGGCGTGTTTGCGTGGTTAAACGTGTAAATTTGTCAAACGGTCGGGGGGAGGGGAGGGGGGATTGCTCGCGATGCCTTTGAACCGCCGAAGGCAGGCGATTACATCTCGTTATGCCGATCGATTAGTCTCGTCTGGTCTGTACCTCGTTTCTGCCTTGTCGTCGCGGATATCGCGATGTAATTTCATCGATTGAATCGGAGGTATACCAGGGGGTTGTTTCTGGCATCGGGATGATTCCACTTGGACTTTTTGAGTAAAAATTGATCGCTCGTAGTTGACTGATTTTTAGAGCGGGAATTGCTAATTGATCCGGAAAAGTTGTTCCATCTGCGCGGAGATAAGTTGGAAAGTGTGGAACGCGAAATTTTCAGATCGTTTAAGATCTCTTTTCCAAGGAAATGTACTCGGAGCTCGTTCAGTTAAGAACTGGTTTAGCCGACGCGCATTTGATAAATTTTTAAACTTAATTTTCCCGAGAACGGAGCGCCCTGCGAAAAGATCGCATTGTGCACTGCCGACTTATTTTCACAGATGGAATAATTTACTCTTGATCAGTCCGAGATTAACTAAACTGGTTTGAGCCTTCAACGAAATTATTCTAGTCCCTCCGTCACGATTTATTTTTTCCTGCTTGTTGATAAAACGTATAAACGGATTGCACAGTGGAGTTTGTATGAGAAGGTAAAATTTTTTTTAAAAGAATGCCTACGACGAAGAAAAATTGACAAACGATCGTCGAAATTACGTAGACGAAGCACATTTTTTAGATTGTGTACATTTCTAAAAATACACGTTATCTATCTTGCAAAGCGGAAGAGCCTCCTCCAAATTGTCACTAGTGAAAAGTAAACGTAGAACAACCATGCTGGGGAAACTATGCTGAATCATTAAACTGAAAATGATACACTGATGGACAAATTTCTCAAAAGATGAAGACGCTGATCTTAGACCTTCACCTCACACGTTGCGATACCACTTTCAAAGTAAACGCACAAAATGTTAAGTTCACGTGATAACAGAAAAGCTAGAGAAAGAAATGCAAATGTAAATCGAATAAAATTGCAAGATTCACAACAGAATACGAAAAGTGTACTGGCAAAAGAATATCTTCGGTAACGTCGTTATCGTGCTATCGGTATATAGTCACTTTGATATCAAATCAGGAACAAAATTCCTCAACGCAACGATAAATAATTTGCATTTCATTCGTGACGTGGATAACCATTATGTGTGTGTTTGACCATTACGCGAAACTTTGCAATAAAAGTTTCGCATGAAAAGCCGGAGGGGGATTCACCGAAATGATTATTGGCTTGAGGGTCCTCCCCGAGGATCGTATCCGCCGCTGCCCGTAATAAATCGAATTAAAAGTATAATACGCGGACAAATTGCGTCTAATAATCAGCCAATGCAAATAGCTTTGTACGGACGGCGGGGGGAGGTTTAATTCGTCACGAGAACGGGGCAACGTTTTATTGCCAACATTTTTCGCCAGCCGAATTAGCGGTGTAATTGCACGGTGCGTAGAACGTAACGTGATGTTAATCCATTACATTGGCCGCGGAACGCGAGAACACCCCGCTAATAAGCTTTAAAAATGTTGTCGGGTTTTGGAAACGAATATCGCGCACGCCGGCTGGATTTGCCTCGTTATGTTGAAAGAGGGAAACATTTTCAGCATCGTTCGCGAGCGTCGATATACCAGCGTGCTAATAAATGCGCGGGAATCACCATAAACGAGCAATCGGTGCATTAAGCTCGGCCGCGTTCTATAAGGGAATCGCCGCCGGGGCTGAACGCGTAGATTTCGCGCTGGTCGCGCAGAAATTAGAAAGTAACGGCTAGTTAACGGCTCGTTGGCGACGAAACAGTAATCGTAGCTTCCGTTGTTCCTTCTCTCTGTTTTGTCGTAGAATTGTTGCAATTGTTCCTGGTCAGCGTGCACCAGGATAATTATTTGCAACATAATCGACGTAGCTATCGTCGTGTTATCGTTGTAAAAAGATTGTGACAATTTTGGATCGAATCACATAGTCTTGAAATTTTTGTTGCGCGCGATTTAAAAGTAGAAAGTGCAGTTTCAGCAATCTGAGATTAATTATGTGTATGTAGTCATTGTGGCACGACGATTCTTATGCGTCACGATTTTCTTTTCTTATTTTTATTTATTTATTATTACATTTAGTAACAATAACTGACACGCATCGAAAGTTCTATTTCTCTGGTCTGAAGGGATGTCAGAGGTTGAAATCTGTAGGAAACTTTCAGCACGGTACAAGGAAAATATTCTTCCTGAATCTGGTGTGTGTACGAGTGGATTGATAAGTTTAAAAGTAGCGATGCACGCGTGTTTCGTAGGAGAAAATATTTTTGTCAGGGGTTGTGCAGAGAAGCTTGTCCCAAAATGGACGACCAAATACACTGACAAGCAATGGGACCAATATTGAAGAGTAATATTTTTCTATCTTTCTTCTCAATCGATTCACGTTCTCAAATTCTATTTTCTAATTTTAATTTTTTATCTCGTCTAGATTGAATTTTGCTTAATTTAAAAGAATGCTATTAAAAATCTTATATTGTAGATAATTATTGAATCAGCCTCCGTGTTCTTTCCAAAGATTCGCAGTTGACGAAAGTAATGTCCATCGGAGCTGTTAATATTTGTCACCAATGAATATAGAGATGTCTACTTACTCCGCCACGGTGGTAAGTTTACCGACGAGTTTTCCAACTTAACGGATTCAAAACTCCGGTCACGATTTTGAAATAAACCGATCCCGCAGCGTGATTCGCGCAGTTTCAATGTCCACCGGATCAACGAGGAAAGTTCATTCAACCACTCGACATCGCGTCCCGTAAATATCATCGTAATATATCTCTGAACTCGTTTGAAAATTGCATTTCTAAACGTTTTGTTGGCGCGATGCTATTCGTTGCTATTCGTTGATAAAGAGATTTCGTTGAACGAGATTCGACGTCCATTCGATCGGAAATTATAGATATCCTTTTCATTCTCCTGGATGCATGATAATTGCGAGAGCATGTGGCGATAGTCGATACTAAAACACTTTGCTCGAGTTCGTACAACTCGGCCTCATTTATTCATTTATCGGTGTTCAGAAAGGAAATTTGACGTTTATTTGAATTTTCTAACTTGTTGTTGCCAAGGACTTGTTGTTTGTTAAGAAATTACTTTAAAAAAAATGTTAATCTCATTCAGTGGAGTGTAGGTACGCAATTAGGTTTCTTACGATTTTGTTTATCATTTTGATTAAAATCTGTGCCGCTGGTATTTAATGCGACTCACGAGTAGCGTGGATTGTTGCATCGTAATACTGTACTGCATAAACGCATTAATTTCAAGTAGTTAAACAACTCTTGGTGTTGTATTGTTAAGACGAGAAATTCGTAGAATTCCATTCTGAAATACCGAAATTAATGCACAACGTTACAATACAACGATCTCTATTCTGTTTGTGAAATCGGGGATTGGGTTCCGTTGCGTAAATATATATAACAAAAATTTAACAGAAACGTACACTCTGCTCGGAAGTTTGGATCGCTCTCTGCTTTCTAGATGAAACAAATCTTTTCCAAGAAACACATTTGTCGGAGGTGTTGTTACAAGTTTAATTTCTAGATGTAGTTGATTAGAGCTTCAGTATTTTGAAATATTGATATCCTAAATAAGAAAATTACTATTCCTCTTGAAATCCTAACGTGCTCTAAACATTTCGCTATTAATGTATACATGGCATAGTGTTAATTCAGACGTGAGAAACATTTGAAAAATTCTATGTGCTATGGAAAATATCAGCATTATTCGTACATAATAGTATAAAATTAGAATAGAAATTAAAGAAATATTATTATATTATTATAGTGTCAATTTTTTTTTAATATGTCTCATTGTTAGTGAGGATTGTAGATGTCGTAGCTTCTAATGGAGTAGTAATAATTTCAGAATTGGAGAATTTAGAAGCAGAGTGCATCATTTGCAATTAGAAATCATTTCTGTCGTGCCTTTCGTTGACAAAATAGTTGGATCATTATGTCATAATAGTTATATTGCAACTAATGTGATGATGATCGAATTGTTGATTGATGGTTGTGCAAAAAGTGGGGTGGCATCTGTGGAAAATTACAGAAAAAGCATAGAATGCGAAAATATATAAAATATCTAAACTAGAGTGTTACGATAAAACAAATTTCTATTTAGATTTCACATCTTCAGTTACGTTGCAAGAAATTTGAAAAGAAATCATGGGAACTAATCAGGAAAATTGATTTTAATAGCAAGCGACTTACATCGAGATGGATAATTTTGAGTGGAAGAGGATCGACGAGTCCTGTGACTTTCAAGAGTTTTCGAATGCGTAGCGAAACGATAGCTGCGAATAATTCTGATTTCGAATCGACACTGTGAATACCCGCTTTAAACGCAGTAAATCTGAAGAATTTATGCTGCACTATTTCAAACACGAGTTCGCATTTATCGCACGTGAGGGACCGAATAACCGAAGCATATCGTAGCCGTGGTCTAACTAAACTGCAGTACAGTGAAAACAGCTTGCGAATTTGTAAAATTGAAGAAGAAAGACGCGCGCGCAAGAGGGCGGACGAATTTTATTAAAATACCGCGGACGAATATTAAAACGGATGAGAACGAATAAATTTGTTAAAAGTGTTACGACGCAAAGGAAGACTTTCCACAGCGAAAGGAGTTACCGGGAAAGGAAATAAAACGAGAAGAAGAAAACGAAAGAGACGAGAGCCAAAGAGTGCCGAAAAAGGAAGCGTGCTTCGAAACGAGTTCCATGCTATTTATCGTAACACGCGGAAGATCACGTCGACGGTATTATGATCGCATGGTAAAATAGTTTGCGTCAGATTCTGTGCAATTCGCGACACTTGCACCTCTAATGTGTCATTATAAATATTTGGACGTTTTATGCACACTGGTGGTGAAAACTGACAAGAAAGTGAAATCACATGATAATTTAATGCAGGCGTATATTTTGCAGATGTTGTTAAATTATCCAGAGAATCAGATTATCTAGAAGATGGGGGATTATTTTACTTACACAATTTTCTACTAAATGTATATATTTTCTCCCAAATTCTACCAATGTAACTGCAATATAATCGTCTCTTTCTGCGTTCTAACGAAATTTTATGCAACATAAAATCGTTCGCACAGAAATCGATTGTACACGAAGATTTCAAAAGAAACATCTACATACTTGCAGCAAATAAATATTTCCTTCGCCGTGCCATTTATTCAAATTGTAACTAATCGTATTTCAAGATCAAAGTTACAGTTGTAACATGCTTGTTACAAGGAAAAAAAAATGAAAAAAGGAAACGTAGAAGGGGAATTTGCTCCGCGCTCCTTTGAACGGGAACAGGACATGCATAAAATTTCTTTCACGGCAAAGCGTTCGAATAATTTTCGCACGGCGAGTCGCATGTACGCTCCGCAACGTTCTCTCGATCATCGAGAGCGTTAGGATTTTAACGATCGAGCAAATTCACGTGAAATTCGTTTGATCGAAACCGACAAAAAACCCCCAGCCCCCGCGGGGCCGCGCGGATATTTGCATTAAATCAAAGTGATAATCCCCCGCGTTGCGTTCCGCGCCCGGGGCAAATTTATGCGGAATCGAAGGCGTTGCATACGCTTCGAACGTTTGAAATTTCGGAGAAAAGAAGAAATTCGCGGAAAGCGGCGGAGGAAATGTTCGCCGGCGTGTGGCCCTCGCGAGGCGAGAATTCCCGCGCTGGTAATGCGCCGCGCATTTGCAATTTTCAAGGCGATGGAGGAAGAAGAAGAAGAAGAAGAAGAAGAAGGAAAAAAAATATATATCCCGGCATAGAATTATCCGGGGGTTATAAATATTTTCAGGGGACGCGGGTGACGCGCGAGCGCATTCACGTCGTCGGCTGTGCGCGTCGTTTGTCGAAAGAAACGAAAGAAACGGTGAGGAAATTTCGGCGAGGAAGAACGTATCGATGTCGTGGGATGGGGATCTGTGTCGCGTCGCAGAAGTAAAATCTCTCGTTTTTGCTCTCGCACTTTGGTTGCCGCGTCGTTCGACTTTTTGCCATGGGTGTTGTTGGATCGTCGCGCGTGAAGTAATTCGATTTCACACGAGCGAGATGTACATTCATCGTTTCGAATTTAGCGGCTGGAAAAGTGGCATTAAAGTTGTATAACAATTTATCGGACGTTGATTTCAAGCTTGAAGCTAATCGAAACATTAACAATACGATCGGACAGTGGTAAAAAGTTTTGATTCCAGGTGGGAGAAATTGTCGAACAGTTTGTAATTTCGCGACATTCAAAAATTAGTTTAAAAGTTACTATTTAAAATGCACGTCAAGATATATTTCTTTTTTTTTTTTTTTTTTTTTGTCATCGAAGAGTCGAAGATGAGAATTATGACGAGAAATTTGCTTTTAAAAAGCAAAGGATGTCGAGATAACTAAATTATTTAAATAATATTGTTAACTTTTAATTGTTAAATATTAAATATTATTTATATACGTTAATATTGTTTATATAGTTAAATATTGTTATTGCCTGGAATTGTAAGCTAATCATTATATAACATATTGCAGTTCTAGATTAGTTACGAATGGATTGAAAAAAAAAATAAGTAAAGAAATAAAAATAATAAGATATCATTCTTAGAATTATTTGCTTCAACAATGTGTGTCAATATACTCTTCGAATTAGTTTCGAAATAACTGAGAAGTATTAGTTTCGTCTGTAGCTAGAATAAAAATTTTTACCATCGTGGATCGATGGTTTAATAATAAGGAGGTAAATTTTCAAAACGAATCACGTGATAACGCAACACATGCATCAACCTAATGCATTAATACCTACGTGTCTTCGTTCGACGGACGAATCTGTATAATCTGCATAATGAACGAACGAAATTACGATTAAATCGTTCAATCATTCGCTTATGAAATAACCTAATAGAAACGTAATACGTGTCTTCGTTAAATCGACAAGTCTGTCCATAATAAACGAACGAAATTACGATTAAGCCGGCGTTGGGATTCAGCAGGATGACTGATAATTCAATGATAATTTGTTTAACTATAAATATTTTATTTTGGATTCCCGTCCGGAGCGAAGTTAATATTCGTATGTATCTAATTTTAATATTTCGTAATAAACTCATTTTTGCTAATTTTGGTCACTCGTCAATTGACGAGCTTATTTATTGATTACAATATATACAGGTAGCGGAAGTGCGTTTATATGAACCTGTATAGGAATTCACTGATTGTTCACTATACCAGTGATGTTTCGTTCAGTCAGTAATAGTTCGTTTCAATCAAGTATCGAATAAAATTTGGTTGAAATGAATGGAGTTCGTGTAAACGGAGTGCTACTTTATTGTAGCGTAAATCATCAATTGACGAGTGAAGTAACTCCAAAAATTAGGAGAAACTAGGAGTTTATTACAGAAAGTTTCATTACCAATTTAACATATTGTTTAACGTATATCTTGTTTTCATGTTTCGTACATCTTGTACGCTACTAAAAGATAAGAATTTTTACGTTGTAAGCAAACAATGGCACCTGATTGCCTGTTAGTTTACTATTAAAGGGAAGCTTTTCTCTCAAGTTATGCTGTCACAATTGCGGGTTTTCATGCATTTTCCTATTTTTTTTGCACACGGGTAAGAATATGGATGCTCGCTAAATACTCTATTCTCGTTTCGTGTATTTTTGCGCATTGTGTATGCATGAAAATCCGCGATATAGTAATTGCCATTCTTTCGCTTCGTTACTTTACAATAGAGCTACACTAAAAATTTAATTTTCACAAAATTGGAAAGGAAGACCTGAATGAAATTGTCAACCGAGGGGGGTTCCCACGTTACTTTTTACGAACATTGCGCGCGTAAAACTTTCGTTTTAGAAGTGTCAGGTCGGCGTCGTCTGATGTGTACTTGCATATGTAAGTGAGCGCATAAGCACATACGCTCACGTATAATGTAGTATAGCGTAGCACAGTAGACCGATCAAGAGGATAAGATAACACACCGTTACCTCTACTGTCGTAACATATTCGTAGTTACGTGTAATTATGCGTGCGGCATTTGCCCGTGTATACTTGCGCGCGGAATATCGTCGGCGTCTTAGGAACACCCACGAGACAGATTCACATGCGCACGCACGATTGTTGCACGCCGTGTGGCTCAACGAATAAAGCACCTTGGCTTTATCGTTTCATGACTATGAAAGCACTTTTGCTCACGCTCGTCGTGTAGCCCGCTTATGGAAATAGAGAGACACCGAGGAGAGATTAAAAGTATGGCAAGGCGTGCCGGAACGCACGTAATTGGTTCTCGAATCTCGTTAGTTATAAACGTGTCTGTTCGTTGTAACGTAGATTGTGAAACGCACGCAATCAGAAGTATAATCGGTTTGAACAGTATGGTTGTCACTAGCGCGCAACGATTTAAAAAGAGGAGAGACGTAGTGCAAATTAAAAAGAGAAATTAGCGATGAAAATATTTTTTTTTGGGGGGGGGGAATGTTGCGCACGCTTTCTTATCCTGCTACTGTTGAATTTCTTGAACTGTTGAAATTTTAAATTCATAAAATATATGTATGAGACAAAATATATTTTAATCCTTGTGTATATAATCCCTTTTAATTTCAGTAGTTCAGTACATAGCTGCAGCGTCGAAGAACTTCTGTGTGAAAGTATTACGGGTATTCTCATATGCGTCACTGTCCCACTATTACAAGTGAAAGAAGACACTAGTAGTATTTTCCTTTCGTGCGTTACAGCATTCGCAAACGTTCGATTTTGTTCGACCGGGATATTCGTTCGTTTCGCAAGCACTCACCGTGTTGTCGTAATTAGAAACAAACGACGCAGGATGGATCGATGGAACGACAAATGTCTCATATTAGTTGGATTTTGACGGCGTACGTGGAATATTTTCTTGGGGGTGAAATCCATCTGAAAAGGGAGACGAGGTCCTCCTAAATTTACCCCGAAGCCGCCGACTTCGTAAACGTTTCCAAAGTCCTTCTCGTAAAGCGGAAAGCGATTGGAATCCGGAAGCAAGCGAGTAAAGCCAGCGAGTCGGAAACGCTCGATACGCGGCAGTCCACTTTTTCGGTTTGGAAAGAGGAAATGGAAGAAAAAGAGAGGGGGCGGCTGGCGGGGGGAGGGTTTGTGGGAGGGGAGAGGGTTTGTGAAGAAACGGGAGGGGAATTTTTGCGAAGCACGGAGCCCCAGGAGAAGGAGAAGGAGAGGGACTAACGCCCGGAAGCTTTCCAGAATCTATCGAACGCTTTCTCAACACCGTCACTGGCTTTGGTTCGCGTTGACAGTTTGCTGATAGCTATTACTTTTCATTGTCAGCCGGCCCGCGTTATTCCCCCGACCGCGGACACCGAATCCAAGGAAATCCTGAAATTCGATTCGAACCTGACAAGACATCCGCGCCGCGCGAGCGCAATTTTGCTAATTCGGGCGAAAATGCTCCGTCGAGTTTGGGAAAAGTAAAATCGTCGAGTTCATTCCGGAAGCTTTCGATTCGTACAAGTAGCAGACTGGATGTTCCGTGCGAATTCGTGTTTTCATCGACGCAGTTAACTGACAACTTCGCCAGCCCCAACTTGAAAGTTTTAATTTGAAAACATAATTCCTCAAACATTCCACGAGAATATTTAAACGCTTCTACTTTGCAAAATAGCCGCTTCTGTTTTCTCCTTTATCGCCTTGGACGTAATATCATAACAGAGTGTTGTGTGAATTTCTATTTTTCAAATGTCTTTGTGCATTATGTGTATGTTATGTTAGATTGTCCTGATATATTGCGTTATTATCTGTCAGTCGGCGTATATTTTGTTTAGATAGGTATCAAGTTGTTTGGAAAATCTGATGGCCCAAATAGGAGAGGAGTGAAATAATTAGAAAATTAATTTTCCTACGGTCAAGAGCAATCTAATGACACAGAAGTAAATGAACTTACAGCCAAAATGAAAATCTATTAAATATTATGTTCTGTAGTAATTATGATGATAAAATTTAAATTCACTACAAATAAATAATAACTCAATATTCAATTTTTTTAGTTTATACCAATATATTATCAATATAACAAAATACATAATAAATACCAAATAACGAAGATTATATAATAAAAGTTAGATAACGAATGAATGATTAATATTATGTTTGCAGTATATATAGGTTTCTATAAATATTTCCATGATAGTGATAACAAAATTACAAACAATTTTTAAATGTTCTACTGTTTATATTAAATACACATCTCGACGGAACGATTTAATGAACATAGTTGTCGTTGATCCAAATTCTTCAAAGCAGAGGTCGCTACAATTCTTTTCCATATGTCGCCATCTATTATGATAACAGTAATCTGTTCTCAAATATATTTTATATTCTTTTATTACTCTTGTCTCAAACATAATTCAGAAATCAAATTTTCCTCCGTCTGTCACATTAACTCTCGGATTATCGACGTTTCGTAATTGATCATTCTTGATCCAATCGCTATTTATGCATTTCCAATTCTACTAATTTCGATTGAAATCCATATAAAGACAGAAATCAGTATCTTCTCGGATCGTTCGTTTTCCATATCTACTCCGCGCCTATCATCAGTCCACGATCGGGGGAAACGCGAGAAATTCGACGGGACGATCGGCCCGATATTTCACGAAAGTAATATCGAACGATCCAGCGATTTCGTCGTTCGTTAGGATGCCGGCCAAGCGTGACTCGCACGTACGACTTGGGAGGGAACGCGACGCGCGGACGTGTAACGAGAAATCGAACGACAGATTGATTATCATAATACGGCGATTCGGGTGCGTCCGGACGCGTTTTTCACCGGAGAAGAAGTTGCTCGCTCGCGAGCGTTCCTGTATTATACATATCGATAAGCTCGGTAACTCGGTCGGCGGGCGACCATTAGCCGGTCCCGGGCACACAATTTTAAGACGGAAGTTAGGACGGAAGTTTCCCTATTGTACGGCGCGTTTATTCAAGTTTTATTGGTCGAGGCCCGCGAGGTTGGAAGAGGAGGAGGAGGAGGAGGAGGAGGAAGAGAGAAGAGAAATTTGATGGGAGGGAAGGAAATCACGGGGGACTCCGTAGGAGGTCCCGAAGGATTTTTCGCGGGATTATTGCGATCAATTACTGTCGTGCACGCCGATAACCTGGCCGCCGATGGCGACAGATGGATTTAAAGGCGGCGCGCACGGCGAACACGGAGAATGGTCGATACATTATCATAATGCCGCGATTCTCTCGGCATTCCGCGCCGCGTAAAACGCGAATTCGTGTGCAATCGAGCGGACTTTAATCCACCGTTGTATTTACGTACGGTTACTTGCCGTTGACCACTGCGATTCGAACGAACGAACGAACGAACGGGCAACCAATCATTTTAGGGATGTTGCTCGAACGATACGCGTCGAGTAATTTTAACCCCTCTGCACTCCACGCACAGACAATATTTGACGATGCGCAGTAGATGGTGAATAAATTCTATTTAATTAATTTAATATTCTGTTGCGTAATCAGTCAGTTGCACAATCGTTGTACGTTCTGTCGACAGATACATAATAGAAAGCGAGTTATTTGAAGATGGCAGTGTGACGATGAATTCTTTTTTTGTTTCGGATCGATGTAAAAGTAATTTAGATAGCGATTGTTTCGAGACGTCAAGCATTGACTCTGACGATAGATGACATTATTCTACAGAAAAATGCAGAGAAAATCCGAGTTTAGTAATTTCAGATGTAATGAGAAAGATGAAAGTAATATCGTTACATATACTGATAAATCCTTGAAGAACGGTTCAATTTTTCAGCTGGCTTTTTACAAAATACCTCGACTACGAGAGGTGAAGATTGAATATTTTTATTCATTTTACACGAACGGATTGATAGAGAACATTACACAGCAATACATATTATTAGTAAAAAATGCAATACACATTATTAATAAAAATATATATATATCTAATCATTCTACCTGAAGAAATTGGAACGACGTTACAGTTGCGGGAATGAAGGCTTTTATTGATGTTGTACTGAGTATGGAAACTATATGAAAAAAGAAACACCAAAAAAATCGAAGAAAAAGTTGGAGTCGAAAGGATTAGTCGCGCTTTCGAAGTAGGTATTGATCGTGTCGACGTCGGTGCTCTATTTATTTATTTATTGCCCCTTCAGATACAAAAATATAGTAATATACAAACAGACAGTAATAGAGTTAAAATACCGAGTTGAATCGAGGAAATGTTCATAGTATCTCGTTCGTGATAGAAAATCGTGGGAGTTGAATCAATGTGCTGCGATTAAAAGAACGCAGAGAGCACTCTGTGAAAAAATCGAGAGAGGAAACAGCAGAGATTCTACGAATCTGGATCTGAGTGTGTACACAAGATGGATTAAAAAAGTAGTCGAATGGGAACATTGGAGTTGATTAATTTTCGGGATTACCCAATACAATGCAAGTCGGGATTACCCAAGACGCCATTAATAAACTTTCTCAAGAAAAATAGCGCGGTTCGCGCTTGTTTGCCAAGCGAGAGCTCTTCAGAGTATGTTAAAGCGCTTCGCAATAGGATCATAATTATGATCGAGACGTGACAATTTTAATAGGTACCATTCCCACACATTCGATCATCGTCGTGTCGAAATTTTGGGACCATTCTCTTTTTATTAGATCTCTGTTCTCCTTGCTCGATATTATATCAATATAACGTCGAATGAAGAGTTGTTTGCTGTCTCGCGAAGGTATCGACGTTTTTGTTTATTGCCTAATGAAATTATCGATTTTTGTTCGATGCTCCAGAGTCGTTTTCTTCTGTTGCCAGTGGAGAACGCGAGAGAGAAGACATCGAGCGAAGGACTCGTGTGTAACGATTGGATCGGTACTGATGCTATTGATAATATTCAATCAATTTGATAGGAAAGACGGCAAGCATCGATACGTACCGAAATTTCGTGTATTTGGTACCATTTCGTCGATACCGAGCCGAAATTGTTTAATACGAGAAAATACTGATATTTGATTTGTACGATATTTGATACAAAAGGATCGGATAGTTCAAGTTCTCGGTATTTCGCGAAAGGGGAACGTTGAGCGAGGGAAGAAAATTTACCTACTAAGTTTTATTAGAATACGGTGTTTGGTTTTACTTTAATCAGGAAAATTTCATGAATATGGTAATGAAATTTACGGACAACGGTTCGTAAGCTTAATTAACGAAGGGTCGAAAATAAAAAGTTTCGCTGTTTCGAAGGTAATGATTTAAAAAACTGGACATTTTCCCCAACGAGATTGGAAAACGATTTAAAGCGAAATGCAATGAAAACGAACGAAATTTATTCGAGTACAGTTTCCTTTGTGAAAAAAGAAAAAGAAGAAAACATTCTTCCTATCGTTATATCCACTCTTTGTAACAGCTTAAGTTTTATCCTTGAAAGAAGCTTTTTCGTATAACAAGAAATAAAACATTTAAACAATGGCATTTAACTGAGACAATCCAAAGAAATCTTCGCAAAACACATTTAAAATTCATTTAACGTTGCATAATATTTTAACAGATTTAATGGAATAACTGTACATCGAGATCGACTCTGCTTTTTAACAATATTGCACTAAACGAGCGCACAATTAATCTCCAGCTGTCAAGAAATAAATTAATTACTTTCGTGAATTCATTTATTACAAAAATATCGTATACGATAGCAGAGGGATCAAATTAAATTGGAAAAATTAATGTTCGCAGCGTCATCATTGTTTATTCTTTCTTTCTTTCTTTTTTTTTTTCGCTTTTTAATTTATAGAGCTGATATCAGTATGGTTGTTTTTAACCTGTCGAAACAGCGTCAGTCACATCGACTGTACTTGCTAACGTGTGACGCAACGAGAACGTCGTTCATTTCATTTCCGCCAAGAATACGCGAGAAGAAATCTCGGTAGATTCGAAAAAAAGGAGAAATAGAGAAAGAAAGAAAGAAAGAAGTTTAAGCTGGTAAATCTTTTAAGCCTCTTAGGAAACACCTTTCTCCCCGGGACATTTGTTTTTTCATTCTTACGGATTGCTCGGGTCTAACGGGCCATGGAAAGCCGGGAAAGGAAACTGGAAAAACGTACGTACAGCCGCAACCACGCTCGTCTCATTAATAAACGCGTCTGTAAATATTTGCGCGGCGCTGCAAAGGGAATGCGCGCGGCGTGCCCGCGCCGCGAGCCTCGTCGATTCCATATATCATCTCGCCATGGAGAGATAAAGGGGAAACGCATTTGCGTTATTCGCCCGTGTCGTTGTCGCGCTGCAATTGTTTTCGATACGTTCGTTCTGTATTTTCTGCAACAGAAATTGCTACGAAGAACAAAGCGGATCTCAGGAGAAGGCTGTAACTTGCTCTCTTTATTTACAGAAGGCCTATAGTTTTTCGCGAATGAATGAATCGATAACCCGAAAAAATTGTCGGGTCAGTTTACCCGACGAATCATCGCCGGTTCGACTTTTCCCATCGCAATTGCATTTTTTCTTCCACTTGTTTTTCTTTTTTATTTTTTCCTTCGTTTTTGGTATTTACGGTTTCATCGAAACCGAAATGCTGGTCATAAATTAGCTATATTGAAATCGCGAAATCTCGTTCATGAATTACTTATCGTTTTAATCGGCGTACGTGCCGTTAAATTGCTAATGAACGTTACCTCGATATCCATTGGAAAATAACGCGATACGTACACGCATACGCGTGCGTGCATGCATGCGCCGGGGCCCTTAACTATTCAAAGGTCGACTTGTCTGGGAAAAATTTCACGAGATATCCATCCACGGTGTGTACAGTTGCTCGCGTTGTCGTTCGAATATCAATTATCTGTCGTTACGTTTAAAAAGTCGCGTACAACGATACAAAAATTGTATTTTAAGTTTTAGGCCGTCGCGGCGAAGGGGCAGGCTTCAATCTTCCGAATTCATTTTGCAGTCGGCCGTGAAAAGAATTTTCCAATGTTTTTTTGCGTACCGTGGAAGTATCTTTATTTTTCCACCCGCTACGTGATGTGAAAACAGCTTAGAGTAAAATGGATGCTGCGGTGGCTTCGAGCTTCAAAATGACAACAGATTTATTGTTGCACGATTTTGTTTTACGAAGTACTTGATGCGAGCAGCTGTGTATTCGTAGAAAAACTGAGTTGTCCGTGCCCGCGCCTAATTTTTTCTCTTTCTTTCTACTGTCTTAACAAAATATACGAGAAGATTTTGAATTTAATGGAAGGAAATTTCATTCCATTTTATTTATATACATATATTTATATCTTCACTGCGTCATACAATCGAGATTTCACTATATTTGACGTCGAATTCTCAGCATCAAAAGCTTTTCCAGGATAGAAAATAAAAATTGTCTCGGAAAAATTGACGAGTGGAATTTCGCTCGGGGCGTAAACAACCCAGGTTGCCTATGGAGGGTTAAGTAGAAAAATTCATAGTTGAAAAAATATCGCTGCACAACAAATTGAAACGCGGCTATAGTCGGGGAAACAAAGAGAATGCGTTTGGCGATGTGAATAAAACCGATTTCATATACGAAACGTTTCAAGTCACGAAACTCCGACATATCTCCGAAAATCTCAAATATATGAAGATAAACTTAAAATCTTAAAACTTTTCGCAGATACTGATTTATTTCGTGAGAATTGTGGGTTTTGATCCATGTTATTAAATAATCCATTAAAACAGATAACCAAAAATTATTAATGGACCTTAATATTCTAATAACGCGAATTTACACAAATTTTGGAATAATAATGTTTGTTTGCTGTTTTTATATCTGTTTGTTGGAAAATGTAAGTAAATTATCGTACGATTATCGCAGTCAGGTTGAAGTTTAAAAAATGTGTTCTCAGTATTCACGATTTATTAGGTTGGTTTATTACGAATTATTGGCAAACTACTCGTTATGTACATAAAAAAAAAAAAAAAAAACAATTTTGAAGAGATTATAAACTTCGAGGCTGTTTTAATTATTTCTTATCTGAATCATTTTTTATAATATAATACAATATATTTTTATAATATATATAACAGATAATTCACTGTGACTCGATAATTTGCATTTGTAGATTAAAGTTGTTCAAGTACGAAAGGTCAGCATTTTCCGAAATATTCAAAAACCTTCCGTCTTGTGTTTTAAATATTTGTAATTCGACAGATACACGTAAACCTCTTTTCACCGTGAATTCAATTTCGCGATACACGGCAGATTCGAGTTAATCTTGCATAAAATGGAAAACCAGTTAACTCGGGATACATCTTTAACTGGTTCAATCGAGAGATCGGAAGCTGCGTCTTTCTTTCCGTCGTCCCTTTCTTTCGAGGCACCCGAGTCGTCGAGTTGGAGATAGATGCTACAAAAGGAGGAGAAAGAAGTGGAAAGAAAATAGAAAAGAAAAGAAGAAAGTAACGGAGGAAGGGGAAGAAGAGAAAGAAGAGGAAGTAGTAGTAGAAAGAAGCGAAGAATCGTCAACGATTTCCTAATCCTTTGCGAAGCCGAGATTCCCACTCGAGTTTCCAATTACGTTGTTTCGACATTCATCTCTACCGATTCGAGAGCATCGTTCGTCACTCTCGAGCGAATACTTTGTTGCGAAACGGTGCCCGTGACTTTCACAATAAATCCTGCCGTGACATAGTCTACCGATTCATTAATTCATCGAACTTTCCCAACGAGTCGGGGACTCGTTCTTTTTCTTCGTTCAATTTCCATCTATGCCCCCGCTGCCAGCGTTCACCCTCGAGGGGAATATATCCTCCCTCTCGGATGTTTCTCGTTTTCTCTTTGCGGAAAACTCTGCGAACGCGTTTTCGACGTTTCGCATTCGTCATTTTTATGTTTTTAGTAGGCTCGGCTAACGCGTATCGATCACACCACGATGATTCGCGTCCGCGAGAAATCGGCGAAACAAACGATCGATCTTCCGAGAGAACTAATTCCCACGCATGGGACACGACGGAGACGATGATCAAACGAAAACATTTGCTTGTACACAGACGGAAATACGAAACTGGTTAACACACGTACGCAATAATTTCAGTAATTTGACTTGATATGGGAAACTGTTTCAAAGAAGTTTAAAAAGCAAGTTAAAAAAGAAAAAAGATAGTTTAGAAAAATGTGTTTAACAAATCTAGAGAGTAAGTCGAAAATCACCTCCTACTAGAATAAATCTGTAATTTTTTTACTGTATATTTTTCTTAACATTTGAAAGGAATAATTTTTAAAACACACATAAAAAAATCGTGCTTGAATTTGAATTTCATTTAAAATTAACAAAATTAGTTTTTTTTTATAGTTTGATGTTTTATTAAAAAGTAATAGGTGGAAAGAAACTTCTGACCCTATGTCGTTCGTTACATTAAATTTGTTTGAAACTTATATAATGACAGATCGGTACTAAAAACGTAAGAACGTGAATTTGTAATGATATATCGACACCAAAAATGCGAAGAGAAGAAGAACTTGTTTCTTCTGTTGTATATTTCTGCTGCCACGAGGTTGGAGCTTATCTCGAATATTTTTAGATTTTAGTTCTCATTGAACTTTGAGAAATCACACGAAAAGGAGACTGTTTTATTTTCTTGCGCTGCAGCTTTATTTATTTTATTACTGTATAAACGTTTACAAATTTGTAATATCGTTACGGAAAATTTGGAATATTATTTTTGAAATAGTTTTCATTTTTTTTTATAGACACGTTGGAAATTATATTATACGTGCAAAATTTTCTATGTCGGCAAAGGTAATATTTACTTAAATGGTTAAGTTTTTTATTCACATAGGATAAGAGTCTTCGATACGCAGATATAGGAAATTAAGAGTATAATTAGATGATGGATTGAATTAGAAATAGAGAGTAGTTCAGGGCGCGATATTTTTGAAATATGCAAGAGGAGCAGAGAAAAAGTTCAAGGGTCGGTTAAGTGACTTTCTTTCACGGCAATATTCAGTCGACGCTTTTCAAAAAAAGTTTGTCTAATGTTGTTATACGTCTGTGTGATAGTAAAAGCAAGACCCATTTCTACTACAGCTGAGACGGCCAGGTCATTCAATTAAAAGTAGATGAATGGAGTACTTCTAATTAAGCAATTAGAAATCGTTTTAACTTGGGACAGGTTAAACCGTATTTACAGGGGTAATTTACAAACAACTCAAAGTCGTTGAACGCTAAAAATTGCGCGACACGGACGAGGTTTGATTAACACTGCGCGTACGTTTTATTGAATTTTTTCTTCTCTTTTTTTTTTTTTTTTTTCTGATATTTTGTATTCTGTATTTTTTTCTTTGTTTATTTTTCTCATTGACTCGTTAAACAATACAAAAAAAAAAAAAAAGAAAAAAAATAATACTCGAAACTCGTAATTCTAGCGAGAACGTCGGAGAAGCAAACGCACAATAATGCCAAATTATTAACTAGCAATTACGGATGTTTGTGGAATTCAGAAACAGAGAAAGTCACTTCAGCCATGAAATCTTGTAATTTGCATCGTGTCTTGGATATTTTATGCAACATTCGTTGAATTTTGTTGAACGCATTTTGTTGAATTTTTGTATTTTTAATATTCATTTGCATCGCGAAGCGGAATATTCCGCCGGCAGTGGCTAATTAAAAATTTATTAATATATATCACGTGCTGCACTCGATTTCCAACAATTTTTTTATTTCTCCGATATTTCATTGCAATTGATTGGCATTAACAAAGAGTGAAAACGGTTAATAAAGTACTGAATTCATTGTACGAAACATTTGTTAAATATAAATCCAGTTTTTCTTTTTCTCACAGATCATGTACAAATACAATTTCTGTCTTTTTTGTAATCCGTTAGCGTAGCATTAAATCCTTCTTCTGAAATAGACACAGGCACTTACCTATTAGTCTATAAATTTTACATGATCGTTTTTTGTTGTTTACGGTCTTAGAACCAATCGTTATACAATGTCTCAAGGATTTTATTCTACAGTTGGTTTCACTCCTTCGATTGCAATTGAAGAACTGAGCAGTTTAATCAATGACGCAGACGTTGCAAATAGCACAATCGACAAACTCTGGCCTACTAAATTTTACTTTCCTATTGCGTTATTCGATCAACACAAAACGAACTGACACTCATTTGGTTTCCAGTGTTTCAATTTTCGTCTGTTTAATTTCCACGTTGTGGAATGATAAAACTGTGAAATACAGAAGTAAAATTACGTGCCAAACGATGTTAAAATCACATGCCTATGTTAAGTCAGCCTATGTATTAAAGCGTCAATCCAAAGGAATGTGAATGCAGTAAATATAATCAGGAAACAAGGTGTTTCGTTGATTCGAATTCGAAACCGATCGTCACTTGGATTTTCTCTTGATTGATTAATTAATAACGAGAAAAACGAATTTGGGGCATTCCGCTGCATTCTCTCGCCTGGCGAACAGTTTCAGAGAAAATTGCTTGGATAGTTTCGCATAGCTTCTCATTGTACCTCCTGCAATGGACAATGTTTGTTAGAAATTTGTTTGTTTCCCTTTCGGGAAAATTATAATAACCGGTCGCGTGGAATTTCACGCGCGGCATTATCGATCGCGTCCAAACGTAAGGGGATTAACATTTTAACAATTCCGATTTTAAATATTTGTAACGCGCAAATTATGCGTAATGCAAGCTGGCGGGCATGGATAATTACCACCTCTCTTTATCGCAGTTCTCTCTCTCTCTCTCTCTCCCCTCCCCTACGATTCAGAACTCGATCCGTTTGATTAATTATAACTAGCGCGCCGTTGATCCGTGCGAAACGCGCGGCATTCTGTGTATATTTGCCAAATTGCGGAAAAATGTCTGGACAGGCGCGCGCCCATTATGAACAAAATCGGTTGGTACATCCGATTATTTAACGTTTGACGTTCAGCCTCGTTACAAAAACAGCGGCGCCGTAACTCGACGCGGCGGAATAATCACGACGACGAAATGAAAATACAATTGACAAAGCGTTTTGCCGAATGTCGTCCACCCGATATCCATCGGCGCTTGACATTTATATTTCCGAGCGATTTGCCGTTCATACGCGCGAGGCAACGTTATATTCTGGACAGACGGATTTATTGTTTGTAATTAATACGTTCGAGATTGATGACGTTAACGTTAATCCGTCCCTTGTGTCGATACGATACGTCTTTTCTCTTTTTTTTTTCTTTCTCGAGATAAAATATTGTATGACTTTTGCATGGCGCCTAAGTGCAGATGCGTGATGCGTAGTATATCTTGCATATGAAGTTGCAGATGATGTTGTTTCGTCGAATACGGATATTATTATCAGTTGAACTACGGGGGGTTGTTTTTTTTATCGAAACTCAATGATCTCGAATGCTTCGATTCTTCATTTCGTTACGACGGAGAATGTAAAAGGAAAAAAAATATTACACCACGCCAAACATTAAACTCGATATACAACATTGCTTATTTCATTTATATTTTATATTCCGCAGTAGGTAGAACTTGAGAATTGAATCACGATTGTATCGTGCGTTGACAAGTGCCTTCCTCGACAGAACTCGTGTTCAAATAAACGCAACGAAATTTCAATTAATTCCGCTGTAAATGCAAAAATATGGTCGACCATTGGGAATCTCAGCTATGTCAGGTGATTGAAAACGAGAGATTCATGATAATTCGGACAATGGTGGCGGATGATAGTGGTTGGGAGAAAGTCGACAGAAAGTTTCACCCTTAATCGTATCTCGTATCTCGCGAAAGTTGCTCCGAGCGGACAACAAATCGGCTGTAAGGTGCGTGCTATTATAAAAGGGATTTCGTACTGTATCCTTGTTACATATACTTTCGCGTATACTTGCGGGAATACCTAAAACTACATTAAACTTGGTGAATTCATGCCTAAGGGTATGTGTTATTTGACCCTGTTTTATATACGGTGAAATATACACGTAATAGTGATAGGAAGGAATCTAAGTTTTGCACGGTGAACTGAAAATTTTCGTTTAATCTGAGATAGCGGGGCATTAGACCGGTGAGAAACACGTGTATATGTATACACAGAAATTTTTTTTACAAAAATTACACATTTCTCTCAATGCTAGCCTGCGTTGAGATTGTCGTCGTTGGAATGCCCTTGTATAGCTCGTTCACTTCAAAATTCAGTTTTTAGTTTCTTCAGTCCTTTCTTTCGAATCATTTTAGTTATTTATAAACTGTTTTTTCGTTTACTCGTCGTATCGGTAATCGTCTGGCCCACTTTTTCTCCAAATAACGCGAGAAACTTGATGTTAATTCGTTCGGGGACTGGGAATTTTATTGATTGTCGAGATGATGAATAGTAGCAGCACGTGTCTAATAAAAAAACGTCAGTACGCACGAACGATTCGTCACGTGGTTTTGAAACTCGAACTAATCGCAAGTGGAGATTGTAACTAACAGGTGTATATCAGTTTTGTTTAAATTGCGCAAGAAGAAGGTATTCTATGAATTTCTTTCTCAATTTGTTTGTATTTACATTGAACTGCATAACTCGTTACTGCAAATTGCTAGTACGCACATACTTTTATTTGTAGGAAACTATTTAGGGAGGATTTCATTGATGCGTCGTTCGTGTTCACAAAAATATTACAAGAAAATTAAACGTGTCAATATTTTATATATATATAAATATATTTTAGATAATAATTATAATATATTACATATTATATAATATATTTTAGATATTTTAGAAATTATACATTTAACAATGACGTTATGTTAATGTGCTTCCTGAGCAGACAGCAAGAAACGTACGAAATTAGCTTAAAAGACGAAAATTGTTGCACAGATGTGGCTCGTGCAGGGTTTGAATATCAATTCCACGTGAAAATCTGCGAGGATTTTCAAAACGGAGGGTTACAAATGCCTATTGAGATCGGCTGTTGAATAGTTGGAGGGAATCGATGAATAATGGAATAAAGTTCATCCTGTTTATGGTCGAAATCTTGTACAAAATGCGGAAGAGCACATAAAAGTTAAAGGGTCGTAACATAAATCTCTGGTGGCCGAGCGTAAATCAGAATTATTAGCGTTGCAGCGAAGCACTTACAATATTTAAAGTGCAGTGTAAAATCAGGCATTAAATTTTGTTTACTTATTTCTGAAAATGAGCGACTTGCGTTGTTTTCACTTTGAGATTTTGATCAAATCTTCAAATATCAATGGGTTGTTGAAGCTGAATAATTTGATTGCTAGAAACATCGTACGAAATTGAACAATTGAATTTTAATGTTGTAGAATAATTTGTTGTCCAGTTTGTGAATGAACGTTGCTCATATTGTACGGAAAATTAATTCCTTTTCTGTAATTTATACGATATTCCCATTATTCTTTAATTGTTCTCGCTAAATAAACTTTCTCTAATTGTACTTTGAAGTGCGTTCAATCGTCCGGTTGTAATTAAAATTACATTGTATGAATGTTTGGCGAAGAGTGAAATAATAAAGATTTTTAGGAATTTGTCCAGTTAGATGTTCATGCATTGAGCGATAGTCAGAGTCATCAAGTTCTAAATGATGATATTTGCACGAATGATGCCGCTGAAATTTGCAAGTAGAAAGTCGCGCGTGCGGCTCTGGATCGTTTGTGTCCGATGTCAAATTACACTCTTGAATTTCTTCGAAATTTTTGCTGATCGTGTCAAAAATCGATTATATATTAAAGTAGAGACTTCGACGAGCATCTATCTTTGCAGATATTTTTTAAAAGTCGAAGACAGAAGAACTTGTGGTCAGAAAGCTTTCCGCGAAAGCTGCGAAAAATACGACCGCTGGCAGACAGTTAATAAACTAGTCTGGATCCTCCAAAAGAAAATTGGCATTCGGGCGATGCAACTGTTCATTCACCGAATGAATTTCTTTCAACAATCAAAAATTGAATTCACATCCGCCGAATTAAAAAATCGTTCGAAATACCTCTGTTATGTCCTTCAAAAAAAAAAAAAAAAAAAAAATGAGTAGATTACCCTTTATGCTCGTCAGTGGAAATCTTTCGTCCGAGAATTCACTCTGGAAACTTTACGAGTCCAGCGGTGGAACAAAAACGGTGAACCAAAAGAGACGAAAAGAGACGATCGGGCAGAGAGATACTCTCCGAGTGAATTTCAACCGACGAGTCATCGAAACATGAATTTACGAGCCGCGTCTCGCTCGTTGTACGTATTAGCAGCTAGGTGAACGTGCGATTTATCGTTTAATGGTCGATCGATTAAACGCAGCGTCGCTTGCCACGGCTGCCGTTATTTAAATGAAATTTGCGTTGGCTCTTTCGTGCGACAGCGGCGTCGGTTAGCAGCAGTGTAACATTCTAAAACAATTCGCCACGTCGGGATGTAGGGATTATTATAAATAAAATCGTTCGACTGTGCCATACCTGCCTGTATACGGCGGTGGGGAAATTTTATTGAAAACAACAAAGATTCCGTATCGTCGAAGTATCGGCGCGACCGATATTGCGTTTTAACGAATTGGGGAAATTGTCGAGCGTGAAAAAGTAACCGGCAGCTATGGAGCATTTTGCAAAACGAGAAAAAGATCGGTATCGGGGGGGGGGGGTTAATTTACAAACGTCTCTCTCTGCCAATCTTGAATAAGTCAGGGCAGAAGTACGCGTCTGATTTTTTATAGGAACCGAAGAAAAGAATCTGTGTGTTATTAACTACCAATCAAAACGACCAGTTTGTAATTTTTGTTAGAAACCTGATTGACATAAAGTGGTGTACTTTTAGAGATTTTAATGTTTCGTACAATGTACAAGTAACAACTTTGGAGGTGGAATTGTTTCGTGGAATGTATAAATAAAAACTTGTGTTAATATTCCATTTTATAAAGTCTTGCATTGTTTTTTTTTTTTTTTTTTTTAATATTTCTGATGGAAATTTTATGTTACAATCGTCGGTGGTTTTAGCGTTACATTGAAACAAAAATCTGTTCAGTTTTTCTTCAAAAAGTGAAACCAGTTTTCTTGCCACGCGAAAATTTTGTTTCCTTTTGTATCGTTTAGTTTTCAACTTAAAGTCCGTGAAAAGCAAAATAATTCAAAATTAGTAGCACTGTTTAGCATAGACAGTAAAGTCCAACGATCTCATTCTGAAGTCACGTTTTCATAGTTCCATAGTTCTCACTGGTTATTATTTGTAACCACTGTGTGTGGAATCAATTAATAGAGACCTTTAATATTCGTTAATATTCTTTGTTAATTGCACGTGTTAACTTTGCCGTAATTATAACATTATGATGTATAATTGTAAATATTCTTTATTTTATTTCACATTGTATCTGGAGAGAGAGGATTGTACAACATTATTCATTCACGATGTCGTTGGAACGTTTCTAATATAATTTTACTTGTACATACGTACATAAATATGTTGGGCTAGAAGATTTGAAGATGATGAATCAACTACCTATGAGAAAATTCAATTTTGTCATAGCCACGCGAATATGTATATACACAGTAATATTACGGGAATGTAATTGCAACATTGAAATAAAATAATCTATCTAATTTCTTCCAATTAGAGGCAGTCGTGATTACAAAACTTTCATTCATTTGTCACATTGCCGTGAAAAGTTTTTACGGGCGAACGATATATTTATTCGAATGTAAACAGGATCTCGGGAAATTTTAGTAGGAAATGATCAAATTTTGAGTCTTTATCAGCTAAAATCGCCGTTTGACTCAGCGTGGCGACGGAGCTGGAAACGAGTAGCGTCACGTTCCCAAAGAAACGAAAAGAGACACGTAAGTGGCTGAAGGAGATTGCGCGAGTTTCGTGTAACAGAAAGAGAGAGAGAGAGATATGAAAGTGGAAGAAGTCAACTTAGTCATAAATCGTACACCTTGCTGCACGGACGTAGAGATAAGAAGACCGTTTCCGGGACGCGGTCTCCCTTGCAACGACGTTTTAAGAAGTTAATCATTCTTGCCGAGTTCCTCCGAGAAAACGGATTTTTCATTAACGCCGCGCGTCGCGTCGCGTCCCTCGAATATTGCTCGCCTTTTTATCGATTAACCGAGCGCCACTGCAGACATCGACGCGGCGTTCATTGTCACGCGCGAGAGCCGAGAATTGTCATATCGCGAATCAAAAGTAGCGACAACTCTAGCAGGTGTCAGAGTTTTCTAGAAACCTCGTTTCGAGCCCTGGTAAAACTCTCTGTGCATAGAGTATTTTATGGGCGAGTTTGAAAGTTCGAGTTGTTCGCGGTCAAGAAACTCGATTTGCGTAAATCGTTCAATGTTTTTTGAATATCGTTGTTATTTTTTGCAGTTGAAAATGTCTGGAAGTATGATTCAAACCGTTGAAATTTTTCACGAAAATGCACGATGGACGATAGTTTCATAAACGCTTACTCGTTTATTTATTAATTAATTATTAATTAACTCGGTTAATTAATGTCTCAATAATATGGATAACAACGTTTTTGTAGAAATTACGTCGTCGGATGAATAATTTGTTTTCAGTTTCAGAAGTAATATCAATAACTAACTAAAATACTCGGGACGAGAATAATTTTCCACGCACAATTCGTACAGTGAAGAACGTAAAGGTTCATATTCGTAATTAAATGTGAGAACTGAATATTTTCCTAAATTTAAACGTGCGTGAGCGTGTAGTTTAATTATACATTGCATGCTGTATCCTTGAGATTTAAAAATTTTATTTTCATTGTTATATCAAAATGTGGCTCCATTGTTTTATTATATAGTTTATAATTATGGTTTATTGTAATATTATTATAGCAGACTATTGCATAAGGGTTTCAAGTCGCGATAGCATTAAAAACAGGATGATTCTGCTCGGAAGAATAAATTGAAAACTTAGAATAAAATCGTTCCATTCAAGACTTTGTTCTTCAGAAAATAAAATTTGAAACTTTATCAGTTATACCTGTAACCATTCGATTAAATATGTTTGAGCTCTATTTCCTCGAAAAATTTCATTACACGTGTTTCACTCCATTTTCTAATTATTCATTTCTCCAAGTTCAAATACACTTGACATATTTTTTAATTCGATTTCCCTATAAACGAAGTCTTAAGTGAAAAAAATGTTATTCTTACTTCTCCACTTGTTTTTATATATATGTGTATGTATAGAATTATCTCCTTTCCAGCTAAAAATATGATTTTGGATCTCTATAAATAATAGAATCTTTTTTTTTTTTATAAATCTATTAAAAAAAAAAAACGCACGTACTGAAATTATTCGCGTATTGAATAGGTACAAGTTCTTGAGAACGAAAGGGCTGGTTTCGATAGACACAATCAAAATTGTAGCGGATGTTTCACATCGTTTCGGATACGCCTAATGCAGCACGTTATTGCATAAACATCGTGTTAACGTCGCTGCTCGAATTTCGATTAATATGGACACAGCCTCCGTTGCAGCACTCTCTTGCAATTACCCTCTTTACAACGCGCCACGTCGATTCCTTCCGTGCAATCGCGCCACAATAAATCGATAATCGTTTCAATAACGATTGACAACGCGACCACGACCGCGTGACACATATCGTTCTCGATTTAAGCGACAAAGGGAATTAATCGTTTCTCGAAAATTTTTACCATTTCAATCCCTCTGTCTCTCTCTCTCTCTCTCTCTCTCTCTCTCTCTCTCTCTCTCTTATTGTCAATCATTCTATCAAGTCTCTTTTTTTATTTATTTATTTATTTTTTTAGGGAAGAAAATTATTCGATACACAGGGTTGTATGAAAGATTCTCATATACCTTTACAGAAAAAGGTTATTCAGATAATACGTGAGTGATTTCGAAGAGAGATTGTGATAGACGAACGAATTTTTGCTAAATATAATTGTGCAATTTATAATACACTGATGCATCGATGCAATTTGTTATTCCCTTCAAAATTGTTTTAGTGTATTTAAATCGACAAACTGTTAGTTCGATAGATGACTGTGGATTTCAAGTTTGTAAAAGACGTCGTGTAAAAGGCAAGAATAATACAACAACGAAAGAATACATTTTAGGTGGTACGATAGAGTTTGCAAGTGTGAAATTAAAATTCCCAATTTCGAACAAACGTTTTACGATGTGGTTTTTAGAAATTTGCACGACCTTTCACGGAATGTAAGAACAAAAGGAACGTTTATGGCACAAGAAACTCTCTAATTTCGAAGAACGAAGATTAATCGGGGAAAGAAATGAGAAAGGAAATTTGCGCGAAATAAATGAAGTACGAGATGAACTGAACAAATAATGTTGCCATCTAACGTGGATAATATAGAAAATGTTGGTATAAGGCTCGAGTTAAAAACAGTTCAAAAAGAGGGACGGAACTTAGGGAGGATTTTATTCATAGTCGTACGTGCCAGCGATGTCTACCAGATTATTCCTACGGTCAGCCACTTTATAATATCCTATCAAAGAAGTTTCACATTCATTAATTAATGGAACGTCCCTTACTTACGAACGTTAATTTTCCACTTCAGTTACAAGGACACTTCTTCTCTCTCTCATTTCTTGCCGATGTTTCTCTTTGTTTGTTATTCATTGCATTTGCCATTCAACGAAACGATCGTCGTCCCTCTTTGTTTCGTCGTTAGTGTCCGAACATGATTCTGCAGGTTGTCGTCGCCCGTTTACTTTTGCAACTTTTGCCATTTGGAACGAAGACTGTAACCGTAGGGGGGGGGGAGAGAGAAAAGAATCGCGATATCGCGGCGGTTATAACCAAGGAAATTTGCATCGAGAAAGCTATTTCGAGTCGCTGCATTTTCCCCAGAGGCGAGTTTAACGACTATTTTAAACCTATCAGCGACGATTTCTACGAATTTTAGTTATCATCGGGACTCGACGAAATTATGGGCAACCCCCGATATATGTATAAATCGGTTTTCGCGTCGAGAGAGACCGGTCTCTTTGAGACTGGCAACTTTTTACAAGGTATTTCGGCGGTTCGAACGAATCGAATTCCACGAATTTCATGACTCTGGCCAAGTCCTCCTCCCTTTGAAGGCCCGCTTTACCTTCGTCCATTTCCAAGAGGGACCCGTGGCTACGGAAGAGCCCGTAATAGCCACAGGATGAAACCCTTTCGCATAGTAAGTTCATCCGACGTGAATCGAACGTCATCCCGGAGATAAATTTATGTCGTATTCTTGATACCGGCCTGTACCACGCTTCGGAAAGCAAGCTTACTTTCCCAGCCCATAAATCCCCCGATCGTGCAACGATTCGTTCGTTTCGTCGCAAACCTTTTTTTGGACGATCTTGAAATGACATCAAGCGAGACGTTATACACATGTGATTGACATTACCGAAAAGATTTTCCGCGTTCTTTAACCAACGAGCCTTCGACCTCTTGCGCTGGAACAACGTGCCACGTCCGCGAACTTTGTGTTCCGAAAATTGCAATATTTTCTCAGTTTTAAGCAAAACGGGCAAGATCAATAATAAATTTATTACTTCCCGATAATTTCTATCCAGTGATATACTGACGACGTTCAAAGGACAAAGAGAAAGCGACGAATTATTGTATACGGTATTCGGTCACTCGTTATGGTCCGCAATCAGTTGCCAGCGCGCAACGTGGTTTAAAAACTTGCTTCGCAGTTTTTCGTTCTCCGTCTCGCTCGAACTTCAAACACACAAGGATTGGACGACGAAATGTGAAAGATCGTACAGAAAAATAGCCACGAACAAAATTTTTGCAATCGTTTCGAAGATATTTGATTTTTCAACGATTTCGACGAGTCGCTGACGAAAATGGAACGAACTGAATTGTTCAACGATTGTCGACAATGTTTTCGAGTATATACGATAAATGAACTGACATTCTTTCGCAAGTCGTTACATTAGCCAGGGACTTGCGTCGCGAATTTTCTATCGCGCGGTTTCTTTCTTTGTTTTTTTTTTTTTTTTTACTCGCCGTCGAGCAAACGACGCTGTTCGAAACATTTTGGTTGGCAGGTGGATCGCGTATCGGAAAGACAGAGACCGGTCGATGATACCCGGTAATATGTAGCGGCTTCTCGACCAGTTCTCGTTGGTCACTCTGAGGCGTCTTGAGGTTCTCTGCGGAACGGCCTGTAGGAACCAGAAATTCCTGAGGGAACCGCGAACCTCTAGCAGGAAGTGCTGCGGCGAACCGCGAGTCCGATCCTCGAATGCAGTTCAAACCGAACGAGCTACTCCCGTTGTACCGGGAACAGTTCGCCGGTGACTACATATACCTGCAAACTAAGCCAGCGTTGTTCATGGAGGAAACATCCCCATTGGAAGCGATATTACGTTCAACTATTCGCTCTATTAAACATTCTGCCCGGCTGACATCCTCGATGTATTTGTTAATTGATATTCAACAATGTCGCGAGTGATGTTCAGTCGAGCGATCGGCAATGGTTTGACGATTCGTCAATGATAGATCGGATAGATCAAAACGAGAGGAGAAGCATGTACACTGCCGTGTAAAGGAGCGTGAATTATCTTCAATTTTTGTTTAATGCGTATGTATTCTTATTGTTTGTTGAAAGGTATAGCGAGGAGTGTAACAAGATTTTAGAATCAAGTATTCATTTTCACATGTTTCTCTTTTTTCGATATGTCGAGCAGATTAATTATTTTGAACACGGAATGTATTGTAATTTCTGATTAATCAAAACGGATTAAAGATTCGAAGAGTTAAGTGACGTTTGTTGAAAGACCATGCAACGTATTCTAATATTATTAAACTGAGCAAATTAATTACTCTGTAAGTAAATGTTTATTCGGCGCGTCCGCGTTATGCGCAAAATTTAATAATTATTTTGTGATGTTTGCTGTTAAATACGGAGGTCATGATACACTGGAGTGATTCGAAGAGGTTTAGATAATTCATTGGAGATAACCAGTATTTCAAGGGAAAAGGAATGTTGCAACTTGTAAGCGTGTAATAGAAACACGTGATGAATGTGCAAATAAGAAGAAGACACGAGTTTATTTTTGATATTGGAGATATTCAACGAATTACTCTGGTTCTCTTTTTAATACAAAAATTCCATTTTAGTGGAGTTTATCTGATACTTGAACACGGAATTTAAGAGAACGCAGTAAACAGCACTTTTCTCGATTGAAATTCGCATAAAGATCCGCAATCTATAAATCTTCAAATATTACATATTAATTCTTCGATGATTCAAAAATACATGGCACCACCAGAAACTTGTTGTGCTGAACAAGAAACTTGGAATATGTCGAAATCTGCTGGTTCAACCAATGAAAATACTTTTGATCAGTTTTGTACAGTTAATCGTAAATTCCTTTTTCTCCATTCTTGCGAACAACAAATCGGTATCATGCTGTCGCACATTAATTTCACGAATACTGGCGTGCCATTCCGAACGGGGTAGTATCAAGAATACGGATTCTAAATATCCCGGGACGTTCTCTAGAAATGAATTATGGGAAATGGCCTCGGGGCAAGGCTCTGTGATCTATTCTACTATCTCTCCTATACCTAGGAAGGAGCATCTTTTAAACGGAAAGAAGCTACATGGTCTGTGAACACATCGATTTTCTGCTTCCGTTCCCTATCGGCGCAAGCCAGGCCAAAGGCTAGAAAACATTATTGCAATATCGAATCAAATGAACGCCGTCTCGTTCGAACGTGCGCAATGCTCTTGCCGGACCGTTGTTATTAATAAATGGTTCTTGGATCCTTTTAACAAGTTCTTTCTTTTATTTTCGTTTTCTCTCTCTCTCTCTCGTCTTTTTGCTTTTACTTTACAGTTGGAACACTTTAATTGCTGAACAACGGTTCGTCGGCGACGTTTCTTTCCGCTTTGAAGCGTGGAGCGCAGCAGCGAGTACAACTGTTGCGTTCGATGGAGGAACGTTCGCTTTGAAAATTCTCTATGGCAAGCCTATACGTGTCGTTCGTTTCATCATTCGTCGTCGTTGCGATCCATTTCGCGATTATCTGTCACCTCTACGACCGGTTGGTAGCGTAACCGGAAGTATTAGATTGGCCGCGTGGTTTTTTTCCCGACGGTTGATCGTGGGCGTTGTGAAAAGTAACCTCGGTTCATCCATTTGACAGAGGACGTTTCAAGCGTGCTTTCTCAAACAATTCCGTGCAAATTGATCAAGTATTCTTTCACTGTGTACTCATTTAAAAATGGAAAGTCAAAACGAGTATTCTCGACATGTTTCGTCGTTTTGTTTGGAAGAAAGGACAAAGTGCGACGCAAGCGCGTAAAATGATTTGTGATGTGTACGGCTGAAGATGCATTGTCAGAACGCGTGTGCCGAAAATGGTTTTGCTGAATTTCGTTCTGGTGATTTCAACGTTAAAGATTGCACCACCCTCCGGAGGACCAGTTGATGATCGATAGCGACGAAATAAAAGTGAAGACGTCAGTCGATGCAAATCGTCGCCACACGACACGAGACGTGCAAGATATTCTAAACGTATCGAAAATCGAGCGTGGAAAGTTATTTAAAGGCACTTTGACACGTAAGTAAACTTGACATTTGGACGTCGCATCTACTTAAAGAAATTCATCTGGCTAACCCTTTAAGTACCAACGTCCGATACATATCGACGTCTATATAATATCTGAGAAAGCCGAATGTCCGATATATTGACTAGCTCACTTCTTGTTTCGACTAGCTTGAGTCTTTATTTGATTTGATTCACTTTGAAAATATAGAAACTACGATAATTTATATGAAAACATGTAAAATTAAACTTCGCCTGGCGATTTAAAATCGTCCACTAGCGAAGGAGAATTTAAATACCCCGTCCTCAGAAGGCAAAATGTGATTCACTTTTGAAACGTGTGACAACAGGCGATAAGAAATGGATCGTTTTGCAGTAACATCGAGTGGAGCAAATAGTGAAGAACTGGCTCAAAGCACTACAAAAGCAGAGATTCGTCAAAGGAAGGTTATGTTGTTAATTTGGTGTGATTGGAAAGGCATTGTGTTTTTTGGACTGCTTCCAAGGAATGAAACAATCAGTTCGAGTGTGTATTGTCGACAACTGGAATCAAATAATGTCATTCATAAGAAACGTTCAGAATTAACACCAGACTCAATACATTATATTAGAGACTCGTTAAAAATTGTTGTTAAGATGGAATGTGTTATCAAACTTTCACTGTTTACTTCTCTTTAGAATTTTTTGGATTCAAATGAATCAGTTCTTCGCTGCAAAAGGCCAAGACTTTTTTTTTATTGTGAAGGAATTTATGAAGCTGCCAGAAAGATAGCAAAAGATGATGGATCGAAGTGATCGACACGTTATTGAATAATGTCGTTGTTTAATATGTGAGAAACTTTCGTGTTATTTACTTGGAAAAAATTTTATTGGCCAATCCAATGTACGTCGACCACGGGCGAGTTAAATGGCTAAGAAGAAAGTAGGCGAGATTGGTCACATTGGTCGACGATCGAGCGTTGAAAATTATTTAAAGGCACTTTGATACGTAAGTAAACTTGACATTTGAACGTTGCACCTACTTAAAGAAATTCATCTGGCTAAATGCGATTCACTTTTGAAACATGTGACAACAGGCGGTGAAAAATGGATCGTTTTGCAGTGACATCGAGTGGAAAAGATCGTGGAGCAAGCAATGAAGAAACTCCAAAGCACTACAAAAGCAGAGATTCGTCAAAGGAAGATTATGTTGTTAATTTGGTGTGATTGGAAGGGCATCGTGCTTCCAAGGAACGAAACAATCAATTCGAGTCTGTATTGTCGACAACTGGAATCGAATAATGTCATTCATGAGAAACGTTCAGAATTAATGAGTCGTGGAAGAGTTGGCTCTCATCTCCTGATAACACCAGACTCAATACATCACGTTAGAGACTCGTTAAAAATTGTTGCTAAGATGAAATGTGTTACCATATTCACCAAACCTCGCGACATCGAACTTTCGCTTGTTTCCTTCACTTCGGAATTTTTCGGATTCAGACATCAAATGGTACCTGGATCAGTTCTTCGCTGCGAAAGACCAGGACTTTTTTTCATTGTAAAGGAATTATGAAGCTGCCAGATCATCGAGGTGATCGATACGTTGTTTAATATATGAGAAACTTGGTTGTTTACTTAGGGAAAATTTTATTGGCCAATCCAATGTCGACCACGGGCGAGTTAAATGGCTAAGAAGCAAGTGGACAAGATTGGTCGCATTGGTCGACGATCGAGCGTTGAATAGATTTTTTTTTTTTCAGCGAGTTGATAGCTAGCCGGTGATCGGGATTGTCCGTAGAAGAAAGGAATCGGCGCAGCGAAGCCACAACGGCGTCGTTTCCGCTTCGGTCCAGATTCTAATTCCGCACACCTGAACAGAAAGACAGTAATCGTGCGCGGAACGATTCTCGGAATCCTCTTTTCCTCTTCGTGCGTTCGCCACCGTGAATTTATTTCTGTAATACAAATTAGTGGAATTTATTAATTTATTTCCATGCTCGGTGGAAACCGACGCGTCGGAGCGTTCACCCTCGAACGTACGCTTTGTACGCTACGTTTCGGGGATTTTCCTGGTTCGACCGTGCCCGGTGGCGTGTCTACGAGCAACGAACGAGCGCGTTTCGAACGTACGTAAGTACGCGATGCGCATCCTTCCAGCGAATTTCTGTTTCTCGCTGCACGTAAAGGACGTAGTCACGGAGCTGCCACTTACTAGGAGAGCTTCCTCCGCGGAGCCAGACACTTTGAGAGATACTTCTCGAATAAATGAAGCAACATTTTTGTTTTTCTTTTCCTTTTGCGACTTGTCTGTTCTTCGTGTTACTCTGTTAATAATAACTAATAATTCAAGTCGAATCCGAGGTTAAACTTTTTACTTTTGGTGTACGATTTCGAAGAAATTTAAATTGGTAATTTGATAGAGCAACATTTTGTCTTTTCTTTCTGTGATTTGTCCCCTGTGTCACTTTGTTATTACTTTTTTCATTGTTAGTCGGTAATAATAAAAGTGAAATTTAGAGGAGCAATGTAACTAATATTCAAGTCGAATCGAGGTCAAACTTTTTACTTTCGGTGTATGGTTTCAAACAAATTTAAATTGGTTATTTAATAGACACGATGTTTATTGTTTTAATTTATTCAATACAGAATAGGAGTGATTATACATTCGTGAAATAAATGCGATATAAATACAGCGTGTACAGTAAATTTACTAATATTTCTTTCTCCGTGTGATCCTTCCGACTGCGGATTTTTATGAATCCGTCCATGTAAAATTTAAACACCGAACATCGAAAATTCATGTACAGAATGTCCAAAATGGAGTGTGCTCGTTGTAACATTTAATGAGAGAAAAGCACGTCCATTTAAATTTCATCTCTTCAGTCACATTCGTAAAAATATCAACCTTGCGCGCAAAAATTATTAGCGGAATAATTTAAGAATACAAAATGTCCAACGGAGGAAGAACGCGATACGAAGATGTTCTCGATATTATTTGTAATTATGGGAATAAACACGTTTTGCTAAAAATGTCGTAATAATATTAAAAAGACGAAAACGTTCGACGAGAGAGAAATTTTGCTTCCATTACATACATAAATGAAAAGATATATATCGTCGATTGAACGAAAGTACAGTCGGCGTAGTCGAAAGGTCCTAACAGAAGAATTGCAATAGTGAGAGCAACAGCGGCAAACGCAGACGAGAAATTTCATAAATTCACCTACGGTTCGTACAGATAACAGTCAATGCGCGTATCTGTAAACGTCAATCAGAGTTCAACAACGTAGTCGAAATGGCAGAAATTTGATCGACATCGGATCGAAAACTACATTATGCGAAACTACGATTATTCGTTATCGTTGGCGTGCAACGCGGTACGAACGAAGAATAACGCTCCGAAAATGAAAACCAAAAGGAAAAAAAAGAAGGGAACAAAAATAGGAAATGAGGAGGAGAAAAGAAGAAATAAGTCGAGCCGCAAAGATGTACAAGTAGAAGCTTTGTTCGTGCCGTTCTTCGTTTCCAGTTGTCGGGCATTCTTCGTCCCGCTTCTCTTCTTTTTTTTTTTTTTTTCCTTGCGCTTTCGCAACCCCGTGGAAACTAGTTAGAGGTTTTAATGACAGCGAGGCAACTCGTAACTAATGACGGCCGAGGGAGAAGAAAGCGACAGAGGTTAAGCAAGGGAAAGCGCGAGTGGTTGCGCAACGACTCGGAAGATACAAGATCACTTTGAGAATGTTCGGAAATCGGTACCTCGCGTTTTCGACGCGAGCTCGGTTGAACACTGTCGGGATTTTGTTACTGAAATAATTGCGAAAAATTTTATAGAGAACCTACTCGGCGGAAAAATTATTGGAAGCACTGAAACTGAAAAATTTAAATTTAAATTCGACGAAGATACCTTTTCGAAAGCGAGATCTGTTTGTTGAGAATAATTTCGCCGCAAAGTAAAACTCGATAAAAATTTTACTCGATGATAGTTTTAGGTGAGAGAGACGATGAGAACAATTGTGTTGCAATTATGTTATCGTCTGCACTTACTCGACTGATTTATTGGATAAGAAAAATTGTTGAATTAAAGCTGACCGACAGTTTCGAAATTTCGTAACGTCTGTTTGGTTATATTTACAACGCGAGATCATTTCCGTGCCAATTGCATATTTTTTATATTTCACCTCCGCAATTTTATATCGTTGCATTCGCCCGAAAGGAAGAGTCAGATGCGAATTTAATTTGCATAAAATTAATCGTTTCCTAAATTGGAACCGTGTCGATATCGATGATATTGCTTCGAGCCTTTCCATCGCTCGGAGAAGTTTCAAATTTAACAAATCTTCCTGCAATTGCCGTTTCATTTAAAAGACGAAACATTTTCCTTCCCTTCGTGTCGTTTCGAAATTTTCGAAATCTCGGTTCTACAACAACAACAACCGACGAATCGCCTAAAAACGTTGCCGGCTGCCAGAGCCTGTTAAAAGGATCAAAGTTCTCGATCTCGTTCGGTGTTTGCACAATCAGCGAATTCGAATGAACCGTTCGTGTGTGTTAGCGAGCGAGGATTCGAGCCGTACTCTCCGCCGTGGAATCAACCTTTTCACCGCGTGTTTATTCGTTCGTCTCTTTCTTTCTTTTTCGTTCCATCCACTGTTCTGCCATTTTGTTTCCGTTCTATCATCAAAAGTACGCTGTTAATGGGTTGCGAGTCGATTATTAACCGGTTGCGTTTCACGCTGGATCGCTGTGGAAATACGTACGTCGAAGGGTAATTCAGCCGCGTGTTTTATCTCGAGTCGAACGAAACGAAGCGTTAATTAATCTTAATTAATCGAGAGCGAGGCAAAGGAACAGTCGGGTGTTCCTTCGTACTCGAGTCTCTTTTTCGATGTTTTCTCTGCTAATCGAAGCGGTGCTTGTTTTTAAAAAAAATATTAGACGCCGTTTAAAGGGAGAGGCGAAACCGAGTTGCGATTCACGATTCCAGAGGTAGAGGGAACAGAGCGGGAAAGAAAAGTGAAAGAAGAGAAAGGAAAAAAAAAGAGGAATCGAATATTCGATTTTCACGTTGGAATTATTTCAACGGAATTGTTTCGTTAGCTTCTAGCTTCTCTCTCCGGTGTCCAATTACGGGACAGTTTGCTCGAATTGAATTTTCGCGGGCTTAGGAGGCGAGGGTAGCTTGTTCTTGCTCTTTGTGAGAAAGTACATGTAATCGTGTAACACGATACACGGGACGGAAGTTATATGTCTCAAGTAGGGATGGGATCAAGTCCAATATGTACTTGCGAACCTGAGTTTAGTCCGACATCCATGTTTCGTTTCACCAGTAAAAGTGTCATTTCGCACGTGGAATTGTTTGAATGATTATTTTACGCGAGTCAAGTTCAATATATTTACACGTTTTGTTGTACTTTGATACTTCGATATATATCAAATATATATTGTGTATATATATATATATATATATATATATATATATATATTGCGTATATATTTCATCAAATTCAGTGTATATATATGAGAAAAAAATTGGCAAATATTTTGTTACAGTATAACAAACTAGTAATATTTCATTTTACGAACTTACAGTATTGTACTCGTGGGAAATCTCTGAAATCATTAGAATGACAAATAAATGTTAGATTACAACGTGTGAAGTGCTCGGAAGTCAAACTGATCAACTCCATTTTGTACGTTTGGGTTTTAATTTTATTAGTCAAAGATACGATTGACATTCAATATATTGAGCAACGAGAAACTTATTTTTATTCATTTGTTCGTCAAATAGATAGATAGAGATAGTAAATAGGGATAGTACGGATAATTGCAGATTTGGTGTATACACCGGTTGTACACTTTCCTTTACATTTCTATTGATCTGATTCCTGAGCACTTCTCTGCATTCTTAACCGATGTAAATATGAAAATTGTATTGCGAATATTTTTGAGCGTGTCTGTCATGAATGCAACATTTGGAAATTGGAATTTTCGCGTTTCGTTCAATCGAGATTGACGCTTATAGGAAATCCCCTCCCCCCTAAAAGTTTCGAACCTACTCGTGTGATATGTATTCGATTCCATCTCTGTCCATCAATATTCGTGTCTGCTTGGAAGTATTGTTCTCATTTCTGAAAGTACTCGTGAAACATTCGAAACTATCCCGCTTGGATTCAAGTGTACTTTGGAAATATTTATAACGTCCAAATCCAACAATTTCTGAAGATTTCTATCCACCATAGTTTGAATTTATTTTGTTCGTGAAATACTCGAATGTACATCGCCTAGATTCGAGTTTACTTGGAAATACGATTAGAAATACCATCATATATGATATTCGGACAGTTTTGTGTACGATTATATAAAATATATAAAATATATAAAATAATAGTTATTCAAGTGGTGAATAAATATAAATACAACGGTCATAATTGAAGATATCTGAAGATTAATTTTGCACAGATTTCTTTAAGTATTCGTTCATTCAACGTCGAGCACGAAACTCGAGCGATGTAACACTTGTGTATTCCTCGTCTCAAAATTATTATAACTTTAAATATATTTATTATATTATATTATATTATAAAACATATATTTATTATAACTATAGCGAAATTTAGCGAAATATTAGCAAGAAAATTAAGAGCAACAAAAAGTGGGATTGTATTCAAACTCAAGAAAGAAAAAAAAAAAAAGAAATTGATCCAAAAAATCAATGGAGATGCGAAACTACTTGTGAGATACTCGATCCCATCTCTAGTCTCGAAGTAGAACGAACACGTTCCGGAGTTTCGTTACTTTGTATCGGTTTCTTTCGTCTCGATACAACAATTTCACCGCTCGGTGTGTAACTACGCCTCCTGCTGCAGCGGGAGGGAGCTTGATCGGAGAAAAAGCACGTATTATTTGAAAAGGAGGTCCGTTACGAAAAAGAGGAAACGATGTTTTCTTTCATCGATGGCAATTAATAAAGGGTGGAAGAATGAACGAGCACACGGTGTCTTCGTTTGAAACGCGGCGTGGAAGCCGGTGCCTGTTCAATTTCCGGCACTTTATCCGCCCGTGTTTCCATTGTTTGATAATGAATGTTTGAACGGGTCACATTTAGAGGAACAGAGGCAGGGGATTTCTGTCCAATTTTGTTTGCACAGCATCTACGAGGACTTTTGGAGCCAGAAGAGTGGAGAAGAGGAAACGAGTGTACAATACGTTGTCTCGCGACGCGTTAGGATAAAATGTAGAAGCGAGAGGAAGAAGAAGAGAGAAAAAAAGAGATGTTCATAAAGATGTGAATGGTAGTTGATGAGAAAGAGGATAGAGAATTTTCTCTGTAGAGATTTGACTCGAGCGAAAGAAAGAAGCAAAAAAAAAAAGAAAAAAGAAATAGAGGAAGAAGCATGTATCGAGATTAGGCAAGGAAAATAGCTTATAAAAAAAAAAAAAAAATAGAAAAAAAACAAGAGGCGTCCGTGATGAGAAAGGCTACCAGAAAATAAAATTTAAGCCAAAGGATCAAGAGAGTAGCGTCGAAAAATTTTTGAGCAAGCAAGAAGAAAGAAGCTTGGCAAAAAAATTGGTTGAAAGAAAGAAAAGAAGTGATCATCTGCTGTGTAGAGATTTGACTAGAGCGAAGGAAAGAAGTAAAAAAAAAAAAAAGAAAAAAAATACAGAAAGAAGAGGTGTGTGTATTGTGCAAGGAAAATAGATTATAAAAAACAACAGACGTCCACGATGAGAGAAAAAAATAAAATTTTAATCAAAGGATGAAGAAGCTTTGAAAAATTCTTAAGCAAGCCAAAAAAAAAAAAAAAAAAGAAAAGAAAAAAAAGAAAAAAGAGGAAGATGGGTGGTTGAAAAATTATTTTTAAAAAATTGAGGAGTCGATGGAGCGTGAATTGGATAAGGTCAAAGAAGAAGTGGAAGTTTGAAAAATGAAATGCTCGGGGAGGGAAGAAAAATCGGAGAAAAAGAGATGCAAAGGAAAGGAGAAGTGCGAAGGAAGGGAAAGAGGAAACTAATGAACAGGATCATTGGATCAGAAGAGAACGTGGAGAGAGAAGGAAGGGAAATATCGTTGTTAAAGGGGAAGAGACCGGGACGTAACTTGCGTGGAAATCGTTCGATAGCCTGTATCGCTCTTTGACTTGCACACGCGTTCACACGTGAAATGTACACACACGTGTATTTAGTTTATGGCTCTCGATATAACATTCTGTGCGTAAAGCCCGTTGTTCTGCCCGATTAACTCGAACGTATCGTTGCAAAATCGGCCGCCTCTTCTCCCCGTACCGTTCTCGTTGAACTCGCTGCTCAAGTTGTTGCCATAAGCTAGTGGTTCGTTCGTTTCTCTAGCAGCATGCTGCTAGGAATAGTAACTTCTCGACGTTTTGACGCCGCGTTGCTAAATACTGCCTTCGTAACTCGAACGTCCATAGATCGTTCTATATTTATAATTTAACGTCGATTTATCAATATACTCGAATCTTTGTGTTTCGTTTATTGTCATTGACAGTCGTCGCAACTATGAGAATTGTAATATTGAATCTTTTGATCCCCCAAATGTGTATAACAATTCGGGTTAATCAGCTGCAGAATCTAGCTTGATTACATTACCAATCAAAGTTTAATTATGTAACGTAGATTGAATGAGTCATCTATGACTCAATGACACCTTCTCTCATCTACCGTTATAACGAGATTAGAATTTGATCACTATACATTATTCCAATCTATTTTCTTCAAGCGTGTATAAATATTAAACGAGGAACATAGAATAGCATTGAAAAGTAACTGCACGTTATTACAATTAAAATTCACTTCATTGATCAATACAGTTGCTCACTTCGAGTCACGTTACGAAGATACAAGGAAAAAAATATCAAACGAGAAACATTTCACTCTTCACGTCCAACGGTACAATTTCAAATTATTCTTTATAATTTCCATACCACGAAATTGATTGATACAATTGCACAGCACGAGTTACGTTACGAGGATATAAAGAAGAAATATCAAATTTTGTTCGCCAAACGAGAAACGTTTCCGTCCGTTACGTCCAATAATACAATTTTAAATTACCCTGCAAAATTTCTAGGGCACGAAATTTCAATCTATTCCCAGAGCTAATCTATTCTCTAATTCATTGGGAAAACAATTTGAATCGCCAGGCTACCAATGGAGTCCGGGGCTCAAGATAAACGCGCGTAGATGGTGGAAGACGCGAGTACTTAGTTACTATCGGGGAGCAGGTACACCAATCGGAGGGCTGTTCATTGTATACCAAACGTTCGTTCACGTTCGTATTAGGCATCATCCACTTCCGAGCTCGATGGCTGACGACGCACCTGTCACCCTAACTCGAAATTTCCGATCGAGTCTCCCGTCTAATATCTGTCTGTTCTATTATCTAACATCTAATATCCAGTGTGCGTCGAATGCTCCATCCTTGGGTATCCTGACGTCTTAGCCGCTTCCAGAAGTATGTATCTACATTGTGTCGATTATACTCGTCAAACACAGGGTATGTGCAGCTGTAAAAATTGAACATACAAAATTGAATTACAAGAAAAGTTTCACTTAATCGATATTAATAGCAAGCAAATATTTGGAAATTATGTAAAAAGTCTCGAAATAAATGTCTAAAATTTACAAAATTGTATATCTATTACAAAAAAAAAAAAAAAAAAAGTCACTTTCTCCGTGACGAGTATATACTCGTCGTTCACGGCTAAGAGGTTAAGAAAGATCTTCACAACGACGTTGGTAGTACGTTTGGCCCTGGCAGGACGAGCCTGGACACTTCAGCCGCCGATGCAAAAGTGGCGTTTCGTGTTTTCCCGGCATTAGCGGACGAATTCGGAACGCAGGACGCCGGTAATTCGCCGTGCTCGCTCTAATTAGAATTCGTGGCTGGCTGATTTTAGGTCGGTTCGGTTACCAACGTTCTATCCACCGTGCAGCTTGATACAGGCGTGGTTGTTGGCAAGTGGTCGCGGCGATCTGTGAGAGGTGGAAACACGAGAAAATTTTTCGAAAGATCGAGAACAGATGTGAAAATTTAAGTTTGTTCGGATGACGGTGCACGTTTGTTGTCGAGTTGATTTATTGAAAGATTAAAAGAGGAACACTCGACGAATGCAACAGATTGTCGATTTTTTCACGCGTTTTATTCTCTTCCTCCTCATTTTTTTTTCTTTGTAATTCTTTTAGATTCAGTCGACTGTGAGTCTGTTAATTCTGCGTGACTAAAATTAATGAGAAATTGCTTTTAACGAGAGACGAGGCTTATTAAGTTATTAGAGCCAGTTATATAATGAGATTTTTAAAATATTGTCACGTGAAAGTGTAACTCTGTGTTATAGAGGGTTATAGAGGGTTAACTCCAGTGTAGTTTCTTAGTTTAAGACACGTGTAGTTATTTCAATTATTTGTTATTAGTCAATAACACGTGTAGTTATTTCAATTATTTTGTGCTTTTCACAGTTTGCTTTGCGTTTACATTTCAAATAATTCATTATCACACAATCTAAATATATCATTACTAACAATACAATATATAATAATATATAAAACATATAATATTGTAATTAATATCTTTGTGCGTACATTATAACTGAATCAATAACAATTTTTAATATTTCAACTTGAAACGTGACTTCTTTCATACATAAAAGGAAATAATATTTTAAATATTATTGAAAAATGTAATACACTCGTCACACTCAATTATACATTGACAGCACTTCATTCTATATTCTTAATAATACGTCGCACCGTATACATACTTTATTACACTATTCGTATTATACGTTCGTAACACGAATTATCCGAAAGTATCTTGCATTGTACTTGCCCTCGGCGGCGAACTAACGCTAAATACACAGCCGGCGCCGCGAAAGATTAACGAAAGACAAATAAAGGTATCAAAACGACGATGGAAAGATTGGACGGATCACGCGATGGGAGGATCTCTTAATCTCAGGGAAACGCGCGACTTTTTTGTCCACGTTGTTGCGATAAAATCGCAACGATGTTGAAGGTGGTAAACGCGGCGATCGCGTGCCTGCGCTAGTAGGAAAGCCTGAATGAAAAGAGAAAGAGTGTTCGTGCGTGTGTGCGAGCGAGAGCGGTGATGGATCGAAAAGTAGAGTGGGCATGGGTAATGATATTTGTAGTCTGGTGGTCGCAGATTTGAATAATGGGCCCGCATAATGGATGGTGCGTCGCGCGAGTACATATTGCCTCTGGTCGCGTGAACCGCGCCGCGCGCTGAACTCGGATAAAACGGATAAGGGCTATGCCATTTTGAACGGACAATTCGATTCGTCGTTAAATTCGCTCTCGTTACTCGGTTCAACGAGCGCACGGTGGCTCGAGTTCTCGTCAATTTACTTATCCCTACTTCCCCCCCCCACTCTTTTTTTTTTTAAGGTAAATACTAATTATTTTTCTCGGGGCACTTTGAGCACGCGAGGTGGAACGGACCGTCGGATTCGTTTGTGCGGACGAAACGTCAGGAATGGTCCGGTTAATTTTTCGGTTGTTGGATCTTCTGATGCCTTTGATCATTCGCGACGAATGTGAGTTTTTATGTCTGTTGTACGGTGAATTTCTCAGAAGGGTGTTTTTCCAAGGAAATGTCCCAGCTACGTCAGCAAACGTCCATCTATCAGTTCTTTTCGTGTCAAAATAAACGATCTCAGTATTGAGCTTTAGTATCGGAAATTACGAATATGTCTTTCTCTTTTATCCTTTAAAATATTGTATATTTGTTTCGAAAATTACGCGGAAATTAAGAAGTAAAATTATATATATATTTAAATATTTTGTTACGAATTAATAAACGCACAAAATGTTTGTACGAATATATTCTGTTTTATGATAAATGTGAGCTCACGTGTTCGCGTGTTAAAAACTATTAAATACACTGTAATCTATAATGAAATGCTACAAAGAAAGTTGCAGTAAAAATTAAATACGTTAAATGATAGAATTTAATTATCCACTATTACTAAGAGGAAAATTATAATATTGGAATTATAATATTTCTTCAATTATTACATTATCACATTTGTCCCAACATATTGCATCGTCGTATCAAAATTGATGCAATGAGAATTGAGCAAGTGTTTACTTATTTGTAACTACGTATGGATATTCACAAATACATGCGTAACATTCTTGTATTATATTTTGCGAACGAGTATATCGTGCCATTCCTAAAGAGGAGATCGAGCCTGAAGATTGCAAATTTCGTAAATTTTCAAAAGACATTAAAACAATAGATACGTTTGCAAGATTCTGTTTTGTAAATGCGTGGAATGAATGAATTTAACTCGAGTAGCCACACTAGTTTGAAACGTGCAAAAGGTAAAATTGAACCAAAATTATGCAAGAAAAAGGAGGAAAGAAAAAAACATACGACCAGCGCTTCAACGATACGTCTCGAAACGTTCGTAAAATTAAGGCAGCCGCCATTTTTACGAGGTCATAGTTTATGCGTCGTAAAATTTATCTCTTGTAGCGAATGCCTCTTCTTTCGTTTCGTTTCCATCTCGACCCGTCTAACTGCCCGGCGCATAGTCTTCTCGAAGTTAAACGAAATCTCGTACGCCGGCTCGGTCCCTCCCCGACGCTTTTATCAGTTTTATCGCTTTCATTGGTAATCCCCTTTTCTCGACCCTCTCCATCTGTCTTCCCCGCATCATTTCTGTCCTTTCACTACGCACTCGTACGTACGATGCTCGTTTCGTTCTGGATTTCTGGCTATTTCGTATCGGGAGAAACGTTGGGAAACATTTCTCCGATTTTTTCGCGTACGCGCCACCCTGTCGCGTTCGTCGAAAGATGGCCAGAAAACGATGCTTTTCGCCCCTGGTTTTAGTCTCGATTTTAGAACTGAGGTACGATGGACTTTTATGCAAAATCACGTTTTGGAGAAAATTATTTTATGTAATATCAAGTATCGCAGAAATTCTCGTGGATACTTGGATCTCTACTTGAAAATTTTCTGTAAACGTGTGAAAATCGTGAACATCGATCGCTGAAAATTCTCAACGCGAGCAGATAATTAGTTTATGATATAATTGTAATGTAAAACGTCAAGAAACCCATCCTGGACAATTCTTTTATTACATGTTACATGTAATATTGAAACCTCTGAATATCTAAACTCAGAATATCTCATTCAGCCTGGTGTCATGTTCCGATCAACTCATTGTCGATGCAATAGTTTTAACTTCTTAATCTTTTTACTTTCTCAAATTCCAAGAATGTGTTATTTCACATTATCCTCGACTCGATCTTTCTCCAAAAGTAATACAATTGGATGGAAGATATGATAGAAGCATGAGAATAATGTATTTGTTTAAAGGAATCGATAAATATTAATTTAGGTTGTCGCTGCGAATCTTCAAAATTCTGAGTCAAATTAGTACTCAGCAAAATCACTCGAAACAACTTTTTCAATCACGTAACCAATATAAAAGTCGGCACATATATCATTTTTGCATTTTATCTAGAGAAATTCCTCTCGGTGCATATTTGTTCATACTTCATCGGGAAAATGAGTGAAAAATTCCTAGTGAAACAATTTTTATTTATATAAACTAACTCCTAGCCGACCAGTTTCGTTTATCTAGAATTCTGGTCTGATGAACGAATTATTCCTATTGTTTCGACAGTATTATTGTATCATAAATACTGAATAAATTTGGTGAGTAATGTTTTGAATAAGTTCTGCAACTTCTATGGTCATTATTATACAGCTAATTTTTGATACAACTGACGATGAGTTTGTCTTTTGTTGAACTCCACTATTGTTATGGAAAAGTCAAAATCTGTGTATAATAAGAATGTAACATCAATCCATGAAAACACGTGTTATAATATTAAAGTAACGCTCGGTGTTGCATAATATTACACTGGTATTTGTAATATTATACTAAGTTTTGCATGTTATTACATACACATTGTGAATATTCAACACACAATGTTGCAACAGCAACGCGAAAGGGCATAATACAAAGGAAGGAGGATGGATTGCAATTAAAACTCTTTTCATACAAAACTTTCAAGTAAACTTTCAATTTTCGAATGTTTCTTTAATCAGCCATTTTCCATTGGAAACCCTCTCATTGTTAATATCTTCAATTAATAGCTGATTAAACTGTTCGAGCTGTCCAATTGTAGAAACGAAAGATTATAGAAAATTTGTAGAGTTACAGAATCATAGAAAAATTATGGGAAAGAATTACTCTACATAATAGAATATAATATAATAGAATTGTGGTATCATAGAAAAATTGTGGAAAAAAATTACCTATTTAAAATTGCTTTACAATACTTCATATTTACTATAAATGATATAATAAAAATATTTAATATTATATTTAAAAAATTATTACCTGTTTAAAGTTATTTTAAAATGTCAAATATTTAATATTATTTTGAATATAATAAAATAGAATTACTCTACATAGGGGAAAAAATTACTCTACATAGATAACATGTGACGTAATTATATATTATTATATAATTCTAAGGGTTAACAATCAGCTCGATTTAAAAACTGCTTCGATCCAACGTTCAGGGGTTCAATTTCGACACCGAAGAAGCAAAAACGGTCGAGTCTTTTCGACAATTTTCACTCGTTCTTTCTTTTTCTTTTTCCTTTTTTTTCTTTTTTTACATTTTCACGTTCGTTCGCGCGATTCTATTCCAAGAAGCGGGAATCACTTTCTCACTTTTTGCCGCGGTATTTTCTCCGCGCGCGCGCGCGCGCCGACCCTCCGTCTTACGGCTCGTTGACTCATTCTACTTTCGCATCCTGTCGGCTCCGTTACACCTCGTTAGACTTAAAAACATCTACCCGCCAGAGTCTTCTCCACCGTCGCCATGTTCCTCGACAAGCGTTCACCTGTGAGCCGAGTGCACTTTCCCGAATTCGCGAAAAACTCCACACATACATCGTCGTCGTGTCTTGAATCTACGGCGCGCGGGGGTCCGTGAAAATTCCTCGAGACCACCCACTTCCGGTTTACGTGTCGCGTGACACGCTCCTCTCTCGTCCCGTGGAAGTTACACATTCGGTCGGTACGTGCCGGATGTTCATTGTGCGACTCTGTAATCAGACTTGGAAGTTCGGAGTCAAAGAGAAACGTGGATATCTCGAATAAGGGGAATTCACGGTGAGGGATTAGGTAATTTCTGTCGCGAAAGTGGCGCACGCGTATGGAGAGAGAGAGAGAGAGAGAGAGAGAGAGAGATGCCCACGGACTGGTATAATAGAGACATTGATAGAGATTGGTTAACGCGTGAGAACCGGGGCGAGCGGAGGGTGGCTCATTTCCTTATGGGCTTTAGTCTCAGATGTTCCACGCGACGTGCAATCTGATACGAGATAGCGGACGATTCTGAGCAATTTATTACACGTTAGAGAGACAACTCAATGACGATTGAACGCTGCACAGTGAATTCCTCGTCGCCTAAGTGCCTCTTGTTCGGGGCGAGTGATTCACGCGAGGAGGGTGGCAATCTGATCGATCCGTCGATTCGATTTGCCGTCGCCAATAATCCCGCGAAACGTTCGAAACATTTTTTTTCTCCTAGCCACCCCACCCGCGCGCGATGGCCTGAATCCGAACGGTAATATTCGTCTCTCGCTCATGAATCTAGAGATATATTTGTACGGGCGATCGATTCGGGTTGCGGACCGCTGCAGACCGTTTCTCGAATCGGGTCGAGTTTAAAATGGATCACGGACAGCCTCGCTATCAAATATTGAAAAAAAAAAAAAAAAAGAAAAAAGGAGAAAGAAATTGATGTCCGAATTTCCGTCGGAATCGCCGCGGCACGCGCTTTCGCTGTTTTCGTTTCTTCTTTGATGATGAACTTGCGTAGAAAGAATCGCTACGGTCGTAGACACGATGAATTACAAAATTATAAAATCGTAAGGTACGTTAATTGCGAACTAACGATTATAGAAATGACGCTGGAGGAACGAAGTGCTCGAAATTTCGTTGAAATTAAATTAAGGTCAACACCTGTGGCTTTTCTGGACTCTGGCTGTGGTTCTCGTAAATTTTCGACGTATCGCATTTTTTTTTTTTTTTTCTTTCAATGAAATTAGATTTGACTCGGCAAAGAAACGTTTAAAAGAAAGATACGAGGCAATGCTGACAATTATAAGATGAATATATTAATAATGCCTATTTATTATTAAGGTTTTGTGTATGTACGTGAAACACCTCTACGCTAAATTATATCTCTTTTGACTCTGTTCGTAAAAGTAGAAACTCGTATAAAAAAAATCTGCAACAATTTGAAAAGCTAAAATTCATCGAATCTATTTATTATATTTTGTAATTATTAATCTGAATAAATTTTGTAATTTTTGGTAGTTATCTGAGTACAATTGATTTTATATTTATTTTGTAATTGTATGATAAATTAAAAATGATAAATATATAATTGCGAAATCAGAAAAATTTATATAACAAATATATAATTACAAGGTAAATGGATAAGACAAATACACGTTAATGATATTTATAAAACATTAATATTTATTTTTCCCCTCGATTATCCTCGAGCTGCGAATTTTTGTACATTCGTGGAAATACGCACGAATTGCGAGGTATTTGAAATATCCGAAGAACAATACTTTGATAAATATTATTAGAACAATTTTGTCGCATTTCAACTTTTGGTAAAACATCCAGACAATGTCCGGTGCTCTGGGTGCCAGGTGAATTCCCGTGGTACGCGTTTCCCGCGAAATTTCAACGGGAATTTACTTTGGATGATTAAATTTCGTATTAATTGGCCAAGACCGAGAAATGTAATTGAATTCGAGACAGTCTTTTAAGGATTCCGCCTCCTTAAAGGGCGGCGGTGCACGATGATGTAAACGGAAAATTGGCCGACAATGGGAACGCGGCAACGCCAAACAAAGTCTGAAATTGTAATAATGCCGGAAAATGTTTCATTCCGTGAAACGAGGTTTACCCAGTATCATTGTGCCGGCGTTGATCTCGCGGAGAAATTGCCCGTAACATTGTTTTCTTGGATAATGCGAGTAATTGGGTGAGAATATAATGGCATGCGAAACGAAGCTGCGCCCGTGTTTAGCACTCGATGTACTCGACAATTGCAGCGAAATGGACGGTGCTGGCTGATTCAACTAAGCAAGAATTAACGTTCCGCGCTAGTGTCCGAAAAGACTTTTCAAAGTATAACGAAACCTCGCGCGAAACCCTCAGGTCGTGTATTATATCTATTTTTTCGAAAAATGAAATAATATTCTACGGAGTGATTAGAAATTTATTTACGAATTAGTGGAACAGAGTAAAGTGTCGCTTTGAACAAAACGACACAGCAGATTTACTTAAATAGTATCTGGTTATTAAATACCAACATTATACAAGCTTGCTAGATTATTTAGTGCAGAACTGGCAAACTGGCAGCCCGCAATAAATTTTCCTGTCGTTGAGTATCAACGTATTCGAGACAAAGTTAATTTTCATTTATTTCTACTACTTTGACATAGCTTTTGCTAAAAAAAAAAAAAAAATATCATGTGGATACATTTTATAATATGTATCCACTCATTCTTCTTGCTGTTTATGATCTTTTGATAGAAACTCACGTACAATGAAATTTCACGTGCTTGGAACATTTTAGGACAAGTTCTACATTTGTTTCGAAACGAAAAATACGCAAAACAAAGGTAAAACAAGTAAATATTATGAGCAAAATTTAGTGTAATATATTAATTTTTTTTTTTTTTGTTTGTTTCTCGTATTTAACTCGACTTATTGGTTTCCTACGTCTGCTAACTTTTATCCCGTTCACTTTCGTTTCATCTGTAATTTTTGTTCCGAACGTAATATATTTTTGTATCAAAAAGGATTTTACCCTGTATAAACAAATAACTGTAACTATTACTGTACGAACTTTAATTGTAATTAAAGTTGAAGTTAAAATTAAAATGAAAATTAAAAAATTTTTGAACAAGACCATAGACAAACGATTATAGAATAGTCGATGATCCGTCTTCTGTCATTTTTTTTTTCCAACTTTTCTGCTTTTTATTCTTTCTTTATACTGGCGATGTACATCACGATCACTCACGAGACTAATATTCCAACCGACTATCAACTTTTTACCGTGATGGAATATCAATTTTACTACGAATATGAGGAATACCATTAGTTTCTAACAGAACGTTTAAAATACGTATTTTTCGTTAAACGTTGAAAGTTTCCAGATGTGTGTAAACTTCTTGTCGACTAAGAAAACGAACTGTAAGAAAACGAGAGGACAGAACCAGCAACATTTAATACTAAAGATGAAAAATTTTCTAAAATTTGGATCATCAATTTCTAATCTCTTTCCTAAGCTTAGAGAATCATCTATTTCCTATTGGTTATGTTTTTTTCTTTTATTTTGTTAATAGCCGAATTGTCAGCCACATGTACACGTAAAGAAAATCCGTGGAAGGAAATAGACGAATCGTGCAAATTTATTCCAGCGACGAACCCGTCGAAACACTGAGATCTTCAAATATATTTTAAATTTCATCTGGCGAGGAAAGTTATCTTTTATTTCCTTTGCTACATCAACGTTATTGCTAGAAGCATTCTGAAGATAGCAATAACAATCGGTGAATTGGTAGAGGAGATTCAATTTCCTGGCCTGCACGTTTCCCAGACTTAACTCCTTGCGATTTTCATTTGTGAGGATATTTTAAAATTGCGGTACGATGCCTCGGCGATAATAATGCTGCTTGTCATCGTGATAAACATTGTACATTCACAATGGTCGACTCTTTCCACTGTGTTAATGAAATCTCAAAATATTGCTTTTTAAATGCGATACTTGAGTAAAAACACATTGAAATTCTTCTTCTGTAGAAACTCTTTATGAACGATACTATTTGCGTTGTATAGAATGTTTCGAAATTTAATTAATCGTATTGGTCAAGTTTAAGAGAGAATATTTGACACGAGATACATGTTTCGCAAAAATTACAGAAATATTTAACCAGTCATTTATCCATTATATTTTTTGATGAATTTCAATATTCTCACAGTTGAAGCTGTTTCTAATATTTATTGTCCGCTAACATAATATTCTTATTAATGGTATATTATATATGGTTAATTTAAGCTTAACCACTGTATTTAACTTATTTATAAATGATTGAACTATTGATTATATCAATCAATAGTTGTTTGACGTTTCTTAACGTTATTATAAAGGATCTTAATCACATCTTAATCTTAACACGTGTGATTAATAGATTTTGATTTTGATAAAAAAAAAGAGTAAATAAAAACAATAATTAGGTAGTTGAAGCTATTACAGAGTGACTTTTAATTATTATCAAACGATTCGAGCGTGTGTTTGCGTTGTGAGAATGTTTATACAGATTTTATACGAAGCACTAGCCATTTATTTTAAAATAATCGCGAAACTCGAAAAACGCAGGAAATTCACAGCGTCGAAAAATGTTCGTCAATCGTTCGTAATTGTCGAAACATCATAAAAATATCGAGCTTTTTTAATTGTCCAATTATTTGTACGCAAATAATGTGAGTAGTTTTTTTTTTTTTTTTATTGCCGCGAGAAATATCGGAATATTATGCGAAATAAATATAACAGAGTTCAGACGAAGTGCGTGATAAATATTTCTTCGATGCTCCTCCCTCGTTTTTCGAAGCTTTCGAATAAAATGTATTTACGCAATCAGGCGAGGCGCGACTTTTTCCAGTTTGTATGTGTGCGCATTATGATGATTTCAGCTCGCGCAACCTGTTCGACCGTGCCGCATAAAAGAAAATTATCACCGTGTTTTGAATTATTCGCGTACAATAGCTGTCACGGATTGAAAGTTACTCAAAGCTGGAGGGGTGGAATGAATGGAAGCACGGCAGAACTATGGAAAGCCAACTGTGGAAACATGAAATACAGCCGGGCGATGGAGAATCTCCATTCTACCGTTTGAATAATAAATACGTATCCGTACCAATGCGCATCGGCAGCGAGTCACTTCCCCCTTCTTAAATAGGTGCTAAAACTTTCGAGACCGTGAGTGTTTCATCGCCGAAGATTTCTTTTTTTTTTCTTTTTTTTTGGCTAGTCTGTTCTTCCTGAAGGGAAAGGACACTCCACTTTTTCGTTTGGACAAATTTCCTGTACGCGAGATAGGATTTACGTAGATTTATATGTAATCTCGAACGTGATCGTCGTAAATAAATATTTTTTCAGTTTTCAGTAGCAAAGTTTAGTTTTAATTCATGTAGCAAGAATTGAACATCTTTCCTCGCCGATCTTACTTGTCGAATGTAACAAAGGGGAATTAACCGGTGAAAATATAAAAAAAATATAATGTATTTGATTATTGGCGAGAAGAAAGACACTCTGCTTTCGTATTCGAGCAAAGTCTCGAAAATTTACGTAAATACAATTTTTAACATAATTACGTAACTTAATTTGTATAACAAAAAACTCTTCTACACGACAGATTTTTCATTTACACATATATAGTGAAAAGTACGTAGGTTGCGGCAATTTTTAACGTAATAACGCAGAGATCCAAAACAATAGACGTTTTAAATATTCTTTGAAAACAGTCATTAACAGGACTTAATTTTTGCTTGAATAAAAACCAATTATGAATGAAACTCAGAGAAACTTTATTTCAAAAAATGAAATAAATTTAATATACATTTTCCATTGCCTCAATTGCAAATAGCCATTATAAACGATTAAAATTTCCTTTGGTTACCATTTACCCCATTATCGATGACCAATACAACGATTGAATTTTTTTTTTTTTTTTTTTTTTTTTAGCAATCGTCACATATGATTTAAATTTTATTTCAGTTACCATTATAGAAATCTGTTTCGACTATAACTGACTATTGTCAATCTTTATCAGCATTCGTATTCGTTGATAAAACTAATAAAACTAGTACTTACTATTCAAATGGTATCTCCAATCAAAATAAAATTCAAGTCATTTGTATCTGTTATTGGTAATTAAAATAAAATTCCCGTCATCCATAATTATTACATAATCATTGCAAACATATTTCAATCGTTTATAAGGTTTTTTTAAATTAAATATTTAATTAAACAGTTACCCTTGTAGCATACCTTTGAAATTCTGTCTTATAACAATCGTGATGTTTGTAATTACGTAATTAAATTTACTTAAATGCGTAATAAACGAATATTTCTTGGTTTTCGCCTACACTTGTCGTTTACACAGCGAAAAAGCACTGTCTTTTTTCACGTGACGAATGTACCTGGGAGTTATAATTACGAGATTGAGACTGAAACTAATCTGTAAATTGCCGTTTACTTTTATACAATCATAAAGGGAAATCCAAGACTGCGAAAGTACAGAAATTGCACAAATTACGCGAAAATGTATAAAAAATTTATAAAACATTTTATTATGGCGATGTGTTTTTATTTACTTACCCTTTTCAAAAAGAAATCACTCTACTTCTCGTTCGAACAAAATATCTTCTACTTACAAAATATATTACTCACTTAAAAATTTAAAGCTTTTCTACATAATGCATCGTTGACTTCACATCTTACAAGATGTTTTTACATCATCACGTAGCGGTTGAAAAAGTATAGATACTTTTCAAGTTTTAAAATGATACCGGGTTCATTGTTGTACGATTTTGTTTTGCGAGACACAACGATTTAAATATCGGTTAAATGTTAAAAAATTCGAGTGTTAATCTCAGTGACTGTACGTCAGACAAAGTACGATTCGTCCCACAGAAATGAAAGGTTACGATCATGCGAACATGAAATAATCCGTCACTGCAAAATAAATTTATTCGTACGCGTTTTTGCTGTAGCGGACAAAGTACAACGAAAGCTTCGCAGCGATCACAATTTTTGCGAAAGTGAAAAGTTCCACGAGTGGAAAACGATTTATTTGCGTCTCTGTCTCGATTTTATTTGCATACTTATGAGATTACATAAAGTATTGTGTAAATAGCTGACCCTGACCAGCAACGACAAGTCGGCGATTTTCCAGGTGACCCACTTTCCTCTCCGGTTTTATTATCAAACGCGAGATGTACGAATAAAAACCAAAACGTTTCCAGGGAAATGTGCTCTCTTCCCTGGGAAAAAAAGTACTACCCGGCGTTTTTACTTTCGCCGTTCGAGTTTCAACGCGAGCGGATAAACGTACAGGCAGAGAATTGTATTACGAAATAATTCGTTTTATCGTGAATTCTTATCAAGTATATCATTATCGTTGAATTCGTTTATAATGCGACTCGGAAGCAGTTTAATACAAACGACCGCGTCAAATTAATCCGCTGCGCTTTTTATTTCGACTTCCACCATCCTTCCGGTACGTTTATATATTATATTTCGCGCAGTCGTGAGATATCGATTCGCTTTTTGTTGCTCGAAACTGTGATCAACAGTTGGATTGTTAATTTCTACGATTCGAATAATAAATATTTATTCGAGATGTATGTTCTTTGTTAACGGATGAAAGCAGAGTTACAATTGGAGTGAAAAATTACAGAAAGTGAGTGGAGGAACATGAAGAGTATTATACTTCGTCTAGGAATCTGTGAGATCAGTGGAGCAAATTGCGGGAATATTTTTTTTTGAACGAGCCTTCTACAACATATTTTACATCTCAAATATTGAGCTAAAGAACTTTCTTAACCACCAATAAAACTTTCGAAATTGAGATGTGCCCTGCTGAAATCTGTTCAGCAAACGAACATTCGTCAAGCAGTCCATAAATTTCAAACAGAGAAAGAAGTGTTTCGGATATTTTAAAGTTAAATTTAATTCAACCTTAATTAAACTAACCTAAATTTAATTTAACCAATCTCTCAGTTAAATTTAAATTATTTTTAAAATATTTTTTACGGTGTCCTTAAATTTAATTTAACCTTAATCAAATTAACCTAAATCCAATTTCTCAGTTACATTTAAACCAATATATATTAAAATATTTCTTACATTGTTCTGATGAGCATAGAAATCGATTGGAAATACGATATACATGTGTACAATTAATGTGTGTACATTAGAACGAATGAAACCTATTCCGGTTGTAATTACAATAATAAGATCATGTTTCGTACAATCTAGTCCATTGGAGACCAAGACAATAATTAATCGTATCTTTTCAAATATTTGACTTTCTCGAAAGTTTGTGATATAAAATCTAGACGGAAGACTTGATGATGAAAAAAATATGAAGCATTCATAATTACATTAATTCATATGAAATATTAATATTGAATTACTAAAAAATAAATGTTGAAAATATTAATTAAATTGTAATATGAAATAATATCGAGAAATTTAAGAAAGAAATTGGGAAGAATCGCAAATGGAAAGTTTCATTAACGTAATGTTGGTCCTTAATGTATCCTTGGTAATTGCGTATAGTAGATTTCATAGTAGTGTTTTTTTCTCTTTTTTCTAAAGAATTTTTTCTCTCATAAGAAAAGTCATTGGATTCATTGAAATCTGCGTAATCTGAATTAACAGATTAACCAAGCGTTCGAAAATCAATGTAATAAGTAAAATGTTCGCTGAATATTTGAAATTCCTTGCTGATGCTTATAAATTTGTCTAACAGACTGTAGCTTTATATGCGTGAAAACCGGGCGAAAAGTCAAACTGGTTTAAACGATTTGCGTGTACGGACGAACACGGACGATATCGGATGATTAATATAAATACAGTATATAACCACTTCTATTTACTTTAATACGCATGAAATTTAATCGTATGGATTGATCCGTTTAAATGGGAACACCTAAATATTTCCATTGCTTTCAGAGGCATAGATAAATTTCGTTGATAAAAGTTATTAGAGATTTATACTGTGGCAGCAATGATTTTTTTTCTCCAAGTGAAGATTAAAAAAATCACTTTCACCTTTTTCACAACAGTCTTATACACTGTTCCCCAATTTAATCTAAATGACATCTATACCTAATTGATGCAGCTCGGCATTCTCTACGAAAAACTATGTCGAGACACCGTTAGTTCAGGAGATATTGCACGTACACGTTAGAATATCTTACGTCCAGTAGAACTGCAGTAGCTAAGTGTAACTTTTCTCTGGCGTGTGGCTGCTTGTTCGATAATTCGACTACAATGGCAATTGGAAGTTCTCCCTGGATCTTGCTCGATAACGGGACAACTGCATGCATATCAAGTGCACAGCCTCCATCTCCGTAATCGATAAACAATCCTTGCGTTTAACATAGCGCAAGATTCTGGCAGCAACGCAGATGAGACAGTTCCGCCGTTTTTGGCAAACCTTACGCTCGATTCTGGCGTGCCGTAAATAATAGAATGCTTCGTTCTGCAATTTTTTTCCCCGATGTTGAAACTGTTCGATCTAGGACGATGATGTTTTGCACGAACTTCGGAACTTCATTAACAGAGACGCTTCATTGGGAATTTCATCTTCGCGAATACGACTCTTTGTATACTCGTGTTCGATTCATTCCGAGTATTATTAAAATTATTTAGGTCAGACGGGGCGTGCAAGGATATTATCTGCGGCGTTGTCGTTGATTGAAAATGATGGAAAATGTCTGCGAAATATCCCGATTACACACGTTATCAAAAGATTTCGAAAAGTCTTATTAACAGTCATTGTCAGTTATGTCATTCGAAGCTTTGTGGTAGGTCATGATTAACTCAAATGTACATTTTTTTTCTATTATTCTGTCACTAATATAATATACATGAATTATTATACGTAATATACATAAATTATTATAAATATAATACTATAATTATATACTATAGTATTATTATTATTATTATTATTATTATATCGTAATGTACATTATGATATTTATTCAAAAACGTTTATTATTACCATTATCTATTCAATGTAAATATTTTTTGGTATATAGTTATATTCCGCGGTGTAAATAATATTTTGCTGATCGTCCGTTTCCGAAATCTCAAATTCATTTACTTCAATATAGATAGTTATTTGTTAAGACGAATCGACAATCTCTCTGAAACAAGTTTTTCTATCTTTTTATACTTTAATCGCCGGTGGTTCGAATGTTAAGAAGATCGAGCAACGCGATATATCTTTCCGTTCTTCTCGAAATCCGTCGTTGGATCAACTTTTAATTTCCAATACATTTTTAATCGCGTACAGGAGAATTACACTGCGATTAATCATAGTCCAATGGCGAGTCATTGCGATTAATCACGCCACAAGGAAATTGATTTATCGCTTCGATCGGAATCGCGTTGTTGATCTTCGCTCGCGTGGATCGCCTGCCGTCTGTCGTATAAAATTGATCTGAAGTGACGATGATCGACTCCGCGAAACCCATTCGTCTGGTGGTTGCTCGGTTTTAACCGAGGCGAGCGTGTGTAAATCTGATCTGAAATCCATTTTTGCGAGATTCTGACGCAATGCGAGGTTCTCCCGCCTAGGGACGGATTCACGAGCGTTCCGCCGCGCGGAAAAAGAGCTCGATCGCGACACCGTGAGATTTCTTCTATTTTCTTTTTTCTTCGGCGCTCGTAAAATACTCGCTACCACGGTGATCTTTTGTCACGGAGGTAGGGAACGACGCGTCGTTCGAATCTGCCACTCCGTGATTTAACGATCATTTCCTTGGTGATTTTCCCCTGGCGGAGGGTGCACGAGAAAATATAAAAGCAGGCGAGGAAATTGACTGTAAAACTCCGTTCGAGCTTTGCTGCAAAACGATCGCCGCCAATTATTATTTTATCAAGCGTTTCTTTGCCTTTGTCGTCGGATCGGATTGTAACGAAGCTTTGGAAAAATTCACGAAGTTTCTTCCTCGCTTTCGTTTGGCAGTTTTACGTCGCGTTTACTAAACTGTAACGTTTGAACTACGCGCCTGAAATTAATATTACAGAAATTGTTGCTTAACCCTCTGGTAATGAATGATTACGTACAATGAATATTTAATGGCGAGTGTTATTGTATAATAGTAGTTTGGTAATGAATATTTTATTACTACACGTCCCAATTCTAGCAATGTTTGATAGTTGGAATCTCCATTGAATATCTGGCTTGGGATTAAATAAATGAATTAAATAAAGACATAAATTTCTAATAAAATATTCCAGTAAATTAACAGAATATTAAAACATGGCTTTTTTGATGTATGTATGTATTTTTGTTTCGATTAGTCAGAGCAAATCTTGGAGTCGGTGGAGGAAAGAAACTAATATTGCACATCATTTTGTAAAATTCTGGATATTTAAGAAATATTAAAGCACATGAAGAAATAGATGATGATGTACAAGTGCTTAAATCTGTAAAAGAATTGGAGTGATTATGGATACGAATCAGAAGAAAAGAATACAAACTAATTTGTAACGTTTGTTACAAATAAAAAATTCTCAGAAACTAATTGATAATGTATTATATATAGTAGTTTCAAAATATTTATTGCATAAATTTACTAAAAAATTAGTATATAGAATGAGCATAATATCAGAATATTTAGGAATGTTGATTGTTTAAGTACTTCTGTGATTGTTACGAAATATATACTTGTGTTGAATATCTCGTAGTTTTTGATACATATATTCATAAATTGTTTCAAACTTGATCAATATAATTACTACACAATTAATTAATTTTCAAAATGTTGTATTCTATTAATTAAAACTCACACATTTTTACTTTCGCCAGTGGACAACTGATCTAACATAAAAGAACCTCTATTTACGTACAGTTATATGTGAAACAATGTAATTTTTATTAAAATATAACATTAAATAAATATCATCTTACGATATTTATTAAAAATATAATTTCTACATTTTTAAATTCCTTTCGGGCTTCACTCACAACAAGTCCACACTCTAAACTGAACCTTGCAACAGGTTACATACATAACACGTAATAAACAGTTTCTACGAGTGTTTGACTGCATCGTGTTTTATTGCAAAAAACATATACAGCGTCAAAATAGTCACTGTATAAACTTTCCGAGCGTAGCTGCCAATAATGAAATATTATATCAAGCTCTTCTTCTTTCGCTCCCGTCACTGAGTTCGATAAATAGTGTTTCATCGGCACTTGCCGGCTATTCACGTTGTCCTCAGATCTTCCATCTAAATTTTCAATCATATTTAAAATTCGTCGCTAAGACGCTTAACCGGCTGTGTCGTGAATTTACAACGCGGCTCGTGGAGAACAAGTTTTCAGTAGCCGGGGGAAAGCTTCCGGCTCAAGTTAGACGTGACTCTTGTTGGCAGGCGACATTGCGAGATTTCATATTTCTCACGGCCCGCGAAGAGTGCCACACACTCGTTCTCCACTCGGAGATCTCTTATCTCCCTCAGATTCTTATCCTTTTGCCCGGCACTTGTCACGTTTCGCTCTCGTCTCTTTCTTTCGCCGTGCAAGTTTCACGCCTCGTCCGACACGCGTCGTTCCGCGGTAATTTCGCCGGCCAGGGTCCGTTTGGACCCAAGACGAAAGATATTTAATTTCTCCTGACAATCGAAGGGAGAATGTTTCTTTTCTTAATTTATGGTTAACGACGCATCTACCTTCTGGTCATTGGCGACAGCTTGGTTCCCTCCTTTCCAAACGATTATGTCTTATGGTAGATGTTAGTTTCCTTTAGATTTGTTCAGGACATTTTCTATGTGTTTCTGTGACGTCAGGGCTGTTAGTGATGTTATTTTGTATTTTTTTGGGCGTGGCACTTGCTGCATTCAAATAGTAAATGATGGATTGATATTATTTAGTTACATTGGTTACACATTATGGGTTCTGTCTTTTTTGTTTTTTAATAGGTACTCGTGTGCAGTGCCTTGTCATAGCTATTCCGTCTTTTCTTTTCATGTTGTTGGTAGGCATTGTTTGGTAGAAATCGTGGGTTATTTCATGAGTGTTTGTTTTCTTGGAGGTTTGTTTCCATATTTTGTTGCATGATTGTTTTTCGGCATGGTGCAATGTTGCATGATTGTTTTTCGGCATGGTACAACGAGGTGTCCTGATAAGGGCACCTTCGACGAGTTGCTTCTTTGCCTGCTATGTCAGCTTGAATCTATGTTGGTATTGTATATGTAAATTTATAAACATAAATCTAAATTTACGTATACTTTATAAATATAAATCTAAAATACAGTAACGTGAGTAACGTGATATTATTAGGATATCCTGTCTAAAACCGAGCATCTTGGATGTCTCCTTTATCTAGTGCCCTGCTATTCTCCTTGAATCTATGCTCCAAAGTGAATATTGTGTTTCAGTAGATATTATTAAAATATACATACGTAGTTTTTAAACACTTGGTGTTTCAATATTTCAGATAATTCCATGTATTTTATATAGATAAAATATCGCGAAAAAAATTATCTAAAGAAAAGCACGAGTTAATGAAAGAGTGAGATAGACAGTGTTGGAATTATTTCGGGAAGGATGTATCGTGTATACAAAATTTCTTTTTTTATGTTCATTTTTGACGTATTTTTTTCTATGTCTCCAATATTTTTTGTTGAAGATTATGTACTTTTTTTTCATAGCATCGTATCAATGTGTTAAGATATTATATAAACGCGTCTAACACATGATTTTCAACATTGAAAAGATAATCAAATTCTGAAATAGCATCAAGAAATAGTGCTTTACATTAACGAGATGGAAATTAATAATTTTTTTGACAATTGTACAAATTTTTCCACGTTTGGCAACTCTTTTTCAAACTCGTTTTCTTTATAATCTCTGCGTGTGCCCACTAGTTGAAACGAATAACGAACGCAACCGATTTTATCCATCGCCAGTCAATAGCACTGTCGCGATTCTTTTATACTATGGTATTTCATATTTAGACAATTCGCTCTATGTAACAGAATATATAACAGAACAAGTATATAACAGAAAAGTACAAAATAGAAATAACTAAAAACGTCACAGTATAAAAGCATAAAAGAACGATGGTGTTGAAAAAGTATTAAAAAAAAAAAAAAAAAAAACAACATAAGAGTATAAAAAAAAATGTGGAAAGACTGATCCCCCTAACTTTTGCTCCTATATAATATAGAAACTTTTCGAAATTTTCAATTTAATTTAATTTCATTACCCACAAACTTAAATGACTTAATCTTTTGCGATATGTGCGATGCATTACATATACCCACTTAAGGGTTAATGGAGTGTCGAACGTGAGATGCAGATGGACCCTCGGGCCAAAGGGGTTGAACGCGTCGGCAACCGTCGTATTTATGACACAATATAAATACAAAGGACGCGAGCGCGATAAAGTCAATTATTTCGAGATTGCGCGAAATATTAAAAGCTTCATTAGGAGAAAATTCCCGCGCATCCGCCCCGTCCGGTTATTGATTCATGTTCAAGGTATGATGGAAGTCCATTAGAGGATTCGGAAAATTCCCCGTAATATATTCCCTCCGGGCGATTTGAGTCTGCTCGTGCGTGCCATAGAGAGGGAGATTGCGATTTATGTATCTCTGATCGTAAAAATGTAGCTGTCGTCGTTTGCAACACGTATGTATGCTTGCAACGCTCGATTTACTCGTCGTCTGTAATGGCCGTCCCGGCGAATCAATTGGCAAAAAACTTCATTAAAAGACATTCGAACGAGTTTCACCCTTTGTGCGAGTCGGAATCAAGTTACCCTGTGACCCGTTTTTATTGAATTTCTGTATCATTGAATAACTTTCGGCGTGTCGCATGTGTAGGAACATGGGGAATAAGTTTCATAATAATTTAACGTTTCAAAGATGACGCATTGATTCCTGTGTAATCACTGTCTGAATTTCGACAGTACTGAAGCTCGTTCCCCATTTATTTCACCGTTTGAGGCAATAAAAGTTGTTGTTATTATTATTATTATTATTAAATTTTTTGTCATTGTCTAGTTATTATTGTTAATATAAATTAAAATATCTAAATTGTCAAATATTCTTGTTTGTAGAATAAATTGCTCAAATTTCCTCCATTAGAAGACTTTTTTTAACATTTATTTGGGATAAAATCAATGTTTCAATTTGTAATTTTGAAAGCTTATTAACAAAGCTCTGTAATCAAATTTGTCGTAATTGGTTTCGTTAAAGTTTGTGTAAATGAAGTAAAAACTGTATCTGTAGCTGTCACTTTGAAGATGTTACCATTTGAAGTCTACAAGTTCTTCTTATTGAATTTTGACTAAATTTGGTCAAATAATGATTTTTTCGATCCTATAAATTCTGTTTTCGTGCATTTTCTCGTCGTAAACACATAAATCCTATATTTTACAGTTCGATCGGCGTATAAACGCAAATTTTTTAAAAATTGTGACATGCGGCATTTCCCCTTACAGCTACGTACAGATCTATGTTTCCAATTTTGTGGAAAAAAAATTTATATTCATATTTTTTATACGCTCCAAGAATGTTTTATTTATGAGGCTATGAAAATAATCAGAGCAGAGTCGAATCGTAGATTTACGCATAAATCACGTAAACATTTTCTTGTTCATAGCATAAATGCATACAATTCGTGAAATGTCATTTATCTCAGTGTATTTAATCGATTTTTTTTATTTTTCATTACTCCACTCGTAGTTTCGCTTTTATTCGTTGTTTTATAATATTTGGAGACTCAAGCAAAAATTTCCAGATCCCATATATTATTATTCTCAGGATCAAATTAAGAGCTACGTAGAAAGACAAAATTATTTTAACATGAAACCAATTTTTAATCAAATAGCCACTCACAATTGTCACTTGCAATAAACAAACGATAAAAAAAATATGAAAGTGAGATATGAGAAATGGCACTGCATAAAAATAAAAATAGATGACACCGTTACATTAAAATTGTTACAAATAACGAAATAATCTAGTTTTTAAATACATTGTGTCTTAACCAAAACAATCTGAGATAAAATAATAGACCAAACAACAGGTAAAATAAAAATTTTATTTGAATAAAATTAGTAACGGATAACGAAATAATTTATTTGTCAACATTATCAGTACAAATACAAATTTTCTTTGAATAATTATTTCAATGAAACTTCATTTCATTTCAATGGTGCCCAGTTTTAATAAAGTATTAATCTACAGTTGCCTTTTTTTTCTTCACTTCACGTTTTTCTTTTTAATAGTAAATATAAATATCAAGAATATCTCCGATTTTTATAATTTTCGGCTACATTGTAGACACCGATATTTTTAACAACTTTTTCTTACGGTCTGCCTTATTTTCCGAGATATTCGCAGTGAATTCTGCCAGTTGTACGTATACGTCGGGAAACGTAGTCCAAAGTGTCTAAAATTTCCTACAACGCGTTGGAAAATCATGGGGATCGCGATAAGGTAGCTTTTAACAGTCAATTCGTCGAAAGTTTCGGAACCCTTAAACTCCGGGTCTCTAATATAGCGGGGAGCAAGTTATATCGATGGTTTTGACAGCGTTATGCGAAACGTCGAACGCCGCGATTCGAGCGGTTCAACTTGCCAGCACGATGTCCGAGAAACTTCGCCAACCGTAAAATACAGGTAACAGTTAATTATTATTAAGCGTTGCCCGGTGCCTCTGTCAGCTTCGAGCGAGGCTTGGCCCCGCGCGAACAACAAATAGTTGACGATACACGTAATCTGTAGTGTCGCCGTAACCGAGGCAAAGTAGTCGACGTGAATTAATAAAGCGACGATCCATCGCGCGAGATAGGCCCAAGAGAAGACGATGTCGCGCGGGGAACGACACACGCGGTAATAGACGATCGATCTTGATAACTCGTCGATAGAATATCATGGTGTTGTCGTTCAACTTTGGGTCAGGAGGTATTTCAAACGTGAACCACTGGCCTAATCGAATCACGCCCGTACCGGTTCTCCTCCGAGTTCTAACTAATTTATGAATGCGGTAACCTAACACAAGATCGCACTATGTGCCAGTAGGTTTCCCCTGTTCCGGCCTCTCCTAACCTTTGAACTTTCTCTCGACACCGATGTCCCCTCCCCCCTTCCTTTTTCCTTGGTTTCAGTTCTTCTTTCCTCTTTATATTTTATGCGACTAATTTGAAGTTCGCAAAGTTTCGCGTCATGTTTAATCGACGATTGCTTCATCCTGTTCTTGTTTATCTGTTGAATTTACCATCGACCGCGCTTAGGCACATTTTGTTTTATCTCCGGTTCGTTGTGAAACAGCGAAAGTTGTAGTTTCTCATCACACTTGTACAAATTAATGTAGGATTAACGTTAGAATGGATTTCAGATTTTCTTTTTCTGCAGTCGCTCGAAAGACACGGGTATTTTCGTCGAGCTTAATCCTTAATTTATCAGTTTGATCAATATGCGTCAATTTATTTATTTTAATTGTTAAAGTCGTAATGATTTATAAAATAAATTGAAATATTTTGATAATGTCAAAGACCGGTTGTTCTAGCGTTAATATTCACTGTTAGTTGTAACAACATGTTTTTTAATTTATACGACTATGTTATTTCTCAAAGTAATAGATCACGGGTGATATTTTAGCAGTCTTGTAATTATTTAGCTTTATCGTATGCATAATTCTATTTACTTAATAAATGTGTTTTGGAAGATAAATCCGAGTAACAAGAATAGCGAAATTGAATTTGTTACAAATGCTGATGGTTACCGTGTTGGATTGTTTGGATTGAACTAATTGAACATGTTGCAGAACGTGTTGATGGTTTCACACGGAGCACGTAACAATATTACAAATAATAATTGTTAACTGCATGTTACAAATAATAGTTGTTAACTATCCGACAGCGATTCGCCTTAATAAGCAACATTTCATTGAACGAAAGAGTGTTGAAAAATTATTTAGTTTTTTCGATTACAGTCAGTCAATCTCAGCAAAGATGATTCGGGTTATTGATCAGTTTTTCGTCAAAAAGTAGTAAAAACTAAATTCAAAGGAAAACTTCTCAGGACTTTTGTTTCATTGGATTTTTATAATATCCTGACTCACAGAGAGTTAAGACTTATTCGCCTGAATGCTCAAGTTTCTGCTTTTGTTCGAAACTGTTGCAATATTGGGGAAATATTGGCAATTCGCACGCACAGCTACGGGTAATAACAGGTATACGAGATAATCAGCATAACATCGAGTACGGTACTCAAAGATTTAGGACGGGCGTGGCCTGAACGAAGTTCAAACGCGATATTCAACGCTCCTATAAATAATCTCCATCGATAGATATTCCGCTCCGTAGCAAAGCTTTCGATATTAAATTAACGAACGTACGAAATATATATTCAGTTTGAAGTAGGATCGATCGATAGCGTGACAACGACTTCATTTGCGCAATCCATTAGGGTACAATGTCTCTCAGTATTCGAACGTTATCTGTGTTGTACAAAACATTTCGAAATTATATTAACGCTGTAGCGGAGATACAAGTGTCATAATTATGGTGATCAAGTTTGAAAACTGATTTGGAGATGTGCATGAAAATTACGAGATATTTAATGGAAGCACATACAATGCATAATATATATATATATATATATGTTGTACAAGTAAATGAATTTAAATTATATAAATGTATTATGTAAACATAAATTTTGTAAAACATTGTTTACGATCTTATTGCTTTATTTTAGTTGTATTAGATGCTCAAAGTAATCGTCAATTTCTGTACACTGTCTCGTATTTTTCTATAAAAAAATTTTCCTGCAGAAACATACTTTCAAAGTTTCAAATTTTAGAGTGAAGAAGTAATTTTTACGTATATTTCTAAATTTCTTTCAAACTTGATCAATATATACACGGTACTCGCTGTATAAAGTATTTCACACAGCGCACATAGTATACTCATAAAAATTCGCGTAAAAGTGTTCAAACACTTTCGCGAGCAACTGTGCGCGTAAACACAAATTAATCGACCCTGATCGTTTGAAACTGATCGTTTTCATTCTTCTCGCCGAGCAAGGAAATAAAATAATCTTGTTAAAGGCGATTACAATATTTAATACATCTCTCTTGATAAAGTTTGGAAATTTTCGGACGTCTCGACGATCGGTCGCGGCGATATATGGAAAAGTTGGCCACTGGGATAGATCGAAGCTGAAATTGAATCCGGCCATTCGGGCGGAAAGTATTCGCGTTATGAAAATAAGGGAAGCCGGTAAGGATGACACCCGTTTCCGTCTCTCGACTGCAAATCCTTCGGGAAATCTAGGATTCCTCGAGCACACAGGTGTGCTCCTCCTGAGTGATCGTTGTCCTGCGAGCATCAAGGACAGCTCGTTGACCGTGGAATTGCTTGCCTGCGTGCGTGATGCGCTCACGTGCCTCCTAATTACTTCGCCTTTAAAGCTTTCGCCCTGTTTCTCTCTTTATCGCTCGACGAGGGAACCTTCTAATTGAATTTAACGCTCGTCATAGGAAATTACTGCGTATCCCATGCCACAGTATTAAATTTGAATCTGGCAGCTTAATGTTGAACGTTTAAGGATTTGAAAGATTTTATAATTAAAGGAAAAGAAAAATTGGTGAATTTGATCGTTTGGGAAACTTTGAAGAGAGTTTCAGGATTTGTATATCCCAGATGCTCGAAATTTCGAGAGCAATTTGAAAGTTGGGAATTTTGTGAAATTTGGAACACAAAGTCCCTGACAACATTCGACATCCTAAGAATGTAAAAATTATGAAAGATCGAGGATTTGAAAGTTCGAACACTCGAGAGACTTGAAAACTTTGAGAACTTTTCAACTTGAGAATTCGAGTGTCGATGTATGAATGAAAAATCCGAAAATTTGGATATTTAGGTGTACGGAATTTGTCTCGAGGTGTATTAATTCGAATTTTCTTTTCGCTGTTAAATATTCCACGCCAGAGTGCCTTCTTTTAAAGAGAGAGAGAGAGAGAGAGAGAAGATACGGTGCTCAGACCGGAAAATTGGACGCCGTATCGATATCTAAGAAGAGAGTGATGAATATTTGGAAGATGGTTGTACGCGAGGCATTCGAGGAAAGTGATGGTGAGATCGTGTGATCGAGTAATTTCACGTTCGCTCGAAAAATGTGGTTTTCGAAACGAGGGGAAACGCGTAGCCATAGTCATTTGGCTAGCTGAGTTTCGCCTAAATAAAAGGAAAACAGCAGGAACGAGTAACAACGTCCGCCCTCTGACCCCCGGTTCTTCCTGTTTTCTTCTACTTCGGGGAAGATAGTTTCGAGGTCGAATGTACGAGCATTCGAGCGTCTAGCCCGTTGCCTTCATCACCACCCTCTGTTTCATCTTCCAACCGGATGACTCGGCCCGCCATTAATTTTCGTAAACCCGACATCCTGCGGCTGCAATAAACTGAAAATTTCTCGATTCGCGATGAATCGCTGTTATAATAATAGCGCGATGTACGTACGGACATTTATATTTTTCTTCTTAACTTGAAACTACACACACGTAGCCCATCTTTATTTCATCTTACTTTCTATTGTCCTTGGTCAATTTGTTCAAATTGCGTTTCATTTGTAAATTTCGATCAGTTTTTGCAATTGGAATTTGCAAATTTTGTTCTCTTAATAATTTATTTTGGGGGATTCTCGTGTTTTTTCTTTCACCTAGATTTTACTGTATTTTATAAAATTTAATATTTATATTTATTATTTACATTATTTATATTTATACTTATTATTTAATATTTATATTTATTATTTATATTATTTACATATATATATATATTTTATAATTTAATATATAATATAAATAATCGGACTTTTTCTTTTTATAATTTGTTGATAATTATAACGAACGTTATACATCTGCTGTCGCACGATGCGATATACAATAATATAATATCTCAACAGACGCCTAGAGTGAAAAGCTATGACGACGACGTAAGAAGATCAAAAGAATTTCAGAAGAAAAAAATTTCTGATGACAGTCCTGAGTCAACTGACACTCGATAATTCACACGATTCGAAATAATTCGCATGAGCCAGACTTCTTATTGCAATGTCTGACGATAATTCAGAAAAATGGCGGAGTATATATTATTTTCCCAGAGATTGAAACTACGTGTCGTTAACTCTTGTAACATATGTTATACTTGTTCTAGCAGACCCGCAATGCACTGATCGATGATTGCTTTCAGATATAATCAACGAAATTTCGTGTTAATTACCATTTGAATGATTGTTCCCAATGCTGTGTCATTTTATTTACGATGTGATGCTTCGTAAATAAATTACTGGCAGACGATACGATGAAAAAAAAAAAATATAGTTTGTCGAGGGCAAAGGGTTGAATAGCTCTCCCGAGACACAGCTAGCCTCGTGTTGTTCTTGTAATCGTAATTTGCTCGAGAGCCTTAGAAAACCCGATCTGCGCTTCCTAGAAGAAGAAGAAGAAGGAGAAGAAGAAGAAGAAAGAAACGCTCGACGTCGAACAATTTGACCCCAGGAGCTTTCAAATTGAAGTCAGAACTCGGCACGTGTTTTCCATCGATTCTCGGGATTCCATTCGGCCTGGATGGGAGCTATCATTCCGCCTGACGGATTCGCCAGGTTTGCGAAAGGAACTGTTTAATTGCCAGCAACGATTAGAAGGTCCTGGCCCGCGCAGCCAATCGAAGAGTCGTATGTCGCTGGTATAATTTCTGGCCTAGCGGGCAATCAGCTTTGCCCAAGCAGCTATAATTCGATCGTTTCTCTGATTACACGGCCAAGTTGCATAGTTCTCGTTGCGGGCTTTTAGCCATCGCCCATTTGAGGGTCGCTCGATCGCGCACTTGAAGCCAAACCGGCCGGGGGAAAGGAACTCGATTTCCGAGCCTCGCGACTTTTATGTTCGCCGAAATGACGGTACAGTTAAAAAGCAATACGCGAAAGCAATGATTTTTGTTTGGAGACAGGCATTTATGGTCATAGATTCGTCGTTAACTTCTCGTCTCGTGGTAATTAATGCCTTCTGGAATTTCACGTGCGAATGATTCACGACAATTCAGGCTGATGGTGAGTTATTTAAACTTAAAACAGATATTTTTTAATCTAGAAACTCTACCTACTCTAGAAAGTGTGATTAAAGTTATCATAATTATCTGATAATAAGCTGGAGGCCAAATGTATTATGTTTTTTGAATTTCTTGAGAAAATTTGTGCATTTAAGGGATGAATTTGATATTCTTCATTCGGGACTTGTACGTACATTTGATGCAATAAATATTAGCGATCTGTAAAACTGTCTATGGTAATTATCCAAGTTTCGGTGTTTATAATAAGTGAGGATTAACTCAATTATATAATTTCAAGAAGCTGTGGAAGTACTTCAAATTGAATTTTCCCTTGTTTTTAATAACTTTCAGCGCGCGGGATGGCACGTCTGAAATAAGTTTTCTCAAAAGTTTCAGCCATTAGTAATATTACTAAAGCGGCTTCGAAATTAACGAACGAAAACGAAAAAAAAAAAAAGAAACGAAACGAGAAAACATTTAAGAAAGCTTATTACAGATATGCCATCCGGCAATTAAAAGTTGTTGAAAATGAAGTGAGTTTAATCTAAATTATTCCTTGCGTCTTCTTGAAATTATACAATTGTCTGAGTTAATCTTCAGGTTAATAGAAGCTTTATCGTCAAAGAAATAATAAATTGCCCTTTGTTGTATATTTTTCAAAGGTTCTACATAAAATTGATACGTTTAAATGGACATCTTACGTCATTTTTAATCTCAGAACTATCGGGTCGTCGGCGACCTGCTTTCAGTTTAACGAAATAGACATCGCATCTTTTAATTATCTAATTTGTCTCGCAATTTGTGCCACAGTTGAAAAATGAAACTTTCACGATTTACAAGTTTATCCTTAATGATGCAATAGCAAATGTGACAAAAACACATTCGTACTTTAGAGAAATTTCTATTTGGCAAAGGATAAGTGATTTCAACAAGACTGGAAGGTAAATCCATCAAAGATAAAAATGAAAAAGAAAATAAAGTGAAAAGTGCATGAATACGTCGCACGTGTATCCCAACAATCACTTAATTTCTATAAAATGTCCGATACAGTTTCCTCTTCCAGAAATAGGAAACTTTTACTTCGAAAATCCGCACTAACTGACTTAATAAAATTTTCCTTAATATATTATTACATATTAAGTCTTAATGTATTATTATATTATTATATATTAATTCTTAATATATTAACACTTTCCGGAGTCTTTGTTGTACCTTGTGTAAGGTATCATTTTTGAAACAGATATCTACTGGTCTTGAGTACTTGCAAGCACCGTAGATCTCGAACCGTGAATGGAAGAGCTGGAAAAATCAGTGTTCAATGCGAACGGAGAAATGAGGAAAGGATGAAGAGGGAATAAAATCAGGAGATCGGGAAACATAAAGCAGGCTACGCTGCTGACTTCACGGATTCGATTATTCGCACTTACTGCCGGGGCAGCAGTTCTCTTGACCCAGCGTGGACGATCGGGCCGCGAGACAGAGGAGAGTTTCGTGCTACTGGGCATAATTTAAATTTACAGCAGATGGACGCGACAACCGGCCGAGCAAAGTTTGCCCTCCCACGTACCATTGAAATCTCCCTTTCTTTTTCTTTCCTTTCCTTTTTTTTATTTTTTTTTTTTTTTTTTTTGGTGTACATTTTACTCTCGAGCGCTCGACTTTTCGCTCGTGGATAACTCGATATCTATCGTCACAGTGAATTTAGCTTGTTCCATAGTGGACAGAAATGAATAGCCGATAAATGTGGAGTGACATTTTATTCGTTTATTTTCATTCTTTATTAATCTTCGTGAACTGGGTCCATTTTGGCTCGTTTCTTAAAAACGAAGACGAATGCAATATTTATTCCCGTAATGCACAGAACATATCTATGTACTTGTGCATGAATTATAACGAGTGAAAATTAGTGAATGTTGCTCTGAAAGCAAGGATCCTTTTTCTTGGGATCATGGAAACAAGGCGTTCGAAAGGTACAAGTTCCTGAGGGGTCGGGCAACATCTCTAATCACCTCGAACATCTGCCAGTTGTTTGCAGAGGTATGAAGAAAGTTTGTTAATAAAAGTTATCCTTGCGCGAGAAATTAGATAAAGACCTCCTTTCATTGGACTTTTCAAACGGATTTTTTTTCTGCACGACGAAAATGAGATACTCTCTGCGAAGAATTTTTAAATTAATTTTTGCAAGTTGAAGTATCCCGAGTCTTGCAAACTTGAAATGGAATTCCAAAAATTCGGATAGTTTCTCGTAAACTGTGCACGAATTGAAGCTCCTGCGTTCCTCTCCCTCTTTCCTAGCGCCTTAAATTTCCTGATTCGAACCTCACATTTCAGTAGCCAACTGTCCTAACATTGGAAACACATACCGTACACGGTTCAGTGCTGCGTTCGACGTCATTTCGAACATTTATTGCAATGAAAGGCGAATGTTTGCGACGTTCTTCAAACACGTTAAACATAATATTAAACACGTATAACACAATGGATTATAACGGGCGAAAGGCAACAGATATTTGGTGTTTGCATTCCATAAATGTATTCTGCTCTCTCGAATGCCTTTCCACCAATGGGGACATTCCCTTTTGTTTATGCGAAGCGACACAGAAACGATATCGATCGACAGGACCTACGCCTACAGTGTAAAAAAAAAAGAAAAAGAAAAAGAAAAAAACGAGTTTTTTCTTAACGTGGAACGCTTCATAGTTTCGTTTCCTCTCCCCGTTTCTTCCTCTTCCTCTCGTTTCTTTCTTTTTCTTTCTTTTTTTTTTTTTCTTCGTTTCCCCCTTCTGCAACAGAGGCGGCAAGAACGTCTGGAGCGGAAGTTGAAACGGCTGCGCGGAAAAATGGCGCCTCGCGACGGAAATTGGTACTTGCACCCTTTAATTTTAAGTTGATCGAAGAGATCGGGTCGCTCAACTATAAGGACGCCGCCGTTCGACTCTGAATCGTAATAGCGTTCGACGAAAGACGACGCTATATTCGCATCTCGCGAAGCAATGATAGGCGAGCTCGAATGATTTTGTAATTCAAATGCGAGGCTCGTAGCTCGAACGACGAATAACCTAACATATTTTTGCTTCTCTGTATTAGTGAAACGATGGAGTATATTTTTATCATGCGTAACTAAATTTCTAAATGCCTGATTTCTAATCTTTGTCCATTCCTTGTCATATATGGACATATTTTTCTATAGAAAAGGATATACTAATTTATAGCATCTAAATACAAAGTGATATCTATTTTTGCTTACAGAATATGGCAAAATATGCTAGAATTGCAGGAAAGATTGGAAAAGATATGGCCGTAATGTGAAATTGTATGATTTGTTGCAGTTCAATAAAAATTTAATCTGGTTATTGTTAGTAAAAGAATTTCGCAAACTCGTGTCGATTTTTCACCATATTCATCATCGATTTGACACTGAGAAGAGGATTCAGTTGGTCAAACGAGTAACGGATGAGCATTGAGATAATATCGTAGACTTTTAACGCATGGTGATCATCTAATTTCATAAGAAATTTCTAACGAAAGAATTTTAAATGATATGAATAACTATAAAGTGACAAGTGCGGTTCCATTGTGTTTTTACTGTAACGCAGTATCTCATAAAAATTGAATTTTCCGTCCCATAGGCGAAACGTGTAAATTTCGCGTGGCTGGCTATTGGACCACTGGGAACCATAGCAATTTAAAGTTGAATTAGTCATTCCAACAATTTTTAATTTCGTCGAATTTCATTGCAAACGATCGCGAAGAGAATGAAATGCAAAATTAATATTCTAATACAAATTATGGTCGTCATCTGCTGAACGCTCGCGTAAATTTTATCAAATACTGAATACAATAGCGTTTCAGTGTTACATTCGAGCAGAAAGTAGTAAGTTGATTCTTCAAATTTATTTTCGTTAATTAATCGATATTTAATAGATCAATTGACCTGTGTGATTGCAAATTTCATTCTCTACTCTGCGTTTAAATTAATTATATTTCGATGAAATGTTTTTCGCAGCAACAGTGAACGAATCATAATCATATGTAAGATAAATAATGTAATAGTATTCTACTGACTAATGGTTTTAAAATGTATTTAATTAGCATAAATTTAACTATTTCGATAATATAATATTTAACTTTTAACATAAATATAATACACACAAATATTTAACTTTCAACATAAATTAACCAATGCATTTAATATGTATTTAATTAGCATAAACATAACTGAAACGAGCACGTGTTTCACAAAATCGAAATATATTCAATATTTGTTCTTATATGGTCTGATATTTAACTTTTAACATAAATTAACCAATGCATTCAATATGTATTTAATTAGCATAAACTGAAACGAGCACATGTTTCACAAAATCGAAATACATTCAATATTTGTTCTTATATGGTCTGATGTTTAACTTTTAACATAAATTAACCAATGCATTGAAAATGTATTTAATCAGCATAAACATAAATGAAATGAGCATATGTTTCACAAAATCATCATCAATATTTCTTCTTAGTATCCAATTCTTTGTTCGCGATGATACTGTAATATATAAGTGTTTCAACAGTAATCAATCGCGTCGCAGTGATACATTTGCATACACGAGCACGAACGAAACGATTCGATTTAAAAAGTGCCTGCTGTACATTCTTTCTTCTATAATACTTTTTGAAATATGCTGCTCCCCTGTCCACTCTCCGCTTCGTAGGGAATAAAACCTCGGGAGAGACGTCTTTCACAAAAGTGGAAGGCGAGTCCTCTCTGAAGTTGATACCGCTTTCCGACCGGTTGATTTCTGAATAGCACGAATAGCACGGGGATTGACCAATCATGGGAGACGACGTTGCACAGCAACGAAACAAGGGCGTTTCGTTTTGCGTAATCCAGCGTGGAGCAGCGAATTAGCAAGACGAGAGCTCCCTCCGAGACAGCCACGGGTCCATTCGTGGACACAGAGGGATTAGCATAGGAATTACTTCCGCTCGGACGATAAAGCTCAAGCAAAACCTTCAAAGCCGAAACGAAGGTCGCTCCGGACGAGAAAGCGCCGAGGAATGTGTTTCTACAGAAAGAGAGAGAGAGAGAGAGAGAGGTAGAGAGAGGAAATTGGAACACTCGGTGCGCCAACTATCGAAGGGATGGGGGAACGGGTCAACCCCATATTATTCCAATTCCGTGAGTTGATCTCTCACCTTCGACACACCGGCAGAGACTTATCGAGCTCGAGTTTCGTCGAACGTACTTACCATCATTGGTCAGGGTCTTTCCTAAGGAATTGGCCAGGTCGAGTGGAAATCAAAGGTTTTTACGTATCGTCGGTGGAAATGACGAGCACGGACACCGTTTTCGATTGAAACCTCTCCTTGGTTAATCTGGACGTGGAAATAATTTTGATTCAATCGTCGACGTGGTACACGACGTTTCTTGTTTTGAATTATTAGAGAAGTGTTCGCTAAAATGAAATTAACGAGTGCAACGTCTTGTTCCTGCTTCTAATCTGACGTTAAATTAAAAACGAGCTTAGTTTGTCGAAGAGTATTCATTCGTGTGTATTGTAGATGTGTTGATTTATAACATTGCTATAAGAAGTAAAGTAAATTGTTAAATTTAATTATTTATTATTATTAAATTTGTTATTTATTTTAATTATTAAAGTAAAGTAAATTATTAAATTTTTCTTCGTAATCAACCACTCGTATTCTGACAAACATGAATTTGAATCAAACTGATGGAAAATCTAATCGCCTGAAATTTCGTCTCCCATTAGTTGAAAGTATTTCAACATTTAAATGTATCACACTTGGAAGGTTATTTCGTATTAGTGTGTACAGTATTCTCGTGTTTTTACGTTCTTCGCATTCTACTCGTACTGTCAGAAATACAAATTTATCGCAAAAATTGAACATCGTACCGTACAATGTTCGTCGAGCTGAAGAACTTGCCTCACATTCGCTTGTGTCACGACTATTCCGTTGTTTAACACGTTCAGTGTCAAGAGAGATCACGAAAATAAATATCACGCGAAACGACGTCTCGAGTAACGCGAAGCCTCGCGACCGTGAAGTCGACGGAACGAATTTTATTAGACAGACGTTTCATTGATCGTCGTTTCACGGATCGAGGTGGGGAGGATCCCGTCAGAAAAGATCGATGCTAAGATTGGAAAACGAGGACGCGAACAACAGAGAGAAAAAAAAAAAGAGAGAGAGAGAGAGACGGACGAGAGCGTTTAATCGAGACGAGACGAGAACAACGAGAGGAGAAACGATGGATAGAGAGAATCAGTGGCGGGAAGGGGACTGAGGGAGAAGAAACGCCGAGGAATATTAACGTCGAAGTAGCGGCACGTTAATATTCCCTCTGCTTTATATCGAATCCGATAAGACAGAGTGAAAAAAAAAAGTTTTTATCCGAGCGAATGCAAGTGACGCCGTTTTCCGCTCCTGCGACTCGCTTCGCCTTTATTAGGGATCCTCCCCAACGACCAGGGAATTGAATTAACGTCGTCTCCGTCGCGGCAATGCGATAATTAGCGTCTCCGCTGCGAGGTACGCGAGAGAACTCCTCGGTAGTATATCGGCGAGACGCGACTCGACTGCTCTCGATCGCCGCGTTTTTACGGTCGGCGTGGTTTTAAAAATTTCATTTCGTTCGATCGACGGAGAGCCTACTGCTTACCTTACCCTCGCTCGTGATGAAAGAGGAATTTTCGCTGCTAACGGCACACGCCATTCGGATCGAAACTCGAACCTCGGAGATAAACGCGATTTCGCGAGTTCCAGTCGGAGAAGATGCTACGTTGCTGAACTCTCGCTTTTCGTCGTTGGTTCCCCGATCTGTCTACCGAGAAACAACTTGCTACGTTTTTGTAAAAATGTAAGAGGTTTTTATTATGTTTTTTTTTTTGTTATACTTGTTAAATATTGTACTCGTCCAAATATAGGTGTCTTGTTAAATGTTGTACTTGTTGAAGGTTTCTGTATTTTCGTACGTTTCGTACGAAAGAAAATTGTTTTTTTTTTTCGATACAAGAGATACAGCGTAACAATTGGTTTTCCAAATTTCGCTCAATTTCAACTGGATTCGAAAATCGACTTTCTCGTTTTGTCATTGTCCGTTTCTATGACGAGTCGGGTGGTGAACAATCCTTTATCAAATGAACTGATAATCAGTGACTTGAAATTGAGAGATGAAGAAATACCTATCGTCATTAATAATCTGTAAAAAGATAGCTATTTGAAAAAATCATTGAGAAAACGGACACTAGAGGAGAAACCATTGATAACGAAGTCTGTTAATCAAATTTCGTATTTCTGTCGTTATTCTGAAATTGTATTTCAATTTCTTTTTTAATTTCCAACATTCTGGTTTAAATGTTACGTACATTTTTGAAAAGCTTGTGTAACAAGTATCATTCCTTATGTATTATACATAATATAATAACATACTTATTAATTACTTATTGTATGTAATGTAATGTATTACGTATGTAATTTAATTAATGCAATGTAGTGATATTTTTTACACATTTAAATTTTTCATTAATTTCCAATATACATATATATGTAATTTTTTTTGGAAAATGGACTTAGGCCATTTTCGTAAGGATAAACGACTCACGCACACACACACACACACACACACACATATATATATTTTTTTTTGGAAATGTAACCACTGACCATTGGAATAATTATTGCGGCGGCAGCAGCCATTATAAATGCGTTGGAATCATTATGGAAAATTGTCGTGTTTATATTTAAAGAAGCTTTTACGCCTTTGGATTCATTTCACGTGCAATCATGCACTTTTCAATTTCCTACAAACGCACGACAAATCCCACCGCCCCGTCCAGCAATAATTTTCAGCAAGCGAGGGAAATCTCTATTTAGATTCTGTTTCTTTGCTCTCGCGTCCGTAAAAATGCGAAATTGCACGAACTTCCGCGGTCTAGTAATTACACTTCATTCATCCGAACACGGCCGGGGGGACCTGACGTAAAAACTCGGTTAAAGTTGAAGTCACTCGCGAAAGGCTTTGCACGTCGCGAACGAACGAGTGGCCGGTGGGTGGGAGAGAGAGGAGGGGGGGGGAGGGGAGGAGGAAGAAGGGTTTGGGTGGAAAGTAAAATTTTCAAATGTAGATCGAAACTCATCGGGGCCAGATTCCTTGCATGTATAAAAGAGTAAGCGACGAAGATACTTCTGTATGTACACACACACGCACGCACGCGCGCACACACACACATACATGTACATATGTATCTGCATAACGTAAAGAGACGGAGGCACCAGTACGTTAAAACCAAGTTTACTTCGAGTACGTTCGTTGCATATGCAAATAAATGGCTCGGTTGAAACACGCGAAACACACGAAAGATTCGCTTCGCAAATGTTCTTGTCCGTATTCATATACACCGGCGGCGTCTCTCTTCCTGCCGTAGCTCGCGGAAACGCTTTAACTACCGGGAACGTTTCTGCTTTTCGAAAAGTAACGTGGAATCGTGGCTCGCGTTTCGGTGTCTCGAAACTCCAGATTTTGAGTATATTAATAATGATTCGAGCAGATTCCAGAAAGTTAGGCAAAGTAGGAGCGTTTGAAAGCCTTGGTGCAAAAACCGAGTAAATGCAGATACGAGTCGTAGAGGGAACCCGAATTACATCAAATAATTACACTTGTATTTATGGGCATTTAGTGACACCTTGACGATACAAGAAAGAACGTTGCCTCGTATTTTTGAAAAATATATATATATATATATATAAAACATAATAACTGTTTTTTTTCAATTATTTTCTTCCACGAAGATTTTGGAAATCAGCGAAATTAATTTAAACATGTGAAAAGGTATCGTTATATTACATTAACGAGAATCATTATCTTACCTAGATAACAGCTATCACCACGTTATAATAAGTAATTAATAAATTATATCATTACGTAAGAAACGATACTTGCCTACATTTTCGAAAAATATACTTCGTGTAGCAAGTTCTTTTCAACACGAACTTTTGCGCCGTCAAATTTCGCGCAAGTGCGCGCAAATCGGTCTCAATTACCAGTTCTCTAACAGTTCTTCGTCAAGTTTGACGAACCGAAAAATTACCTCTCCTTTCTCGTTCGCTAATCGCGAGAACGAGCCAGACGGAGAAAGTCGCTGTTTGTTCGGACGATTTAAATAGAGGAGCCGCGCGCGCGCGTTGGTCTTGGTTGGCAGTCGCGGTTCGATCTCGTTCGGCTCGGCAATTTCGTCTCCAAACGCCCGGGTGAAAATGTAAAGCTAACGAAAGGAGAAAGTACCTTGTTATTCTTCGTTCTTCGCCCATCTCTCTCCCTCCCCACCCCCGTTGGCGGCTGAGGTTTAAGCAAGAAGGTGTTTTCAAAATTCACAGAACGCGAATAGCTGTGCTAAGTTCATTCTCGCTACCGCTTTCAGACGCTTGCCCCTCGGCAACGTCTCTCATCAGCATCCGCCAATCCGGCATTTCCATTCCACGGTTAAACGTGCTTTCTTTCTCTTTCCTCGGCGTCTTTCTTCGACCGCCCGCTTCTGCTTACCCAGACATTCCTAGGCACCTTTCCGCGATTCTCTCCCCCTCTCCCCCTCCGACTCTTTGTCCCTCCCCGATTTCACCCTATTGTTCTTTTTGGTATATCGCGCATTGTCGCGCCGCGTCCTCTGTCAACTCTTTCCCCTCCCCCTCCCGTACCCCCGCGCCCTTACTTCCTCTCTCTCTCTCTCTCTCTCTCTCTCTGTTCTTCTTTGTTCGTTCGTTTCCTTTCGCGCTGTTGGCCACTAGTGATGGGATCAAGCGCGTACCAGCAATAAGTATCACACTTATGGCGATTTGATATGCAGTGAATATTGAGCATAAGATAGAATAATTAGAATTTATTTTATCGATGTTCATTCGTCACGATTCTGCAGATTTTAATCAGATAATAACAGTGACATTAAACATTAATAATCGTGATATTAAATTAAATTTATTCCATATTTCTAGTCCAATATTGCGTGTATATTTGTGTCAAGATAGAGCAGCACGTTATTCCATTTTTGTAGGGATTGGTATCTATAGAAAATTTACACTATGTTAGGACAATGTTCTTTCACGTGGTATACATATATGAGTGAATTGATCGGTTTTAAACTGATTGCAGAAAATTGAAGTAAAGTGTTTTTTCTCGAAAGATTGTACATGGATAGAAAATAATATCGTTGTAGGAACTTTATTGTTATTCGAATAATTGACGAATCATTCTTGTACAACTGATGGTATGCGGACAATGTTGAAATAACTTTTACAAGTGCTTACAAATATTACATGAATGAATATCTAAGTAAAATCTAAAGACTGACTTTCTAACTTTCTAACAAATATATTTTAATACACTGATTGTAAGTTAACGTAACTAACCGTTAATCAAAATTCAATTGCATAGTGTATTTCATACGTTTATACTGTCACAGTTGGTTGCTTCTCCTTCTGTCCGCAATATTTAAATAACCTTCGAATCGACAGAAAATTACTTGTTACCGTTAAATTATAAAAACTCATCATTTTAGGATTCGATTGTCACTTTTACAAGATTTAATTCAGTCAAATGTACACTCGTGTGCTTTACAAGACTAATTAAACGAATTGACGAGTAGCAGTGGAATACCATACTCCCCGTAGATAGAATTTGATTCAATTTCGTTAGGCACACGTCGAGCTTGATCCCATCGCTAGTCACGACACCGTTCGCATCGTCTAGGTCGCTCGCTGGAAATTCTAGCACGCCGAGGTAAACGTCTTGATATTAAAGGACCGCCATAAATTATAAGGCTTTGTGTTTGAAGCTTCTCCTTATTTACTCGTTTCGTTCGTTTATTTCGCGTTTTCATCCGTCTGCCGTTCTCAGCGTCGACGAATCGTTACCACCCCCCTCCACCTCCCGCCGCCCCTTTTCGCGACACCGGCGTCTGCAACCCCCACAGCCGACCACCGCATCCGGTGTGACATTCCAGCGAAACAGTATTTACCTCGAATGTTCGCGTCGAGCCCGATGAGGCGAAAGAGCACAGAGAAAGAAAGAGAGGGAGAGAGGGAGACCGTTTTCCACGGACAAAACTTGCCCGCGTTGGCGAAATGAAATTATTAAAGAGGAAATTCTAATAAGTCGGGAAAATGACGCGGAGCGACGTGTATCCGTAGCTGCCTCGCGTTCGCGAACCGTTTATTTCAAACGTTAATGAACCGCGTCAGTGTTTCCAACTTTGCACTTCCGTTTCTTCGGTGTATTTCTTTTTTTTTTTTTTTTTTTTTTTTTTTGAAGAAGGTTTGATCGGATTCGTGGCAACGATAACTTCGCGCGAAGAGAATGAAACACTTTGGTCGTCTTGAAGATTGAGGATTGATTCTCGATCTTGGGATCCTTTTTCCCGATTTGGTTTCTTTTTATTCTCAGTCAGAGCGCTTCATCAGCTTGGGGATTATTATGTTCGTGAATCGCGTTACAGATCGTGTTAGTCATCTTTCGTCACTTGCAATTGAATCTCGTGTACGAGCACGTGTCACGCACTCGAACGTACGTGACATATCTGTCTTGCAACATTTGTTTCTCGCGCAAATACTACTAGCATCGATTTCTAGAAAATTTCGAAAATACGTCGGAACTAGGTAAAGCAACTGCGTGAGAATAGACAAAACACAGAATTATCGAAAGTTAGGCAAAATTTTAAAAACTCGAGGCATGGAACTTTCTAAATTTAAAGCGATTACTTTTCGTCATTTTGTTGAACTTTGAACATTTTTCAAGGTTTGAATTGCTAGGACTTATTACCGTTACTACCATTATTAGTTCAGTTTTACTTTTTATTGATTCTACGTATATTTATTCATGGTTAAAGTTTGTAGCATTGTTAAGTTCGTAACATTACTCGACGAGTACAATCATCACGAAGCGAATGATCACTCTTCGGCCAATGACACAGAAAAATTAAAATATCTCGTGGCACTCGCCGTTTTGTTACAATTTAATCGAAATTTAATTGCAACCGATCAATCGCCGATGTTTATTAATGATAGCTGCTAGTTAAAGTCAATTGTAATTAGAATTTTATCCCAATTAAATCCAAATAATCGAAAACAAATAAACTTGCTCTCCATTTGACGACGAATCAGAATCGTCCAATTTCAATCACGCGCGCAGACACGCGTTTGAAAAACGAAGTCCCATTTTAAAGGATTAAATTAATATATTTGTTTTAATACATCGTTCGTCAGTTTTACCACCCTTAACGCCATTAACACTAAAACTACCAAAGTCGTCAAAATTTATAATTTTCTATGAAAATTTCACACATCTACAGCAGTGTACTATATACTCGAGTAACTCCTGATAAAATATATTAATAGAAGCTTGTATCATTTATACTGAATTGTTAACTTTCTCCTGTATATTGCGCTTGTATTTCTTTGCCATAAATATTATACTTTCTTTCGTCGGTAGTTCATCAGCATCGTATCGAAGATTTATAATGTCTCGAACTTGGAGGGAACAGTTTCGAGGACCGTTTGCGAAATTCGCCACTGAGATTGTTAAGAAGTGCAGCCGCTCCTGTTTTATTCGGGTGGAAACAAAAATAGCGGAAAATCAGAGGTACGAACGCAGGAATTAGTGGCCCGTGGGCTCGGATGCACGAACGTGAATTAAAGCTGACGAAATCGAGCTCGCGGCTCCGGTGCGTACGAGTGAGAAAGAGAGAGACAGAGAGATAGAAAGGGAAAAAAAAGAGCGACAAGTCGGACGCGGATGCACGGACCGATTCGAGTTTCAAATCCACTTTGACGAGGGGAAAAGCGATTGAACCGCGACGGAACGCCCGTGGATCGCATCGCGGGTTTGATCGGGCTGTCGGATGTACACGGATCATTCCGATACACACGTTCGATTTGGGGCGGGCGTGCGAGCAGCAGACGTTGTTCGCGGCACGCTAAGCAGATGGAATAAAGGTAAATTTATCTCGCACGGCCTCTTCTTCGAAAAAAACACCACCACGGGGTTTCACGTCCGAGCGCGTTCCCCTCTGACGATTAATTAACGAACGATGCGCCCTGACGCATTCGTTTTCCATTATCGAAACCGAATCTATACCGGCCTCGCGTTGTTATTCGACGACAGTGTTTCGAACGCGCTTTCGCGACGCTTTGACCAGTCGCGGTCCGCAGACTTGCATATCGGTTCGAAAAAAAAATAATAACGATTTCTGTGTGTACGATGTTTTCGCGTCTGTCGCTGCACAGTATTAATATACATACTGTCCGAAAAAAATATCGGAGATAAAATTAAAAATTGTTGGAGGAAGTTTATGTATATGAAGTTATGTTTGTCATGGGAAATGTTTTGTTGAAAAGTTATGAATGTTCGAGATGGTAATAACTTTTTGACGAATGTAGATTTGTGTGAACTTTCATGCATTGTTTAGTATGATTTTTCAACCGCGATCGCAATCTGCCTGTTAATTCCTGCGTACTTTTTACTTGTACAACGATAGACACGTTCAATTTTTATGCACGATGTATTACTCTAGATAAGAACATTACTATTGATATTGGAAGTGTGTAGTTTTAATTGGTAGTAAAGTCATGCGGTGTCGTTTGTTTCACCTATCGATAATTGGCGAAAGAAAACGAAAGATTTAGGTGAATTTTAGATCTAAGTAATGTTAACAATGTTAATTAAAAAAACGGTAATTGTTACGTTAGAATGTTTTCCTACAAACATTATTTTTACAAACATCATAAATAATATAATTCATAGATTTCCTGATCTGTGCATTCAGGAAATTTGTATGTCAAACGACACTTGCGCTTCGCGGTTTCAAACATACTTCCTTGGGAAAATAGAAAATACATTGTAAATGAAATACATTGTAATTTAATTTCATTTGCCAACAAGATCGAAAACCAGAACAGAATGAAACTATTTACATGCAAGGAGAAACGAAAGATAAGCTGTAAAAAAATAAATCGCTGTTATATCAACGTGTGTGACGTATATGTAAATCTTCTTCAGAACATTGAGAATGATTGAGCAAAACGAAATAGGCAAAATTGTGTTGTTTACTTGCTCGCTCAAATAAAGTGCTAATATCTGGGTGTAGGAAATGAAAACAAGTTTTCACCGGCACTGGATTATTCTCCTCTATATAATACCCCAAAAGTTGGGAAGAAGTTTCGCGAGATGGCAAAAAGGCAACGGAAGTATTACTTTCTATCGTTAGTCGTCGCTTTATGGTCTTATTGCACAAGTTTCTACTTCTAGTCAATATACGTACTTGTTTCTTGTAATTGCGTATTCCATTGTTGATTTTATTACTAATTATTACTATTACTAATCGTGTATATCGTACGTAATTGCGTGTAGTATCATTACGTTATTATAATTGTATATTTTTATTAATGTACTTCTAGTCGATACACGTGCTTATTTTTCTAATGTACTGTATTATTACTTATTAATTACGTACAGTATTGTTAATTATAATTGTACATTGTACATTGCATATTGTACTATATATTGTACATGATTACATTGGATGTATCGTTTGTAATTGTGACACGTTAATTATTATATTTACTATTATTTTTTATTTATAATTATTGTATTATTTTTTATCGTACGTTCGTACATCGTATGTAACTGTACACTGTGCTAAATCTATTCAAAATAACCAGTGAACCACCAGGGGATTAATTGTAACTTGTTGTTCATAATCGTCTATTGTATTGTTAATTACAATTGTGTACATATATTGTACATGATTGCATTAGATGTATTGTTTGTAATTGTAACACATTAATTATTATATTTACTAGGAATGTACAAGAACCCGATGGTCGGTACGAGTCGAGAAGAGATGGAATCGGGTCGGGTCGGGTTCTCAAAAATTTCGAGATTCCCGAAAAAATCGAGTTTCCTGAAAATTTCGAGATTCTCTACGTTTCAAAGAGCTGTATAATAGCCTACAAAATATGTATATACACAGTTCAATTTCTTCCGCCAGTGAAGTTATTGGGAACACGGATTCTAAGAATCCTGTGACCTGATGTATACAACACTGTGTGACTGCGTGCTCAGTATATTGTGTACGCTGTTGAGCAGTATCGCTGAGAAATTCGGGAAGTTCAGACGTATATTTGAAAATCTGTGTGAATTCAATAAAGATTGAAAATCTTTAAAGAAAATGTCGAGTGATAGTGAGAGTATAGTTGTGGTAGCAGGAAGTAGTGCGGAAGATATCGTGCAAAGGAAGAAGGTGAAGAGAAGCTCCGTTTGGGAACATTTTCAAGAAAAAAACGATACAAAGGCGGAATGCACGCATTGTCACCATGAATTTAAAACTAAGTATGCAAATACCACTGGTTTATTACGCCATTTGGAGCATGTGCATCCAAACGTAAGTACATGTACCAGAAAAGAAACTGAATCGATATAAAATTTATCGCATGTACAAAATGATACGCGAAAGAATGTTATAACCAAATGATATAACACAAGGAATTGCTCAAATGATGGTTCTAGATCTGCGATCTTTTGATATAGTTGAAGGCGTGGGCTTTAACGAATTATTTATTCTTGTTACCAATCCTTTCCCGAATTCCAACTCTTTCGGGAATTCCGATTCTTTCGAGAATTCTGGCTTTTCCAAGAATCCCGATAAATTCGAGAATCCCGATCTCGAAGAAATTTCATATTCTAGACCCGACCTGATATTTCGAGTTCTCGCACACCTCTACGTAATTTCTGTCTTTTTTCACAAAATCAAACGACGTTTGCACGGTTGGTTTTTAACATAAAATTCTGTTTACATGTATATAATTCTAATTTATAAGTCTACGGCACATAATACTAATTTATGCAGGAAATAATTATATTTCAGTCAAAAATTAAGTTGGCCGTCTCTTAAGAATAGTTGTGCAAGTAAGAAAGCGTTCACGTTTAATTCAATAAGTAATTTTCGGTGAAAATGTAATAACATTGGTAACTTTACATATTACTAGTAACGTTGCGGTGCAAAACTCGCCTAAATCGGCATGGTAGAATGTGAATGTTAGTCGGAAATGTTAGTCAGGTGATCTTGAAAACATAGGATACGATAAAGCATTGGATATCGGATCTATCCTAGTTAGTCAATGCTCTTATTGCTTATCAGTGTGTTAACATCACGGCAAAATCGGAACGAAAGTAACGGGAAAAATAAGGAAGAAAGGATGACCGCGAAAGGGGACAGCATAGATGTCAGAACGATATTCATGCATCGACAACCAGTTTCCATGGAAAACACACATCGGAATAATGAAACGTTTTTACTGTCGTGAACGCATGTTCATCGCGAGCCATGAAACGCTCGTAGTACAGCCCCCTCGTAGTCGAGTTATTTTATATCGGATTTCTCGCGATGGGATTCTTCGGAACCACTGGAGCCGAATTACAAAGGTAGACTACAAGAACCGAACTTGGAACGAAGCTGCAGTTCCCCGACTTGACACCCTGACAACGAAATTTGGAAAATCTACTTTAGTTAGCAATGTCAGTAACAATAGTAACAACGAATGAAAGAAGAGCGATGGAGAGAAGATGTCATTAATTTCGTTTCAAGTTAAATAAATGTGTCTTTGTACAGAATGCGCTCACAGTGAATTTACACATATTAACTGCCTTATGATTAACTAAAACTAAACGTACGCAACTTAAAGCTAAGACGCACGCATCCCACGATGTCCCTGCGTGATCCCTCGTCGTCCACCGTTGGCCCGCTGGGGGCCCAATAGTTTACTTATCAACTAATTGTACCTACAGTTCAGTTTAGATCGTGAAATAAAGAATGAACAGAAATGTTCACGATCTAAACTGAACTGTAGGTTGCGTAGTTCTTAGCTTGATATCGTTTCACAAACATTAAAGTTTATCGTTTTACAACTTGGCTTGATAACGTTTTACAAACTTTAATGTTTGTAAAACGATATCAATTACCAGGTCTCACCACGAGGAGGTGACTACGCACGAGACCCGCCCCGGTCCCTATTCCCAACCACCCTCCATTACATAATCGGCATTCAACTTAATGAATACCGAGTTTTTATTCTACTTGGCCCGAAGTTACGTAAAAAGGAGACAAGACCAATAAAATTGACTGACAGGTACGGTGATTACTATGTCCTCTTAACATATGACGAAATGGTTAAATGGACCAGGAGCACAAAATTTTGAAAACAGTGTTGGAGAAGGAAATAGAACATGGCAATGTTCAAAAGCAATATATAAAACACGTGTATGGCCAAATTGTTAAAGAAATTAGAAAACGAACGGATTGAGTTTGAAAGAAAATTGAAGGCAGAAAAACAAAAATGGCAAGAGGTATTAAATAAAGTAAGTGAACTCGGAAAAGAAATGATGGAAATGAAAATGAAAGAACAAATGGAAAGATGGACAGAAGAGCAACAAGCAGAATGGAAAAATGTGATGGAAAGTAAAGTTAACGCAGGAAAAGTATACAGGCTCAATTGATGAATGAAAAGATACTTTTAGAGGAAAAGTCAAAAGAAACAGAAAAGCCAATACTTTTAGAAGAAAAGTTAAGAGAACAAGATGCAAAAGGAAGAGTATAGAATAGTGTTGCAGGGACTTATAAAAATTCCAGTATGACATTGAACTCTGGAACTATGGAACTCTGTCTCCGAAACAACGATCGCTTTATCTGTCGCACAATCATACAATATATACAGTCATACAACTCATACAATTCATACAGATCATACAGTTCGTACAGTTCATACAATTCATACAGTTCATACAATTCATACAATTCTTACAATTTATACAAGTGAAAGTCATACAATATTTCGCATTCACTCGCAGTGTTTCATACTAACATACATACTTATCTCACTTTCATGTTACACAACAATTGCAAAATAATTCGCAGCCCTACCAGCGCATTTTGTATCAAAGACACGTTTATTAAACTTTGAACGAAATAAGGGGAAACGAAACTATTGACACGCTTCAATATCGTGCCTTGTAAGAGATATAACGCGAAATGAAAAATGAAAACCGCGTGTGCGGTGGTGAAACAATGAAAGTTGGAAAATCTGCTCTAGTGCAATGTAACAATAGTAATAACGAACGAAAAATGATCGGAGAGAAGGAATTCCCAATTTTGTCCCAAGTTAAATAAACGTGTCTTTGTACAGAATACGCTCACAGTGAATTTACATAAACTAAACGCACGCAACTTAAAGCTAAGACGCACGCATCCCGCGATGTCCCTGCGATATCCCTCGTCGTCCATCGGCGGCCCGCTGGGGGCCCAATAGTTTACTTATCAACTAATTGTACCTATAGTTCAGTTTAGATCGTAAAACAAAGAATGAACAGAAATTTTCACGATTTAAATTGAACTGTAGGTTGCGTAGTTCTTAGCTTAATACCGTTTCACAAACATTAAAGTTTATCGTTCACCGTTTTACAACTTAGCTTCAAAACGTTTTACGAACTTTAATGTTTGTTAAACGATATCAATTACCAGGTCTCACCACGCGGAGGTGACTACGTACGAGACCCACCCGGGCCCTAATCCCAACCACCCTCCATTACATGCAAATAACTCTGCATTCTTAAGGAATGCCGAGATTTTATTCTACTTGGCCCGGGGTTACGAACAAAGGAGACAGTCGTTCAATAGTTCAATTTCAAAACTTAAGTCTAAATCTTAACTCTATAGCGCATCTATGAGACTGAACTATGGAACTCTGTCTCCCGAACAACGACCGCGTTAACAATCATACAGTATATGCACTCATACAATCATACATTACATACATTACGTACCATCATACGTTACATACATTGCGTACAATCATACATTACATACAATCATTCATTACATACATTGCATACAATCGTACATTACATACAAATGCAAGTCATACAATATGTCGCAATCACTCGCAGCCTTTCATACTAACCACACACTCATCTAACATAAAAATTACAAAATAATTGTACAACAATTCGCAGCCCTAACAGCGCACTTTGTATCAAAGATATGTTTATCGAACTTTGAACGAAATCAGGAGAATGAAACTATTAACACGCTTCAGTATCGTGTTTTTCAAGGGATATAACGCGAAATGAAACCGCGATTCGTTAGTGTCATTGCACTAGAGTAGAATTACTTTTGTTACTGTCATTGCACTAGAGTAAAGTTTCCAACTTTCGCTGTCAGTGTCCCCAAGTCAGGGTTCGAGCACTTAGAGGCATGTATCCTAGCGTACCCCCATCGGCACAGTGGGGTTCATTCGGGACCCAGGCTGGAGCAGTATTACGAAGAGCCACAATAGACTACAAGAACCGAACTTTGCCTCTACAGACATGAAGCTGCAGTTCCCCGACTTGACACCGTGACATCGCGGTTTGTCAGTGTACCAAGACGGGGTTCGAGCACTTGGAGGCAAGTAGTCTAGCGCTACCCTCAACGACACAGTGGGGTTCCGAAGAACCACTGGAGCCGAATTACAAAGGACGTTCGACTACAAGAACCTACCTCGTCCTTTCGGACGAGGCTGCAGTTCCCCGAATTGATACACTAACATCGCAGTGTGTCAGGGTGTCAAGTCGAGGTTCGAGCACTTAGCGGCAAGTAGTCTAACGCAACCCCCAACTGGCACAATTAGGGTTTCCGAAGAACCACTGGAGCTGAATTCTAGGGTACGCTAGACTACAAGAACCTACCTCGTCCTTTCGGACGGGGTTGCAGTTCCCCAACTTGACACACTGGCAACGAAAGTTGGAAACTTTACTCTAGTGCAATGACAGTAACAAAAGTAATTCTACTCTAGTGCAATGACAGTAACAAATGTAACTCTACTCTAGTGCAATGACAGTAACCAAAGTAACTCTATTCTAGTACAATGACAGTAACAAATGTATCTCTACTCTAGTGCAATGACAGTAACAACAGTAACAACGATCGAAAAAAGAGCGGAGAGAAGATGTTCCTAATTTCGTCTCAAGTTAAACAAACGTGTCTTTGTACAGAATACGCTCACAGTGAATTTACATAAACTAAACGCACGCAACTTAAAGCTAAGACGCACGCATCCCACGATGTCCCTGCGATATCCCTCGTCGTCCATCGGTGGGGGTCCAATAGTTTACTTATCAACTAATTGTCCCTACTTTTCAGCTTAGATCGTGAAATGAGGAAGAACAAGAAATTTGCACGATCTAAACTGAACTGTAGGTTGCGTAGTTCTTAGCTTGATATCGTTTCACAAACATTAAAGTTTTTCATTTCACAACTTAGCTTGGTAACGTTTCACAAACTTTAATGTTTGTAAAACGATATCAATTACCAGGTCTCACCACGAGGAGGTGACTACGCGCGAGACCCACCCGGGCCCTAATCCCAACCACCCTCCATTACATCCAAATAACTCAGCATTCTTAATGAATACAGAGTGTTTTATACTACTTGGCCCGGGATTACGAACAAAGGAGACAGACGTTCAATAGTTCAATTTCAAAACTTAAGTCTAAATCTTAACTCTAAAGCGCATGCATGAGATTGAACTATGGAACTCTGTCTCCCGAACAACGATCGCGTTAACAATCATACAGTATATACACTCATGCAATCGTACGTTACATACATTACATACGTTACACACATTGCTTACAATCATTCATTACATACATTACATACAATCATACATTACATACGATTATACGTTACATACATTGCATACAATCATACATTACATACATTACATACGAATGCAAGTCATACAATATGTCGCAATCACTCGCAGCCTTTCATACTAACCACACACTCGTCTAACATGAAAGTCACACAACAATTGTACAATAATTCGCAGCCCTAACAGCGCACTCTGTACCAAAGATATGTTTATCGAACCTTGAACGAAATCAGGAGAATGAAACTATTAACACGCTTCAGTATCGTGTTTTTCAAGGGATATAACGCGAAATGAAACCGCGATTTGCCAATGTGTCAAATCAGGGTTCGAGCACTTGGAGGCAAGTAGTCCAGCGCTACCCCCAACGACACAGTGGGGTTCCAATGAACCACTGGAGTCGGATTACCAAGGACGCTAGACTACAAGAACCGAACTTCATCCTTTCGGACGAAGCTGCAGTTCCCCGACTTGACACACTGACATCGCGGTCTGTCAGTGAGCCAAATCGAGGTTCGAGCACTTAGCGGCAAGCAGTCTAGCGCTACCCCCAACGACACAGTGGGGTTCTTCGGAACCACTGGAGTCGAATTACCAAGGACGCTAGACCACAAGAACCTACCTCGTCCTTTCGGACGAGGCTGCAGTTCCCCGACTTGACACACTGACAAAGAAAATTGGAAAATCTACTCTAGTGCAATGACAGTAACACTAGTAACAATGAACAAAAAAAAAAAAGCGGTGAAAAGGGACCCCTTATTTCGTCCCAAGTTAAACAAACGTGTCTTTGTACAGAATACGCTCACAGTGAATTTACATAAACTAAACGCACGCAACTTAAAACTAAACGCACGCAACTTAAAGCTAAGACGCACGCATCCCACGATGTCCCTCGTCGTCCATCGGTGGGGGTCCAATAGTTTACTTATCGACTAATTGTACCTACAGTTCAGTTTAGATCGTGAAATAAGAAATGAACAAAAGTTTTCACGATCTAAACTGAACTGTAGGTTGCGTAGTTCTTAGCTTGATATCGTTTCACAAACATTAATGTTTATCGTTTTACTATTTAGCTTGATAACGTTTTACAAACTTTAATGTTTGTAAAACGATATCAATTACCAAGACCCACCACGTGGAGGTGACTACGCACGGGTCTCATTATAATGTATTGTAAATCAGTATTTTATATATGTATCACATATATCACGACTTGTATTGAATTTAAATAATTTGTTGGAAAGAGAAAAGATGTTGATAAAATAGGGCATAATTATATGATCACTCTAACGACTAATTGGGAATATTGAATAAGTATTCTTGTTTGACATATTAATAGTAAGGGACTGAATTATTTTCCGAATTGTAGATTCAAAGAGAAATACTGAATGTATCTAATGATATTTAAATAATAATAGTATTATTAGACTAATATTATCTATATAAATGCAGATATGTACCGTATATTATTAACGTGTTGATTGTTAAAGAATATAGCTATCTTGTACGACTACGATACAAGTCATGGAAATTGAACTCGTATTCAGGTTCAAATCAGAATCAAGTATTAACCCAACACTAAAGAAACCAAACCATGTAACTTAACAATCGTAGAAGTGAGAATTGTAGATTGAGGTTTGGTTGCAGACGTATTATTTAAAATTTTTCTGCTAAATGTTGGTCGATGTGGACACGACGGAAGTTTGATTGATAATGAGTCTCATTACCGCTCAAGGTTCAATGTTTCATTCGTCAGTGATCCAGAACTGTTGACAATTTTTTTCCAAACTTCTAAAATTTGGTCGATGTTTACACGACGGAAGTTTAATTAGTAATGATTCTCCGTACGGCTCAAGGTTAATATGTATTTCGGTCGTGAGTGATCCAGAAGAGTTGATAATTTTTTTCAAACTTTTAAAATTTAGTCGATGTGCACACGACGGAAGTTTGATTGATAATAAGCCTCATTATCACTCAAGGTTAACCTTATATTTCAGTCGTCAGTGATCCAGAACAGTTGCTAATTTTTTTCAAACTTCTAAAATTTGGTCGATGTGCACACGACGGAAGTTTAATTGGTAATGATTCTCCATACCACTCAAGGTTAATATGTATTTCGGTCGTCAGTGATCCAGAAGAGTTGATAATTTTTTTCAAACTTTTAAAATTTAGTCGATGTACACACGACGAAAGTTTGATTGATAATGAGCCTCATTACCACTCAAGGTTAATCTTATGTTTCAGTCGTCAGTGATCCAGAACAGTTGCTAATTTTTTTCAAATTTCTAAAGTTTGATCGATGTGCACACGACGGAAGTTTAATTGGTAATGATTCTCCATACCACTCAAGGTTAATATGTATTTCGGTCGTCAGTGATCCAGAAGAGTTGATAATTTTTTTCAAACTTTTAAAATTTAGTCGATGTACACACGACGAAAGTTTGATTGATAATGAGCCTCATTACCACTCAAGGTTAATCTTATGTTTCAGTCGTCAGTGATCCAGAACAGTTGCTAATTTTTTTCAAATTTCTAAAGTTTGATCGATGTGCACACGACGGAAGTTTAATTGGTAATGATTCTCCATACCACTCAAGGTTAATATGTATTTCGGTCGTCAGTGATCCAGAAGAGTTGATAATTTTTTTCAAACGTTTTAAAATTTAGTCGATGTGCACGCGATGAAAGTTTAATTGATAATGAATCTCCGATCCGCCAATGATCGTCAATGATTCAGAACAATTGATAATTTTTTTCAAATATCTAAAATTTGGTCGGTGTACATGCGACTAGAATTCAATTCGTAATGAGCTCTTGTCTCCGTATCGATTGATATTAATCAGGGGTGTGTGAGAACCCGAAAATATCGGGAACTCGATGGTCGGGACGAGTCGGATTCCCGTAAATGTCGAGATTCCCGAAGGAATCGGGTTTCCCGAGAAAATCGAGATTCCCAAAAATTTCGAGAACTCGGCTACCGTTTCTCGAACTACTCTACAATATTGTATAGCAGCCTAGAAAATATGTATATACACAGTTCAATTTCTTCTGCCAGTGAAGTTATTGGAAACACGGATTCTAAGAATCGTGTGACTTGATGTATACAAACTGTATGATTGCGTGCTCAGTACTTGGATATTGTGTACGCTGTTGAGCAGTATCGCTGAGAAACTCGGAGAGTTCAGACGTATATTTGAAAATCTGTGTGAATTTAATAAAGATTGAAAATCTTTAAAAAAAATGTCGAGTGATAGTGAGAGTAAAGTTGTGGTAGCAGGAAGTAGTGCGGAAGATGTCGTGCAGAGGAAGAAGGTAAAGAGAAGCTCCGTTTGGGAACATTTTCAAGAAAAAAAAGATACAAAGGCGGAATGCACGCATTGTCACCATGAATTTAAAACTAAGTATGCAAATTCCACTGGTTTATTACGCCATTTGAAGCATAAGCATGTGTAGTTAGAAAAGAAACTGAATCGATATAAAATTTGTCGCATGTACAAAGTGATACGCGAAAGAATATTATAACCAAAAGATATAACAAAAGGAATTGCTCGAATGATAGTTCTAGATCTCTCGCGACCTTTCGATACAGTTGTAGGCGTGGGCTTTAACGAATTACTCAAGCTTGTTCCTTTCTCGAATCCCAACTCTTTCGGGAATCCCGATAAATTCAAGAATCTCGAAAATTTCGGGTTCTAATATTTACTATTATTTTATATTTATAATTTTCGTATTATTTGTAATCGTACGTTCGTACGTATCGTACTTGTTTCCCAAAAAAAGGAAAAAAGAAAGAAACGTGTCCACGATAGACGAATATCATTCGACAAAAATCATCCTGATCGATCGAGATATCGCCGCATAGCAGAGCAGAAATAAATAGATGTTAACGCAACAAATGTTGGTTGTTGGTGGAACAGCCAGTGGCATTTATCAAACGAATTGCTCGCACGAAACGGTCTACCACCGTCTCCCTCTCATAAATTACACGGCAATGAACGTTTGTCGTCATATCATCAGCCATAACGAACACGCGAATAGATACCTTTTCTGATCATCGATTGGCCTATTGTAAACCGGTCCAGCCGAGCACATTATTTTCTTGCAAATGAATCTTTTCGACGGTGACAATGGCGCAATTTGTTCGGTCTCTCCTCTCTCTCTCTCTCTCTTTCTCTCTCTCCTTGCACAGCCGCGTTCTCGATTACAAACGACGATCGCTTGATTAACGTTTCATCCGCGTGACGGATATTCGATTTGAATAAAAGGTGAAAGTAATTCCTTTGATTCCTCGCGGGCTGAGCCGATGCGAATCAATCGGCCGATACTCTTCCGGCGACTCGATATTTCCGTCAAATATTTCCACGAGTTGGGAAACGGCCGTTTAAAAACATTTTAATGGCTGCTGGCAACCGTTTCGTGGAAAGCACGACAATTTAGTGGCTATGGTACTCCTAGTTTCTCTTTTTTCTTTTTTTTTTTTTTTTGTTTCTTGTTTTGAATAGAAACAAAAAATCGAATTTATCGTGCTTCTCGTAAATTCCCAACAACCGAAAAAAGGAGAAAAAAGAGAAAGAGAGGGGGGAGGGGGCGAATGTACCCCCAAGGACGAATTTCGAAAAACCGAATCAGCGGATTAAATTCAACTCGACTGACGAAAATCCGTTCGAAAAATGTGGGAGAGAGAAAAAAAAAACGATATAAATATTGATACTGTTTAACAAGCGACGCACGGTCGTCAAAAATATTTCGAATTTCGCCGCATTAAGGTAAAAACCGCGGTTCTGTTCGAAGATAATCGATCGATGTATTCAGTCGTTGTATTGGCAACGTTTTCAGTGTTTTTGGTAGCGCGTTTAATAATTCCGGTTATGAATATTGTAACATCCTTGTAATATTAATTTCGTTGAAACGATATATTGAATCGAGTTAAAGAAACATCAGTTGTTAAATAACGACGGATTATATCGACTGTCTCTGATTCTAGATAAAAATAACATCTCTCTTGTTACTGCAAAGTAGATTTAATTAAGAAAGCATGCACACAAAGCTAATAATTCTTGCTGCTAGTAGAACGTATTGTTTCATTATTCGATTATTCGATTATTTCGATATTATTTGAGTACTTGATCATTTTGATGTTTCTGTCCGACCAAAGTTCCCAAACTGCAATGACGATACTGCGTTGTATTAAAACAATTTATTTATATCCACACTCTTTGCTTTTTAAAAACTTTTTGTTTCCTATATCCAATTCTTGGACAATGGAAGTCGTAACTACGAAGCATCAAGAAGTTGTAGATTATTCTACAGCAATTTCATGTAAAATCGAAACCAATTGTGTCATTCTTACCCTGTTTTGGAAAAAAATTCCAAACAACTGACACGAAATCCAGCAGTTTCGTTTATTGCGCCAATTTTCAGAATCGTCGCCAATCGCGAAAATTGTTGGACAGGTCGGGCTGTCGAATAGAACGATAGAGGTGGAAATTCGAAGAAGAACGAGATGGAGAAATCACCTTGGTAACAGACTGGAAACGGCAAGTGAATTATATCTGGCGAACTATGCTCGTTGGCGCTCGTCCTTTAGCGAGGGAGAAATTAATTATTCCACTTTCCCTCTTCTCTTCGATCGTTAATGAGCTTCGCGTGAGCAGAGCGCGAACACTTTAAGCTGCCATAACGAGCAGTCTTCCGGCTCGCTCGGTTTTCATTCGTCCCCTTACGGTCTTGCCGCAACCCTTTCGCGCCAGCCTGCTCGCGCCACGCATATATGCGCGCCACATGCCGCGAGGTAAGCCGCGCTCGCCACCTTCACCACCTAAGTACGTGTGGCCAAGATATTTTCCATGCAGCTCGTTCACTTCGTCGAGACTTTCTCTCTCTCTTTTTTTTCTCTCTTCCTTTCTCTCTCCGCTCGACCTCCTGTTTTTCTTTTTCTTTTTTTCTCTACACTCGGTCCCTGGCACACACAGTTTTATTCCCTGACCGACGAAAACGCCTTTTTCTTATTTCGTAACTCGGCACTTCTCCCGCTGCTCTCAGCTTTATCTATTATTAGGTGTACAAATTAATTCGTGCCTGCCTCTCTTTTTCGCCGAGAGACCGAAATGAAATTATTCACCGGGAAATTGAAATAGATTCCAGACCGGCGAGATAATCCCCATCTCTCCAGTCGCTTTATGATAAATTTCTAGCGAACGCGATGACCGTCGCAGAGCGATGTTAGAGAATTAAATTTGTAAATACTTGTCGTACTTGTAAATCGACCTTCTGTGAATCCGTTCTGTGAAAAAAGAAATGATCGAACGGCTCGGTAATAGTTTCTCGTCGACCCCTTTGCATGTTTCAGAGCGTGTGTCGACTAGATACATAATGATTATTTAAAAGAGGGAACAGTTCGTGGAAGTGCATTAGTTGAAAGATCCATCGATCTTGTATCGTGGTCAATGGCGATGTTTGAGGTTATTTAATTGCTTTATGTCTCTTTGTTCGACACGTTGGCACAAAGAAGCATAAATATGTTACGTCGGTAACAAAATTTGAATCAAAAATAGTCTACGTTTGCATTAATTTCTATATTTAACGATGAATAACGTATAATACGTTGCATGAATATATAAATAAACACAATGAACGTATAAATAAGCAATGTAATGCAATATATAATGTAAAATACGTATTCATATAATATGTATTTCAAATCGAGTAGATCTCTCTTGAATTCGAGCACGCTTTGTTTCAATTTACTATTGTGTTGCCATTTTTCTTTCCCCTTCTTTGCGTATGTTCGTACAAAGAAAGAAAATACACAACGGTGTTGCTTGCACCTGCAAATTGCACCTGCAGTTTGTCCCAGTTTTTCATCGCAAGCAACAAATTCCGTCGTAATTTCGGTTTCACGTAGAAAAGAGAGAGAGAGAGAAAAAACCGCAGACTTTCGAATTCGTTCCTTCCTTCTCATTCCCCACGCTGCATCGATCGTCTCTTACGGAATCTCGGGTATCAAGCAGCCATCGCCGAGTTTCCCGTTTCCGACGATCGTTCGATTGCGAATCGAGTCGTTCTCATCCTGCCGCGACGCGGCTGTTTCGCTGCCGGCGGCACGATTGAGTTTCTGTCGAATTTCGAGGTAATAAAACGCGGACTGAAATTTTGCGATTCGACGGACGTGGTGTTTGCGATGCGGTCAATTAAAATGCGGTGGGGGGTGGGGTATCGCGCGCAACACGGCGGGTAGATTGGACGCTGAAACGTTGATTAAGGTTAAGGAAACTGATTGACAGGCTCGTTAAGACTGGCGAAACGTCGGGCAATTTCGTTGTTTTAACAACGATGTTAAACGCGTACATGCTCCTGCGAAAATGCGAGAGAGCTTGCATGCGCTTAATATTAGAATGGGGGGGGGGGAGTGGTCAGTGGTGATTAATATAAATTTTACGACAGAACTGTCGACAGAGTGTAAAACTGAAGCATAAAGAAACTGATTAAATGATAAAATACGAAATTTTCATTGGAGACACTAGAGAACGAGAAATCATTTGAAATCTCTTAAAATACACGGTCATTTTTTAACCATTTTAGTAATTCTAGCGTTGAAATGTTGAGATTTAAGTATGACTTTTTTTTTTGGCAAAGTTACAGCTTTATTTTTTATCGTATTGCGGAACTTTTTTTTTCTATTGCTCGCTTTTTCGTTTCTCTGATGCAAGTTTTGTTTCCAGTTGTTGACAGTTATAGTGTTAACTGATACTGGTATTACAGCAACGAAGCTGCACCGAAACAGATTATAGATATACACATATTGAAAAGAAAGAAAATCGTAATAAATATTAATATTTTTTAATCTTTCATTGTAATGCGGTAGATTTTTCAAATTTAATTTAGATTGTTACGACACTCCTCCGTACATTAATGTTAACATGAATGAAACTCAAAAATAAATTAATCAATTAATAATAAAGAAATAATAACATACTAATGAACTAATGTGATAAATTGAGTATTACTTGGTGAAGTAATAATTTCAAAATAATTCGAACAGTATACGTAATAAATTAATAATTACGAAACATTTTTAATTTCAAAAATGTATATACTTAATAAGTTAATAAATCAAATTCGATACGTTAGTTACATACGAAAGTTACATAAATACCATACCACGATATTTTTGTATTTAGATTTGTAAAAGATTACAACGATACTATTGAGAAATAGCCGATGTAGCAGTGTTTTATGTCTCAATGAAAGTTTCTTCTAGCGTTACCACCGAGAAAGTATCGTACAAAATCATTTTTTTTCTCTCTCTTCTTTTTTTTGTCTTTTTTGGTTACGCAAAAAAACTGTTCAGCGTTTTTATCAGCGATCGGAGCGTTGGTCAGAGATTTTTACCGGAGACAAGTTCATTGGTTGGACTTGCTAGACTTAACTTCTTTTCCTCGCCCTCAACTAATCCACTTTACGTTAAGTAGAGTTCCGACCTGACGTCTCTCCGACCCGTTTCCTATCTTTTTCGTGTTCCAATTGGTTCAAGTTGGACTAATGGTGGCGGAGCTTTGAATCAATCGTTTGATAATCGCGATTTCCCTCGGTTCTCGTGGTTTTGGATGCGGTGTGTGAGAAAAGTTTGTCGAGGAATTAAAAATACGTGTGAAATAACGCGTGGATGGTTTGTTTAGAAATTGAAGATTCGTGCTCGTGGATCCCCACGGAAGATTAAAAAAAGAAAAATGGAATAGGAATAAAAATGGTTTTAAATCTGTGTTGATAATTATATTCATAATTTAATTCGTGTAAATTCTCGAGATATATACACAAATTCGGTACAGATATATTATATCAACATATTCAAGTTTTATCAGTGTGCACAAAAAAACATTCAAGTGTGCAACGCAAATTGAAAGATAAATGTAGTAATTCGAAAAAAAAAATTCCGGACAACAAGATTTAATCAATCGTCCGTTTTTGTAGCAAAAGAAACTAATGAATTTGTCATTTTTCTGGTAGCTTTTTACCTTTGTTTTCACTGTAGCAATATTTCCGATACGTGAAAAGCTGGATGTAACGAATATCGCTTATTTCAGCAATTACGTACGTACATATACCACGTGTTCTTGTTGTACGTTAATAGCCACGTAAAATGAAATTTTAAATATCCGTAGTGCATGTTTTGATACACGTGCAGCCGTTCATTAAAAACTATATGAATTAAAAGATGGATACGTTGAATACTCATATACACACGTGTTTGAATATATTAATTAACCCAAAATTATTATTTTATATTAAACTAGTTTTTGAAAATAATAAAAATAGAAATTTATTTTTTTATTTTATTATATGTATTATTTTTTTATTTTGATTATTATTATAATTTATTTAATTTATTATAATTATTATTTAAAAATTCATCAAATTTATTAATTATATTCAATTAAGTATTTAATCAGTTATTATTTTTATTATAATATTTTTACATTTAATATTTTATATATCTAGATTAATAAATTCTATATATATTCAAAAAATAATATTTATAAAATTGTTTTTTATCCATATTTTAGAATTAAGGAATCCATAATTATAATTATTTTTATTTTATTAATTTATATATATATATATATATTAATTTACAAAATCCTTATTTATTAGGAGATCTAGATAATTTTGAAATAGAAAATCCAATAATTACTCCTTCACATATTAAACCAGAATGATATTTTTTATTTGCTTACTCTATTTTACGATCAATTTCTAATAAATTAGCTAGAGTAGTTATATTATTTATGTCAATTTTTATTTTATTTTTTTATTCAATTGAAAACTATAATATTTAATGTATTATTAATGAAACCATAATATTAAATTGTATATTATATTATACATTTGTACGTTGTTTACATGGATGTAGCTACGATTATTTCATTGGAAGAGAAGATCAAACTGTCTTCGTCTGTATGTTTCTGAATCGCTGCATATCTTACCGTTAATACGACGCTGATAAACAGTTATGGTTTATCGTCTCGAGATATTAATATTAATACAAGGTTCTCGATGTCGGAAACAGTGAGACGAAGCATTGGCGGAGTTGGGGCGGAGGGTGGCTGCGAGATGGTGGCGAGAGGGTGAGGCAACGCTACAAGCTAGGCGTAATTAATGGCACAGCCCTCTGTTTAATTCGATCGAAGAAACCTCAGTTTGTCGGCAGGCGGGCGATTCGCGCTCGGTTAAGTAATTTCGTGGCTGACGACCGCAAATCAGAGTTTAGTCATTTTTCGTTCCGCGCTTAGCCGCGTCATTTGCGCCTTTTAATTAACCAGCTGAATTAACCAGTAGACGAACTCTGGTTTCTCAGTATAAATTTCTTCGACGGAGAGGTCATCCTCTCGTTCTTTATATTTTCAAATGATATGTATTACGTTTCATTTTCTTAACAATGAAATTGTTCGTCGACAGAGAGATTTTAAATCTCACATGTTTCGAATGAATTTGAATGATAAATTCTTACGTACAATAAATTGAAAAATTGAAGATTATAAAGGGGTTTTAATAGTCTCCAATTGTCCAAAAATGGGTTTAATTTGCGAATTTTTTTCGTGGGTAATTATGAAATGAAGAATCTCATTGTTTTTCGAATCACATGCAGATGTGATTTCCGGATTTTACATTTCAATTTTTTTCGGAGCACAATGTTACAGAGTTATTCTTTTTTATTAATCGAATATCACGGTGCTCAATCATTGTTTATTGATTTCACATATTTGCTTATAACAGAGTTATTGAATTAATTGTTTTTTTTTTTTAATATATCAAAACATTTCTCTAAAAAATTAATTTCATATAATATAATAGCTAAATAATACTTACGTATAATTCAACGAAATTAATATGAATTTTTTTTATATTACTTTCGTATTGTACAAGTGTTTTTACAATTTTAAATTTCGTCATTATTTATTCGTTTTTCATATCGTTCGTCATGTAAAGAAAACTGTAAAATTCATGCTTCTACCAGCCACGATTTCGCGTTTCTACATATATCTACATACTTAAAAGTAATCAATTGAATAATACCAACTCATGTTCAATCTGTTCGTACGCTATTGTTCCGTTAGAATTAAAACACGAAAAAAAATATTTCAAACAAAAGTTGCACGTTCTCCAAAGTAATCGTTTCATTGTTATTTTGCTTTTCCATCTGTTCAAGTATATGAAGAATATTGCTCGGATTCATCGATTAGCAGTAGCAAACTCGATAACAAGCTTCACACAATTATTTAGCTTCAGAGATATATTTTAATTCTCAACGCACTGGAACAATAATCTAATCAATAAGATTATTATTAATAAGGGTAAGAAATCTCGTTTAATGTCGAACGAGTTTCAGAGCTCAATGAATTATTCTGTAACGTCGTGCGTATCGTACATACGGTAATTTCAGCTCGTGTCGTTGCCCTTTTCACGCGAGTTAATATATTTTAACGCGAGTTAACGAGCTCTCGATTCTCAAACACAGGCAGTTTGTACTTACCAACTCTCCACCTCCCGGGTCGTTCGCCGATCGCTGCAGGAAATCGCGTACGAGAAAGAAAATTGAAGCTCCTTTATGCGAATGGTTTTGCTCGTCGTCTCCTTAACGGTGGGGGGGGGGCTGTTCCCGCCTGATGTTTGGCGGTTTTTCCGTCCGATCGTTTCCGGCGACCGACTTCGGCGGCATTTGCTACCGAGTTTTTGCAAATTACGACGAAGAATCGGAGAGAGAGAGAGATGAGTGAAATTTTCACCAGACGGGAAACTCCCGAGCGTTCTATTCGCCATTTGTCAAAAGGAAAGGTATATCCCCGTGTTCGTTTCGAGGGGAGGGGGGAAGTTTTGTCGTCTGCGATCTCTCGATCCCACGGCCCGGGAACGGAATGATGAAACAGAAATGGATTACGAGGACAAAGTGAAGTGTCGAATCTGCTTTGTCCCCTTCCTCCTTTTCTTTTCCCTTCTTTATTCACCAACCTCGCGACCGCCTTTGTATCTTCTCAAAGTTTCTGCGACTGTCGCTTGAAAAGTGCCGGATAAGAAGGAAAGCTTTGGCATTATGGTAATCCGGTAGGTTGTCGCGGGCGGCTGCGAGCTACGACAGACTCAAACGGTATACAGTTGCATTTTTGTATTCCCGATGCAGATAGGCCGGCTGCGTAAAATCCTCTCGATTCGTTACTTTAACACTGAAACTGCCGCAATGGTGGGAGGAGAAAAAAAAAAATAAAAGTAAAAACCAGCAACCCGCCATTTTGCATGGAAATTTTTACACATTTACAGAGGTTCGAACGATTTTTTTCTTTTTTGGTCTTTTTGTAAAATGTATGAATGAGAACTTGTTTTTTTTTTTTTATTGTTAAATCGTTATGGTCGAAATGATTTCGTAATCAAATTTTTTCAGTTTTTTTTTTCGGTCAATTTGTATTTTTCTTGGATATATCGTTAATCAAATTCTGCCAGACTCGATGCATTTGGATCAAAATTACAATTACTACAATTAATGATTTCGTTTCCTTGGTTTTTTGTAACATTTTTAGACGAATCTGTTCTCTCAATACTATAACGACCGATTAGTTTTGGGAATAATTATTATCATTTTTACCAACGAATTTTATTAAAAAATGTACAATCTCCGGGAATCACATGACGCGTCACTATAACGTCACCGTCTTTATAGTGTTTTTTAGTGCGTTAAATTAAAGTTTAAAAGCTTTTTGAAATGTACACTCGATTTCAAAGCGTAGATCGCTTTGACACAAAATTTGTCCTTGTATATAGGAACATATCCGGGAACGAATAGCTTACATGTTATAATTGAAATTCATATAAGAGGAGTCCATTGATTCTTCCCTCTACTAATAATTTTCCATTATAATATAATGGAAATTCAGAGTCGAATAAATGAATTCAATCAAGCACCGTTTAATCGGTTATTGGCCAAAATTCGGTTCAAATAAGTGGAGCTACTGTGACAAAACTAGCTTTATGTTTATATTAATAACTAATAAAATTAATAAGCATCATTGAACAACATTCTTCAATCATCACATTGTGAATAATTTATTCACGTTATTCGTGAAATTTCTCCTGCGTCTCGAATTTCGATTTTTCGGAGAAATAAATTGTGGAGATTGAAGACAATAAATTTCCAATTTTATCAACGAAGCAAACGACAGAAAAAAAGAGGGAAACAATCTACAGTGATGAACAACAGGAAGTTTAAAAAACGAAACGAGAGGAAGCAAAGCTAAATTACAATTAAGAGATGAGCGTATGTGTGATGAAACAGACGCGGCTCGATGGATATTTTTATTTGCACGCGTGTGCGAAAGGTCAGTTTCAAACTTCCCTTCAATTTGGCCAGCGTAGTTTGGAGTGTAACACACGATTTCCTCTGGAAAATCGTCCCGAGTCGCGGGAATCTGCTAGAAACCTGTGCCTGAAACCTGACGAAATTGCGAAAAATTAAATTGCTGATGGGTTAAAAATCTTCGCGCTAAGCGTAATGCTCTCGTGCAAAGCGAACAGTTTGAGTAATCTCGTTGGGGGATGCTGGCGTATTATCTCGACGAGATACCCTCGGTCCCCGCGAGGAAATGAAGTAACGAAAAATAAGTTTCAAAGTACGACTCAATTCCCTCGCGGTTAAATTCGGGCAGCGCGTGTACACGTACGTACGTATGCACGTTGAAAACGAATCACGCTGGCGGAGGTGGTTTACGCGGTGTACGGGAGATAAAGAGAAGTTGGCACGTCGCGCCAACTGAAAATCCGGCGGAGATAACGCCAGAGAAAGGGAGGGGAAAAAAATGAGAGAAAAAAAAGGAAAATCGCCGAAATACTCCATCTAATCTGGCACGAATACGTGCGTGATTCTACGTGAAACGACGCAACCAACGAGTGTTAGGTGTAGTTAGTTCACACACGTGCCGCGATTAATTGACCGCGCCAGCGTTACATCCGCGCGAATCTCTCGAAATTCGAAATCTTTCGTGATTTGAAATTCCGATTTGGCGGATGAGACCTCGCGAGAAATGAGATGCTAATTTCTCGCGTAATAGTACGTTTCAGTCGTGCGTTGTTCAGTTTTCCACGGATACGTAAAAATTGCCGGCTAGCAGTTTCTCAAATCAGGTTCTGGTTTCGAAAATGAGAACATAGATGACCGTGAATCTATTTACGAAATGACGAATGGAGAATTATGTATTATACTTCGGATAAAATGATACGTATTGCATAGAGGATTGATTACTCTATCTGAATGGATTTTTATTGATTGTGCATAGTTCGTACTTTATGCAAAATTTATCATTTATGTTTTCATTGACTTTTGATAATCTGGAACACCAGTTAAATTACCAATTGCAGGTTGTTAGAACAAGCTTGATACATATTGGTACATATCTTCAATATTCAGAAAAGTAATTTCCTCCGCCATGTTTGAAAGTTTCGCATACTTTCGTATATACTATACGTATTTTCTGCATGTTGTTGCATCTTTAAATTTTCTATAATTTTGTTCCCATTATATTGTCCGAGCTCTGTGTATGCACCTTTGAAATAATGGTACATTGAACACGTAGCCGTTTAATAATTATACT